>VZRZ01006207.1:1457412-1656224 GCA_013398175.1 Climacteris rufus | reverse complement strand
GTGGCTCATCTGGTCCAACGTCCATGGTCCAACTTCCCTGCTCAAGCATGGTCATCCTAGAGCACATGGCACAGGATTGAATCCAGACGGTTCTGGGATATCTCCACTCAGGGAGACTCCCTGATCTCTCTGGTGATGACTGTTCCAGTGCTCAGTTACCCTCACAATAAAGAAGTTCTTCTTCATATTCAGGTGGAGCCTTCTGTGTGTCTGTTTCTGTCCATTGCCTCCTGACCTATTCTCAGCACCACTGAGAAGAGCCTGGCCCATCCTCTTGGCACCCTTCCTTCAGTTATCGATACATCCCCTGAGGAGAATCCTCTGGGATCCCAGGCGGGTGCAGGATGAGGCACCCAGCACTCGGGGCAGGCAGGTCAGGACCGTGCTTTGGTCTGTCCCTGTGTTTATTTCAGCACCTGTCCAAGCACAATGTTACTAATATGGGAATTCTTAGTATGAGATTTTTTGCTTTTTATTTTCAGGGAAAACGAGTAAAGTAACATTTTCTATTAATAATAGTTGCTAAATATAATTCCTTAGTAAAAACAATTAATGTTTTGCTGTCTTTCCCATCTCTGCCAGTTCCCCCAGTGCGTGGAACATCCAGAAGGTGCAGCAGGTATGTGGGCAGGAATCAGTGCACTTCTGGCTGTCACCGGGCTGATTGTTACTGCTGATGTGAAAGATGGTTTGGGATGTTTGTCAGTTGCCATTTGCCACAGACTTAGTGAAATCTGCTGCTTAAGTTTGCTTCCCTAGATTATTTGAAGAAAATATATATATTTCTCAAAGAACAATCAATGTGGTTTGTTTGCATTTTTTAAGGATTGCTTCCACCTGTTGGCTTAAGGGGAAGAAAGCCTTTTGCAGGGCTGTGCAGTGCAGATTCAAGACTTTAGTATAGTGCTTCTTACTAGTTCTAAGCAGGAAGTAGATAATCAAACTCTCTGATACAGGAGTTTTCAGAGAATAACCTTCACCTCTAGCTTTTTTCAAGAGTGTAATAAAATGATCCATATGAAGGGTTGTGCTACTGTGGTACCTGAACTAGCACATTTAATATCACCTTACAAGATACCTGTGCTGTTGTGTTGATGCAATATTTATGTTCTGTTGCAGGGGTTTTTTCCCAAAGCCTTTTGAAACAGATAATCTCCTCGTGTACTACAAAAAAAAAAAAAGTTAGCTGTAAAAAAAAAGATTTCTTAAGCTTCAAGTAATTAATATTAGCATAGGTTTACTATTATTACTATTATTTACTATTTATTTACTATTTACTATTTATTTAGTTTACTATTATTACTATTATTATTACTATTTCTAACAATGAGCTGCTGTTTGTAAAAGTTGCTGTTACACGATTTTTTAATTGATCCTCAGTTCTGTGTGCCAGGCCTCTGGTTCTGCTGAGGAAAGAAGCAATTGTGTTGTATGCTGTTTTTGAGCAGTAGTTGATTTGCTGTTTGAGGAGTGGGAAAGGGGAGGAATTTTTGAGGAAAAACTGAATCATTGGTATAGCAGGATGAAAATTTGCAAGACACTGCAACCAGGGTTTTGCAATTCTTAAGAGCATATTTGATGCACCTGGTGAGAGGAGGGGAGATGCAAGGCTTGTATTGGTAATTCTATCAGATTTTCTTGCTTTGGCTCCTTTAGTTCAGTCACGCTATCTCCCAGTAACCAGTTAGTCTTAATTAGTCATAATTAAGGTTACATCGTCTTTAGTTACAGCATCAGAAACTTCAAGCTTGTGGGAAGCTTGGTGGCCCCAAGATACATCAGCTAAATATTCACACTGTATTCCTGAGTTTTGCTGAGTTAATGCACAGGCCCTCCCTGTGAGGAGGGTGGTGGTCCCTCAGAAGGCCCCCAGCATAACTACAACTTTTCCAGTTACATTTGCGATTTAAAAATAAACATAGGCTTACAGTCTTGAGGTGACAAGGACAAAAGAAATGCAATTAGTATCCAGCTGTTATGACCTCCCAGCAGGATATCTCAGGCACAGGGATGACACGATGCTTGACATGGATTAAAGTTGCTTCACTGCACTCACCAGGCAGCTCTGCATCCCTTGAGTCTCGCTGACCACACCGCCAGCTTATGCTCTTCTTCACCAAACCCCAAAGAACAAAGTCACTGGTCAGTCAGGGAAATGGTGATAGAAAAGCTGCACTTCAAATGTGCCAGAATAATAGTGGTTAGGAAATTCTTCTCTTACTAACAATTTTATAAAGCAATAAGAGGGAGAGTTAGTGTAGGCCACTGCACAACAAGGAAAGAAAGAGTGATTCAAGGCACTCTCTGGGAATGTACAGCAAAGCACATGGCCAGTTGCGAATAACCCTGGACAGCTCTTCCCTGGTAGTGTGGCGACTCTTCTAGAAGCTGACATTAATTTCATTAATCATTTGGAAAACACTAGATACTAATATTACTGTACCTCTTTGTATGGTATCCAGGATCAGTAAATTACTAGATAAAGGTGAAGTAGGTCTCCAGTAAATATATACTATCTCTATAAAATACAGTTGTAATATCTGAGGTGCAGTCTTCCCACTCTTAGTGGATTAGTTTTTCCAAAATCTAGCCATTTAGTAGAAAATCTACTGTCATTCCTGATGTCCATGAATAAACATTTGCTGACCATTTTGCAGATGTTTCTCTGTTCCTTCTTTTTTCTCCTTTTTGGCCCATCAGAACATACCTCATTTGAACTTTTAAAAACTAATTATTACCTGGTTAGTTAGCAGAGTTACCTGAGTTACCTGCCTCAACTACATAATATCTGTGAGTTTTCAGATGAAGAAACAAAAGCTGATGTGAAAACAATTCAACAGCAGAATTCAGAAACTACTTTCTTCAAATAATCATGTCATATCATGCCTAAGTTTGCAAAGTATTTAATGCCTTCTTATACGAACTCATACAGAATCATTATCTTACGATGTTGTAGTTTTTTTATACAGCAACATTGCCTGTCTTTGCTAGCTTCAAAAAGAGAGAAAGATTTTAAATGAGATTTTAAAAAATACTAAATGGCTTTCACTAATTGGATTCTCTTTGTTAGTCTGGAGAAACAAAGCCAAACAAAATTGGTTCCAGTCACACTACATCAAACAGAAATTTTAGCTGAAATAGATAGAATATTTTATTAAAACTACATGATAATTTTGATCTCTTTAGTGCACCTACAAACATGATTATATTTTTGAACAGAGTGTTCACAGTTATCTGTAAGCAGAAATACAGGTCAGGTGAGGTTTTTGAGATTGCCTCACATTTAATAAAAGAATGGGTAGTTCTGGCTCTTGGAATGCATTTGTGTCCCAAACACTGTTTTTTCATTGGGGAACAGTGAAGCTCTTGGGGAGTCAATTCCAATTGTGCTTGAGAATCACTTACACTTTTTATGTTGGACCTCCAAAATATGGGGCATCTCTGTGACTTTTGACCTCAGTAGCATTTGGTGTATGATTTAGGGAAAAGGACCATTGGTCATTCCTGGTTTACATGTAAGAGTTTGGTGAGTTCTGTGGATGAAATATGGGATGTGTGTATGTTAATTATAGAATATTCCTTGTGAATAAGCAGAAAATACCAGATACAGTTTTGTGGTTATTTTTATAAGAATATAATAGTCAGTTGTCTTCATCTATCTTAGATTCTGAAAGACATGAATTAAATCCTTATGTGATTAGACATTAATGCAGTTTATGCAAATTGGACTCCAGAATAGTTTTAGATCTACAGAATAGTCACCAAACTCTTAGATGTTACCATGTACCTTCCAATATGATTCTTCTAACTAATTAGAATGAAGGATTGAACTGTAATAGTGGTAATAGCTTAAATACTCTGTGGTAATTTATAATGAGACACAGGAACAGTCTGCTTAATAAGAAGTGTATTATCCTAAAAACTTCCAGTTGTTTACAGCTTTGCCAAATAGCACAAATATCTAGTTTGATGTTTTCTGTTTGGAGAATGTCCCTTAGCTTGGACTTCTAAACAAAGTAGGTGCAATTTCTTTTTTTTTTTTTTTTTAAACATAGGCACAAAAATGTTTGTTCCTGTATTTTCTACTCTTCTCTCTGAAATGTATGTTTTGGATGAGGAGGTATTTAGCGTTTGGGGGTATGGTGCCCTATATGTCAGAGAAGTACCTTTTGCCATCTCAGTTTGAATTTGTTGAAGTAAAAGTTCAGCAGAGCCTTGCAGTGTGATAGAATTATAATAACAGAGGAATAGAGCATACAAGAACCAAGTGTTAGGACAGGAGGACTCCAACTCTGGAAGGGTCTGGAAATTAGAGGATTCCAGTTGTTCTAGTAAATTTAATCTAGATAATAACTTGTGCAATATTTATGAGAACTTAATGTTTCATGGCAGTTTCAAATGTTATTTTGAACAATATGGGACATCACTGAGGATGCTGTTGGTCCTCCAAAGTTTGAGGTAGACAAAACTGACTACAAATACTAGAAGTTGCAAAGAAAAAGGTTCTAGTAAAATAAATAACTAGTTTATAGTGGAGGGAAGTAGATGGAGAGAGAATATTCACACTTAAAACAACAGTAGATCTCAATGTCCTTTAGCAACCTAAAATCTGCACTGGAATGATTTCTCCTATCCTCCATAATGAGTTTCTCCCTAAATCTTTGAAACTGCTAGCTTCTTTGAGGATTATCTGTCCTGGCAAGAACAACAAGAAGATAAATGTTCTCTTTCAAACCCTGCCTCAAAATGTTTGTCAATATTTACTATATATTTATAACTCGACACAGTGAAGGATTGATGAGATCATTACAGTGGATTAGGATGACTCATTTCCCTGTCCTTCATGACTGCTTCTGCTGGGCTCTTTACTTCTGACTGCCCAAAGGAGAAACTTTGACATGGTCATAGCAGGCTTCCAGAGAGTTGGAGGAAATCAATCCATTCTTTTACAGTCCTTGAAGATGTCCAAAGGATTCTTCACGTCTCAAATTTTCTGTGTACTGCCAACACTCAAGTGATTTTTCATTCATCTTGCAGTTGTTACTCATTAGACTCCACAAACATTAGGAAATCTGTTTGTGTCATTCACAATCTCTTACTTTCCACAGGCAAAACTCTTGGTATCGATAAAATCAGGCTTTGACTTTCAGTGATAACTTATGTACAATCTTTCAGATCCTATGGTAAAGTGGTCCTCTTCCAGGTTTCCTCTGGCTAGCAGGATGGAAATAAATCCATAAAAGTTTTGCAACTGTTCTCAGCAGCAGAATTATGCCTTACTTTTGTGGCTGTGCAAAAGTCTTTCTTCTTTCCGATGTTGCAGGTTTAGGAACACTCTAGTAGGGTTATGACAAGAGAGCAGACTGGAAATGTGTACGATGAGAAAGCATTTTTTATACCCATTTATACACCCATTCTGTTCAAAGGCTGACTGTAGCAATTATTACTGAGAAATGTGTACGATGAAGCAAGGAAATTAGGAAATATTAGGAAATAGCCCATGTCTCCATGTTAATGTTGTTCTGCCACAAAATAAGCTGCAGGGCATTGTGGACATACTTTTAACAGGAGAGTAAGGAAAACATTAATTACTGTTCTCAACCTGTTCACCTGAAAGAAAAGCAGTTGCTTTAGATTTAGGTTGCATCTCAGAGGAAGAGCTCTTCTTGTTCATCTTCATGAATAAAAAAATTATTAACAACAGAACAGTTCTGGGTTTTGGTCCTTATCTACTCTTATTTTTAGAATATTTGTCTGAATTGCCTAAGGCTCTTTTTGGCTATATAGTACCTCTAGGTTTCCTGATAAAGAGTGGCCTGAAACAGCCATTTTATTAACAAGCAATAGTTGTCTAAATCCAGATTTGCAGTAAGAAATTTAGCAAAGAAAATTTAAAAATCTTACGAGAAAGTTGTTAGAGATGTAGGACTGTATTAAGAGATGGAGAATACTTTTAATCTGTGTATGGATTCACACACAGCAAAAATATGTTGGTGGTCTGACATCCCAGAGTGGCTTTGAATTGTGTGAATCACAGAACTGCATCACAGTGACTCATTCTCATTGCACACTGACATCCCTGCTGGGAAAGAACTGCTGTCTCTCCCTTGGAGCAATTTCATTTGGCACATTTTTGTTTTCTCCTCCCAATGAAGTTTTTGTCCTAACAGACATCTACAGTGGAGCTTGCCTTCCCCAAGAAGAGAGGCACTGTTTTTCAGGTGCAGTAGGTCATTCATTTCTCTATTACAAGCAAGTATCCACTTCTCCAAATGGAAAAGAATACAAAATTCTATCTACTGTTTCTAAGGACTCTGCTATAATTGAATTCTCTCCAAGGTCAACACACAAGAGGATAATACGAGCAAAATTCAGATTTGCACTGTTTGTATGTGCCTTTTCTTTAGAGATGTAACATCTAAACCCTTTAAAGATGCAAATCCTCATAACCCCATCTTGCGTGCAGCCACACAAGATTTTAGAAAAAAGCCTTTATAAAATGAGATGATCAACCACTGCTATGTATTTTTTGTATTCAGTTTCACTCAGTCAGAACTATCCTGCTGGGGATGGAACAGTACATATTCCATGGGTTTTGCCACCATACATCACCCCTAGAACAAGTGAACCAGGAGTGGCACACAAAGAGTAGATTCTTCACTAACTGTGTGTTCTTCTGATCTCTCTGGATGTAGTGGAGGCATTGTCGTTTTCAGGTAAGATCTGCAAATGTATGCAGAGAGCAGGGAGAAGGGAACTCAATACATCCTTTTTCCAGAAACTGTGATTTTTTTCCCCTCCTCTCATGCTTATCATCTTCTATAACCTTGGTGACATAGTGGGTGCTCTGTCCTTCCACAAAGGTGCTGGAATTGTTGCTCACTGCATTTTTCACAAGGACTTTTCAGGTGAATATTGGTATTACCGCCAAATTCTTGTCAGCACACTTGGGCTAAGAGCATATGACTTAATGTCTGGCAGAAGTCCTACAGGATTTGCTTCTAAAAATTAATAAGCCCTCACAAGTTGAGGAGAGATCAGGCCAACGAGGCACAAGGAAATGCCCTCCTGAATAAAAACATCCTTTCTTTGAACTTCCAAGGAATAGGTTTTGAGTCTCTGCTGCTACCTGTGTCTTGATAATGTTCTCAGACCTTCTTGTCCAGACTTTTAGTTTTGGGGGTTTTTTTAGCTTCATGGAGCAATGCCTTGACTTTTCTAATTCAGGAAATTGAAGTTTAGGTTATTTTATACAAAATTTCCTTTGGAGTTGGCAGTAATTCTAAGGCTGAGCTATAGATTCAGCGTTCCCATGCTGGATGCTCACACACCACTTCAACTTTCAATGCAGATAAACTTTGTAAACTGTTTAGCTAAGTTTTTCCTTTATTGCCAAATAATCCTTTTTGAAACCCATTTATAAATTCTTTCTTTCATCAAGAGCTTTTTTGAAGTGGTGAAATGCATTTATACATTTATGCATTTCATTGTAATGATTATTTTTTTAAATTACAGACATCAAGTATGATAATTTCATTGAGGAATTTTTAAGTAAATTTGTCATCACAGGGTCTCTGTTCAGAAACAAATAAATTCTGATTTCTTGACCTTTAGGAACAGGTGTATTTGTTTTGGTTAATGGCTTTCTGACAATGGATAAAGGGTTAGGCAACCACGATGTTCTCTTATATTTCTTATTTTTTCCTGTTAATCAGTAATTCTAAGATTCTCTCTGGTTTTTGTCAAATTTTGATATTTTCTTTATGAAATAGCATATAAAAAAAGAGTTATGATGATATTTAGTCATAAAAGGGAAGTCTTAGGGGAGTTCATGGAAGTCTTCCCACTTGTAAAAGATGCTATAAAAAAGACATACAATGTTCAGCACACACATCCGGACTTCTGTGGTCTTCTGAGGCTACAAGCTTTTCCTATATGATCTCCTGATGAAGGTTTTTCCTTGTGATCTTGTCTCCTCTGAAGCTTTTCCCTGAACCTTGAATCCCCATTCACATTAGATGACTGAAATACACATTGCATAGAATGTGTTGGCATACTGGTCTGTTCCACTGAAGCTGTAGTCAGGAAAAAGGGCATGAGATCTATCCTGGATGGCTGTGATCTGATAAAGGAACATATTTAAAACTGTGTGTTCCATTTGCAGTACTGCTCAATGATACTGTAGTGCTTTTTAGTTCAATGATTTTAGACAAATGAATCAAAGCATTTAGTCAAAAGTTTCTCAGAAAAACCCCAACAACAAAAATGAACCTTTCCTTCTCTTTTTCCTCTTCTATTTTAGCTTGTTATCCCAGTCCCCACTCTGCACCCAGGCAGAGCCATGAAATGAGTAATAAGTCTCATTGTGGGAGAGACACCTGCATGACCTTAGAAAGACTAAGGTAGAATTACAGCTTTGATTGGAAATGGCTGCTGCTCTTTTTTGGTGTTCTTTTAAAGTTATGTATTCTTCAGTCTTAATGGTGTTTCATCTACTAAAATAATGCTTTATTACTTTTCTATAAAGTCAGATATGTAATCAACCATTCTGTGTTGCTTTCCTTCTTTCCTACAGCTAAATATAGTAATTAGTAGTTGAATTTAGTTTGCAGAGTCGACATTGAGACTGGCTGGTGTGGAGCCAGATTCTGATAGCATCACAGTGTGGTACAGGCCAGGACTTAATTTAGTCTGGCTTCTAGTGTGGAAGGATTCTCCTCTAATGTCATCTCTCTGCTCCTGACATAGAATAATAGCTAGTTCTATTTACATCTCATTTTCAAACCATAGAATGTCTGCTAGCACCAAAAAAGCAAAAAAGGCAGAGGATAGTGTCCTTGCTATAGTTTAATTGTTTCTGGAGGAATGGAGGTGGGTTTGGGGGACTTGATTTTTGTCCCACTCTCTTCAAAATACATAAATAAAGGTAAGATAAGGCTTTTATCTCTAAGTCACCTAGTTAGTGTGGCAATACCTGTTTGTTTATGTTGCAAAGCCCTCCAGCTTCCAACTTAGAATGGTTTGGTTTGGAAAGGACCCTAAAGATCATTGAGTTCCAGCCCCACCCGCACAGGCAGGGAGAGCATCCACTAGACCAGGTGGCTCAGAGCCCCATTCAACCTGGTGTTGAACATTTCTTATTTAAATTAATTACTTGCTGAATTTCTGAGCTTAAAGGAATCTGCTGCAGGTATTTTAATATGCAAGACCTGAGTTTGGCAGAGCCTATAGGTCCTTGTTAGAGGTTACACCCAGTTTATGCTTGTAAGCAGTATTGTGGGGGTTTTTTTGTTTTAATAATGTTTTTCCCCTTCTTCTAGTTTCTTACCTTTTCTTACAATGATTTTTCCTTAAAGCCCTTCTCAACAAAGTAACAAAATGCATTCTCTCTGTGTGTGTGTGTCTCTCTCTCTCTCTCTCTCTCTCTGTTAATAAGCCATACTGTACTCTGTTTTTGGCAGTCAAGTGTCTAGTATTTCCAGGTTTAAAATCCGTTATTTGGAAACTCTGCTGCTGCTTTAGTTTTGTAATTTTTGTATTATCTTCCCTTTACTGCTTATTGGGATTTGGGCTTTACACGCATGGGATCTTTAATCACCGTTTTTTGGCATCTTAACATCTTGAATTAATTTAAGCAGATGAAAGAGATCAATAGGTAAGGTCTTAAATATCCTTGATAGCCAGATGCTCCTGTATTTTGCATGCAGAAATCTTCCATCTGCTGTCAGGTTGACAAATGAACTGAGTTTTGAATGTGTCCCCTGTTTACTTTAATGGCTGAGTGTTCACATATTCCAAGCTGTACATTCTGTCTCTGCATTGAAGTGCATAGGCCTAATTGCAGGGAAGCTTCATGTCTATTACATGGTACATATCTGATTTAGAGATGTAAAGTAGTTAATTCAAGTAGTTAATTTAAAAACATTTGTAAGTAACTTCAGACTTAGATTCCAAATGCAGAATCTTTTAACTGCTTCGGACTTGCACAAGGGGCTCTGGGGAGAGGAAGAGGAGAAGCTTATTTCAGTACTGGCTTTTGAACACTGGAATTGAAAATGTAGTTCTTTGTCACCTGTGTTCCCTAGCATTATTTGATGAATTTGCTATGAAGTTGATATAAATCAAAACTTTCTTACCTTGCCGTGGATAGAGATATTTCAGTTGGTCTTAGGTATTATTACATTATTCCAACCTTCAAAAACAAACTTAAAAATATATAGCAAGTACTATATTCTCTGATAGTATTTATGGTAATAACTGGTATCAAAATACAGCCCTGTCCTGATGTAGGAAGGTCCCACACCTGGAATGTACAGAGTACCTGCTGTCACTATATAAAGCCTAGTGTTTGTTGACACAAGTTGGAAGGTAAATACAGCATGTGATAGCAGAATTTTAAAGACATTATAAACTTTCTTATCATCATACTACTCGAACAATGGTTGGAAAATTCAATACATCAGATATCATAAAGATTTTATTGTTGCTTAATGACTTAGAAATACAAAAAGAAGTAAATCCCACTGGTCTAACCACAGCCAAAAATCTCTGCCAAGATGCAATTTGGAAAGATGCCATTTAGCCTTCAGGAAAAGTCCTGCCAGAAGCTTGGACTAAGAGTGTTCAAACTCCCTGCCTAAACAAATAGACTTCAGAGCCTGTTGGATGATGATGATCCATAAAAATGTATTAACAAACCCTAATAATGGGATAATGCCAACATCTTAGTCCTACAGATGCCTGAAAATAAACAGAACAGTTTACATAAGGAGGCAAAAAGAAACCATCCAGCCCCTTTAGCACTGTCCTTATTAGCCTCATTTCCTAGGGAAAACCCAATCTATGCAGTCTTGTCTCATTGACTGCCCTCAGTTAATCCACTCAGAAAGCACCAGCATCGTTCAGCCAAACTTGAACAGAGGCATCACTTGTCTCTAAGATTATTAAGTTTTTTCTAGGTTGGTGAAAAAGCTGGATAGATAAGTAGAAGAGAAACACAACAGTCAGTTTGTCCCCTGCATGAAAACTTTTGTATTCTTATGTGACAGAGAGCTCAGCCTTGGGAGGGTAAAGGCTGTGGGAGAGGGGAACATTAAATGCCCTGAGAGCAGAACAAGCTTTGGTTGCAGTTTGCAGTCAGCTGAGGCACAAATCAGCTGGAGGCCAGGCCTCACTAACCCTTCTGTATGCAAAACTCCTGATTTAGTTACATCACCATGATCCTTAAAATTACTGCTTACAGCACACACATTTGGAAACTGTTTACTTTTCCCAGTAAATTTTTCTCTTATATTCTCTTTGCATAATGTAGGGACCTTTTTGTATTTAGACCTATTACTGCTTTTCCTGTGTTGTAGCATCCATGTACATCTTGGCTAAACTCCGCTGCCAGTGACAATGCAAGCCACTGTCATAGTTCACTTTTGTTCTGTATTGCAATTAGTGGTACAACTCTATTTCATAACCAGCTTACATTTAAGTCTTCTTTTCATCAATAAAAATGTGTAGCTTAAAATCTCCAAATTTCATTTCTAAACCAGAATTTGTTTCTATAACTCATGCTGATGTCTTCTGGGGAAGAAGATGATCATTCTGATGTACAATGATTTTCTTTGTAAAGTTCTCCTATGTTTGTCATTGTGGTGCCAATCGTTGTCGATATGCTCCAGACTTTCTAACGTGGAGGATGCTTTGCTTCAGGTTACTAGCACAGTCCTGAAAAAAAATTCTAAAAAAAGTGGAAGTGTGAGAGAGATAGATGAAAGAGAAAGGCTTGACGTTTTCTCTGTTGAGTCAGATTTGCCAAAATCCTTGTGTTGAAAAACTGACAATGATTTTCTTTTGGTGTCTTCTTAATTTCACTTGAGGTGCAATATGTGTTCTTACTGAAATACTGTTGATTGGCAACAGGACTCAGCAGGGCTGTGTAAGGTACTCTGAGATCTTGCAGTTTATCATTCAAAGGAAAAGAAAATGGGAAAATATGAAACAGCTCCATAAAATGCCCTCACCACACCTGCCTTTGCAAAGAACAGCCGGATGTTGCCATTAAGTTCCGTGTATTTCAATGAAATCAGAAGTTTGTGCTAGCACAGGGGCAGCTTCATGGCAGTTCCCAGCTGGCTGCTTCCCTCTCACATTTGATGCTCTGTTTGGACCCAGAAACACAGCTGTGAATTCCTGGAACAAATTCTTTAAGAAAGGCATTCCTGTGTCTCACTATGGAACAAGTTGCAAATCAAAGTTACAATTTTTCAGGTGCTGATGGGGAGGGCAGTGTTTCAGTCTCTGGTGAGCATGTTTGGATTCTCTTATGTTTTGTTTTTAAGTGAGCCTCATACTTATTATTAAAATGACTACTTAAGAAGCAAAAGACTTGTATCTGATAAATATCAGTTTGTGGTGCAAGTCATTGGTTTTACATGTAATTCTGGCAGCCAGTAGACTCAAATGTGAGAAATTTGGCAAGTTTAGCACAGGATAATCTTCAAGCTGTGAGTAGCTTGGATGAAGCCACAGGATGAAATAAACCCAGGAATGATTTATCTTAGAAGTGATCCATCTGCATTCACGCCCTGTAAGAAGACAGTGACAGTTTTTTCTGGTGTTGACAGCACAGTTCAGGGCCACCAGCTTGAGCTTTGCCTACAAACTGGGTGCTCACGAAACAGAGCACTTGCAGTTTTGCCTATTTGTAGATTTTTTTTTTAATAGAAAATATTTCAATAGCAGTTTTTAAGCTTACATTAATGAAGGATGAGGTCTTTTCTTTTCGAATTTCCAAAGCTGTGGTGTTGTTTGTTCACGTTAGGGATGTGCCTCTGATAGGTCCTGCTGTGCCACTCACGGTACAAATCAAATGCAGCCTAAGAGGTTTGTCAGCTCCAGGGAAAGTCTGATTTCAATACTGAAATCTAACTGCTGTGCTGGCTCATTGTCTGGGAAGTAATTTTCTAATTTTTAATGGCCCATATTAAAACAGGACCCAGAAATCTTAATCATAACAGAAGAATTGGGCAGCAGTCCTTGCCACAGGGCTGCCAGAGTGCAGTAAGTGCTGGCTCCTCCTTATGGCTGGGGAGGCGGGAGGCACAGAGCTGGCAGGGCAGGGGCTCCCCAGCCAGGCCCACGCCCACAGTGCCTGAGCAAGGCAGACCCACGGACAAGTTCAACCAAGTCTAGATCATTACAAAAACTCACATTGATAAGGCAGGTCCAAGGTCAAGGCAGCCCAGGGATTCACTTCAACAGAATCCATGACTGTAGCAGCGCTGGAAACCAACACTGTAACAACTCAGCTGAGGCAAAGATTGATGGCCCTGGGCTGGGTTTAAATAATGCTGCTGAGCCCAGGGGAAGAGGGGTGTGTGGAGGTTCCAGGTGGGGCTGGTCAGACTTGTTAAGGCCTATTAGTGCCCTATTAGTGCCCTAATAGTGCCCTATTAGTGCCCAGGGGGTCCTGACAAGTACGCTTTCAGTGTTTAAGATAGGAAGAGTTGTTGTAAGATGCACTTGGAGATGCTGTGGAGAGCTAATGTAGTGAAAGGCCGAGAAAAAAATCTTCATAAGTCAGCTGTGTAAACAGCTGCATCTTGTTGGATTTTATCTTTTTAATGAAAAGATCTGAGTGCTACATAAATAATGGAAATTGCTACAAACCCTCCTTGTAGTTCCAATCAGGACATTGCAGGAGCTGTCATGGTAGATACTGGAAAAGGATGAAAAGAAGAGTGTTGAGAAGTGGCATTGCAGACAAGCCCTGGAAGGGTTTTGTTTTAGTTTGTCCATAATGCAGTATGAAAGACAAATGAATGTGTTTGTAGAGGAAAAGGTAAACAGGCAAAGGAAATGGATGTTGCTGTACCAGTTTGCATACACGTATATTAAGAGCTCCAGTGCCTTGTTCAGGAGGTGATGAATAAGAGGAGAGGGTGGACATATAAAAGGTCTGATACATCATTGTTACTGACAAAGGAAATAATTATTAAAGGTAGCTTTTTGTGCTCGAAATCACTTTTGGGAAGAACCTCCTGGTAAGTTGTGGCAGCTCGGCTGGTAGAGGTTAAGCATCTGGACAAGAGGTTCAGTGGTTGACCAAGACTCCTCTGAAGTCTGCTTTGTTTCTTTGCAGTGCAATTTTTTCAAGCAAATGAAACCTAGTCCGTGTTCTTTCCTCCCCCACAAAATTTATATCCTTTTCTCTAAAACAGCTCTTGGTTGTCTTGGAATAAAGAGCATTTCCGCCTCGTAGCTCAATTACAGGGCAGATGGTGCCCTTGCAGAATTTAAATAAGATATCAGCATGTTGTCACCTGTAAGTGCAGTGGTTAGAGCAATTCTGCAGTGCAGTCACCGGGATGTCAAAAGCAGAGGGAAGAGAAATTCTAATTCAGCAAATGCTGCATAGAACAGTTTTGCAAATTGCTTAATGTTTTTCTTTGACTTATTGCAGTGCACCTGGCAGACATTATTAGAGAGAGACACATAACACACACAAGAGTTAAAAAAAAATGTAATTGATTTTCTGCATGTAGTAGGTTGAGGGAATTAGAGGGAATTTAATATATCCATAGCTGGCAGGTTTAATTTGTCAGCTTTTAGCATGGCTTTAGAGGCTGAGAGGTCTCAGTATGACTTTAAAAACCACACCATCTTTATCACCATCAAGGAGTACAAAAGTTTGAATACTCAGTTTTCTTAAAATAAACACAAGGTTAAGAGCTGCAGTTTGTTCCTACATGGAATGCAATATGGAGAATGTGTACATGCATTTCTCTTAATTTATGTTACTGTGATCATTACTGTTCAAACGTGACATTAAAGTATTGCTGAAGTGAGTTGTTGTTTCAGTTACTGAATTCTCTTTTCTTCTTAAAAGGGGCATAAAGGTGAAGAGCTTGAAAAATAAGAACAGATAGAACACATTTAGGGTGCCATTTTAGGATGAAATGGTGAAGATTTTACTGTTAAAAAATACTATGTCAGTTAAGAAAATTGGGCATCCAAACATAAGGTAAGTGCTAAACACTAAATAAATAGCCTGAGCTAGAGGGCCTCGCATTACCAGAAGAGACCATTTTGTAAAAGACTAAAGTCATGCATAGCATTAGAGGGAAAGAACAATGCAAACACTGGAAAAGTTGATAATAGTTTTTGCAGTGAAAGCAAGATAAGTGAGTGAGAAAAATCTATGAATTGATAAAGGGAGTCATGCAGGGAAACAGCACTTGAGAATGCAGTGCTTCAGTTTAAAATGTTTTAGTGAGCTGAATTCATAATTGCGTCAATTTTTAAAAAAAATCTGATTCTATTTTGAGCCTCTTGAGAGGCAGCAATATAGATTATACCACCCAAATCCTGACTGATTGCTGCCAAGGATTGTTCTCATTTAAGGTGGCATCCTCCAAGATGCCAATGAACCAGTATGCAGCTATAGATAATACAAACCCCTTGATACTGCACATTAATCTATTTCCTTTCCCCTGTATCAGTATTGACAAATTAATGAAGCCTACTGAAGCTCATCAGGAGGGAAGAGACTGTGCCATACCTGTCAGGACAAGGCAGGGTTATTTCATTTGACTTTGCTTTCCTGTCATGTTCAGTGGACTCGCACACAAGCAGAACTAGGGAAACACAATCTCCCTTTAGGAGGGTAAGAACAGAAGGAAAGGGGAAAAATTAGGTTTATTGTCCCTGAGGTGGTTGGTTTTTATCTTGATGTGTGATGTGGGAGGCAGTTGGATTCCTGGACACTATGCAGGAGTATGAAAAATAAAGATTTCTCTTTGTTTTCTTTGTGTATCCAGGAGGCTTATTTTACTGTTAAAGTTTGGTGGTTTTTTTTTTTGTTTGGTTGGTTTGGTTTTGTTGTTTTTTTTGTTTGTTTGTTTATTTGTTTGTTTTTCCTTGTACTTTGTACTAAGATTTTCCTGGTGCGAGGTCATGTCAATGATATACCTTACCCCAAAAATATATTTCAGAGCCCATCTAGAGGAATTTAAAATTGGTGAGGTAATCAAGCTGAATAAAAATGAATAAGCATTACTGGTGAAAGGATTGGGTTGAATTCACCAAGAAACTGTCCTGTTGTATTAAATCAAATTACTTTCCGGATCTGCTAAAATACATAAATATATATTTTTTTTTTCTTAACAGAGAAGGAAACAGAATGTTATAAGGAAAGTTTGAAAATTGTCAAGGCAGAAGAGTTGAGGCTTTACTTGCATGAGCAGCTGATCTGGCCAAACAGGTCACTGCCTGTGAAAAGGAGAGGTCTCACCACCCTGCCCTCCTGCCTTGCTCCCTTCCACACTGCCCTGTGCATTCCCCGGAGGCTGCAGTTCCTGACAGGTACAGGCAGCTTCCTGTCGAGCTGTGCATGACACTCACAGTGATGGCAGTGCTCAGAGGAGCACCAGAGCTCAGCTCTGGAGTGCTGGAGATCATCCTCATTCACCCAGCACTCACCTCATAGGTCAAGCCACGCCATTTCACGTGGTTGTGTGCTGTGCTTCAGGATGAAATGGATAATTCAAACATTTGTCGTAACCTTTGTTACAGAAATTTTATATTTTACAGAAATAAACTGCCCCAACAAAATTGCTTCTCCTTTGGAGTCGGGTATTGAAGTATAATTTGAAGATGAAAAGAAACAAATAATGAACAAATCCACACTTTTGAGTGTTAGTTCTCCTTTGCCCAAAGTAGGTGTGTTCTGCATGATGGTATTTGTTTCTTTGGGGTGTCTAAGTTAAGATATAAAAGTCTTATGTGCAAAACCCTGGCTTTCAAGGAGCTGATAGAGCTACAACCCTCTGGGACCCCTTTTAAGAGTTGGAGAAATGCTGAGGGGATATCCAGCTTTCCATTTTATCTGCATAGGAAATAGATGTTTTGAAAGGACTTGTTTTTCCATTGCAGCTGTTCTGTGTGGGCTGTTGCACACCTCGGATTAGATCAGCTGTGTGCAAAGAGAACTGCTCTGCCTTACCCAGCAGGGCTGTGGTTAAACACACCATGGCTACAGCAAGGAGGAGGGATAAAGCTATGGGAAACAGTTTTTCATGTACTAGCCCAGTTTGTCTTTTAGCTCTTTTCTCCAAAGGAATAAAAAAAGAGCAAATATTAAAAAAAAAAAAAGAAAGCACAGTTTGAATCAAACCAAAGTTGGTAATTTCTACCACAGCTTGACTTGAAATCTTACAGAGAGAAATGGGGAGTAACAATTTTGACTTCTAGGTTTGCTCCCAGTCCTTCCATTCTCCATCATGCCATATATATATACACACACATATATATATATATATATTTGTTCTACCATGCTGCTGTAGGATTTCAGAAAATAGTTGCATTTTGTTTAAGATACAAGCTGTCACTCAGACAAGATTGCTTGCTTTTGGAGGAGGGGAGAAATAAAATTCTATTTCTCTCCTGTACTACTGTTTCATTGTTTGAAGATTCTTATGCACATAGCCAAATTAGATGCAAAACTAATTTTAAAGAATTTGTCTGTTCAACAATATGTGCATGTACAAATGGTGAATGTGAAGCCCTCAATTTCAAAAACTGTGCTTAAAGAAAAAGGAAGAAACTAAAACTTGCAATGTTAATTATTATTTTAATAATCAAACCATTTCAATAAACAAGCCATTAGCTGGAGCTTGATTTTTCTTCTGGAAAGGTCTTGGCTTCTTACTGGACCATTTTTAAGCTGTGTGTATATTTTCTTAGTCTATGAAAGTGTGTCTGTGTCAATACAGTATTTAGGTGTATTTAATGAAAATTAAAATCAAATTTTACTCTTTAGCAGCTGACATCAATCATGTCTTCTCTCTCCCCTCCCCCTGTCCCCCATAACCTTTAATGCTGAACAATGTTCCAAAAGGAAAATTTATTATATCACCTATTTCGATTCTCTGACATCATTCTGTCATGGCAATGAAGTGATTTACATGGAAAAATATATTACCTCTGCTTTTAGACAAAATGAGTTTATGATGATTAATGGTTTTACTGCGAGTACGAGAAAACCTGGAAATGGCCAGCCTTTTAAAAGTGAAACATGACCTATGCTCAAATTTCCTCCTTATTTTCTTTAGTTATTGTAAAATGGTTTTGCTTTTGAGTAAATTAAAATGTAGAAATTATGTCTTGTAACTGAAGTAAGCTATAAATGCTGGGGTATCCATGGTAACATCACTACATAACTGGAACTGGAGACAAAAGGGAGAAAGCAATCAGCTTGAAGCACAGAGTCTAAGCTATTGTGATGGCAGGGGAATTGGGCCACATATTGCATGAGCAGCCCGAGTCCTTGAGGAAGGAACATGTTTAGTTTGGGGAAGAGCAGGCTGAAGGATGGTCGCCCCCAGCTGTCCCTCCTGGTCACCATTGCTCCGATTTTATAACACCATTGACTTTGGGCAGAGAACTTAGACTACAGAATGTCACACAAATGGTGAAATGGTATTTTAACAGGAATGCATGCAGCCAATAATCTTTTCTCATACATGTCTTAAAATGACACCTGAAACATTTCCTTGAGTTTCATAGAGAGCTGTATTTTTCCTTGATGTCATATAAATAACAGGTAATACACCAAGGCCTAAACTAAGGTTAGAAGATGATGCTGAATAAGAACTCTGCAATATTTTCTTTACATATGCTAACTGAACCAAACCCCAAAGGCCATTAAGGCAAAAGCTGTTCAACTACGGAAAGACTTAAATTCAGGAAAAATGTAAATAGTGGCATTTTTTTCCAGGGGGCTTATGGAACAAAATCACTGTGGTAAAAAGAAGGCAAAGGTTGAGGTGAACACTGCTGGCAACTTAACCTTCATGGAGACTTTGCATCAGTCACAGGATGTAATATTTGAGAATGAATAGAGAAGAATTTCTGTATGAAAGATAACGATGCTTTGCTGTGGGACGCTTAATCCCAGGCTGTGATGGATGCTGGGGCACTGAGACCTGCTCTGCTGCCTCAGTGGAGCCTTGGTGCCTAGAAGGTCAGTGTGTTGAAATGTGTAAAAATGAACTATCAGGGAAAAATGAAAACTGGATGAATTTACAGTCATAGCTTGTCTTTAGTGACATTGACTGGACAACTGTCTTTGAGTGCACATTTGGCAATAGAAAACAACTTGCTGTTGGATTCTGTGCATGAAAACACATTTGCAAGTAAAGCAAAAATGTATTTAAGGTAGGGATTAAAAAGACACAAGTCTTACTAATATTTTCAGGAAGACAGCAGTATCACAGCAAGCATTTTAGCTGTGTTATTTTTATTCAGATGTTTAATCCAAGGCTTCCATTAGGCATACATTGAATTTAGCATTCTACTGCAGTTCTTTATATGCAATCTAGAAATTTCAGCACTGTCCTTCATTGATTTCTGCTAGCAGTATAGACTCTTGAGAGCTCTTCAAGATAGAACTGTCTTTCCTGAATTACACAGTTGTTTATCAGGAGCCATGTATTGTTGTTCTCCTATTCTTTGTTCAAATGGCTTGGCTTTTCCTCTGATACAAGTTATTGATGTTCAGTTCCCTGCTATGTGTTGTTTGCTCATCTGGCTATTTGTTTTCTAACGGGAATGATTTCCTTGGAGGGAGAGCTAGAGAGGAGTGAAAGGAGGTTTAACACATCAGTGGGCAGTGCAGATAAAAAAGGATATTTTATTCTTTGGCGTACCATTGCTGTAGTCACCATTTGCTCTCATCAATAGCAACTGTTTGAGTCTGAGTGTACACAGTGTACATTTGTAGTGTTGATTGTTCTTTGTTTAACTTAGAGTGAAATTTGTATGGAGCTAAATCAACAGTTGGATGTAATTTGCACTTTGTCTTCCCTGTTCTGTCAGATGGGTCAGGTGGTCTCTATTAGACCCTTCACATTGCTGATGTTGAAGCCTCCCAGGGACCTGTACTGGAGCAGTGTTTCAGTGTCTGTGTGACAAGCCTACACACTCTGTTGCCTTTCATGACCATGAGGCAACTGGGAGACGTGTTGAATTGAATCTGATTTTTTCCCCCTAGTTTGAGGTTTCTGTAATGCTCTGGGACTTATCCAGAATCCCACATGCCATGGCAAAATTCAGCCAGCCAGATGGTCGCATGATTTCTCTTGTGACTGCTGCTGAGCCAGAGGCCAGCCCCTGTGAATTTTCTCTCTCGCAGCAAGTTTCTCTGGATGAAACTGCCTCAAAATACAGTTGAGATTTGCACAGTGACTCTTTGGCAGCTGAGAAGATGGGTCCTGTTGGCAAGCACATCATTTCCTTTCCAGCAATCCTGCTGCTGCCTGTTAGGTTTTGATCTGCCACGTCACCTCTGTGTCCTCTTGAGTCATTGCCTCAGTGCGTTGCCAGCAAACAGCTGCAAATTTTCAGGACAGCCGGAACTGCAGCTATAGCCAGGATGGAGGCAGCAACCTGCATCCTGCAGGACCTTTCCAGCCATTGTGCACAGGGATCTGGCACCCTGGATTCCCTGATGTGACAGTGCTGGTGCTTGGCTAGGCTGGTTGTACATATACAGTGAGGGTGGCCTTGTTACCTCCTGAATTAACCACGCTGGTACCCCTCATGCAGTGTTAAAGAGTTGCTGTCAGAGATCAGGCTTAGAATTGTGCTGCATGGGAGTCCAGCAAAGGCCATCTTCTTACAAGATGCTTAAAATAGTTGTAGAAATAAGTTGATTATTGAAAACTCTGGAATAAACAAAGAAATTTTATCTGGAAAAGTCCTGGAAGTTTGCACTGATGTGCTTATTCTTAATTTAGCTGTGGGCAAAGGTTGTCTGTGGCTGAAAACTTACAGCTTCAAGGTCAGAGAACAAGACATCTGGAGACATTCAAGCCATTGCTTAGGAGTAGATTGCAAGACATTTTCTGTTGGTATTCTGTTTCTGAATTACATGCTTGCTGAAATATCTGAACGAAAATAGAAAAGATGGAAAAAAACCCCAAGTTTTTCTTTTCCATTTGATCTTGTGGTAAAAAAGAAAATCCTTAATGAAGCAACAGATACAGTCTTTAATGATGGCAAATCAATTTTTTTATCCTGAGATTTTTAGTTTGTTTTCATTTTCTGGTTTGTAGGTGTTACTCTTTTTTTAATACATGTTCATGTGTTTGCTATCACTGATTGGGATGTGGCTGTTCTCTACTCACAGAGCCTTATGCAAAGAGTTTATGAACTAGTGGGGGCTTTGTGCACATCTGTGGATGTGGGCTGATAGGTGAGGAAGAGGACAATGAATGGAGGTGCAGGACAAATCAAAGGCAGTAAGTGGTTAAGCTCAAAGTCTGGAGCCCAACAATGGCAACAGGGAAGCATCTGCTGGTTTTTCAATGCAGTGACATGGTATGTTTGAGAAGCACGTTCCTCAAGTAAAACCGTGTCTGACTCTTTGCTCTAGCACCTCAGTAGATCAGCCTGCTTGTTATTTTTGCAAATATACATTCATATTTGGTTTAAGTATAATTTTGGGCATTACTCCTGAGGTTTAACAACTTCTGTTATGTGCAAGCCTCACCATAGTTGCCTCATTCCTAAATGTCTTTGAGGGCAGCACTAATATGACTTTTGTTGTTCCCAGATTTTCTTAGGGCTCTGCTTGCACTGGTTCCCAAGATGAACTCGGCTATCTTGCCACCAGTAGGGCTGTTAGATACCCTGCATGGTCACTGACTGATAAGGAACCTGCTTTTCTCCTTTCTGGACTTCTAACTAAACAATCTTAAATAAAAACTTTTGCTGCGTGAATTACAGAAACGTTCCCAACTCTAGCATTTGAGGATGATATTGATATAGATAATACAGGCACTCTTAATGCAAGGGCTAAGTTGTATTAATACACCTGGAGAACTGAGTGGACCAGGTTATTACTTTCTGAGAGCCAAAACTTTGGCTCTGAGGCAAGAAGCACAGGGAAGAGACTGCAGCCTGTAGAGATGACAGGTCACAATATACAGCACTCTGCCAATCAAGTTGGAGCACCACAGTTTTGGATTTGTTTTCTCTGAGGCTTTATTATGCAGAGGCAGTGGTGAGATTATTTGAGAACTCTGCTAAAGTAATTCAGTGGGTAGATACTGTATTTTGTGCATTCATAGTTTAGGAGAAGAAAACAACAGTAACAACCAAATCTCTGGAGAATTAAATGTTTTTACCTGTGATTCATTTTAGTAATTGTGGAGCTTACTTTTACCTCCATTCAGCTCAATGTATTTCAGAAAGCCCATGTTGTTATATAAACACCTGTATGTTCCTACCAATGCTGTGAAGAAGGCGAGGAAAAATGAAGCTCAGAAAACTGTTTCAAGACAACTGCCAGAACAGGATGCATTTATACATACATAGATATGTATGTGTTGGTAAAAAAGACTTGAGAAATGTATTTGAAATAGCTTCTGTACCTTACATTTGTTCCTTATGGTAAGACAAATGAAAATCTGGGTCTCCTTTCCTTTGAAAAATGCTTTTAATTTCTGTTTTCTACACACAGAGCTGACCTTCCAAGGAGGCGAGTCCGCATGGTGGTGACCGACTTCTGAAGACGTAAGTAGGGAAACAAGGAAAGAACACCTGTAAATCACTCTAACACAAAGGCAGCATGGAGGTAAAAAATGAAGAAGACATGCCTGAGAAACTCCATCTACATATCTAAGCCTAAATAATTCTCCTACAAAGGGATTAGAATAACACAGTATAGGCTTGGCTTAAATGTAGGTCAGCTTGGTTTGTGTTCAGGTATTTATGGATATACAAGGTAAATTAATAATATGCCCATTTGCTTATCAAGTTGTTTTCCTTGTGATATAAAACAGAACATTTCTTAAGAGTACCACCACAAACATTTTGGGGAAGAAAAGTAATGGATTACATAGCTGCATGGCAAGAGATCATTTTTGTACTAATGTTTTCTTAACAATGTGATCCTGCCAGAGACTGAATGCCCTATCTGAAAGAGCCTTCAAAAGTAGCATAGTACATTTCCTGTACTACATAGGAGCTTTCTTTTTCTTTTTTTTTTAAGCAAAGAACTGAAGCTCTACTGCTGCTAAACAGACCATCATCCAACCACAGCACTGGCAGACTCACTGTGGAGCTCCCCAGAAGTTATCAGCAGCCCAGTGCCTTACCTGTGTGAGCATGATTGTACCTGCTGCAAGGGTCTCCTCACCTGGCTGGCAGACATGCACAGTATCTACCTTGAGCTTACATAAAAGATTCACAGAAGAACAACAGTAACAAAGCCCGACCAACAATGCCACACAGGTTACTGCAGTCCAGTCCAGCTATAGTCACACATACTTTATTCTGCTAGTACCTAAACATTTAACATGTAATTATTGGAGTGAAACTTGGAAGCTGTTTACAGATTTCTTATGTTTCAAATTATCTTGTTTTGGTTTTTTTGGTCTAGATTGTCATATTTATTTTGTCCTGTATCGGAGTGGTAGAATTACAGAGGAGCATTATTAATCCGTACATTTCTGCACATCTTTTACCCGGAGGAAATTCCAGAGGGGGAAGCATCAAATCTTGCAGAGGTATCATCACTCATGTCTGTACAGGGAGAGTGTCTACAGCTGCAGAACAGAGCAGTCATTCATGTTTAGCAATCAGTGTGACAAGGGCTGTGCTCTCATGCATGGCTGTTGTTTCCTCTTCCGGAGCCACTGTAGTTGAACCAGTCAGAAGAGCTTGGCACTGTTGTCTGTGAAGCATCAGGACACACTCCTGACTTACTCTGGGGTGTGCTCTCCTCTGGCAGAGTGGCCACAGCAATTCCAGTGGCCGGTAGCATCCCACACTACACTGCACAGCAACTGTAGTGTCAACAGTCAATCTTGGGCCGAAGGCAGCACCAAAAAACATGGAGTAAAATTCCAGAATGATCTAACTAGCAGCTTGCTGCCCTTTGGACTTTTGAAAATAACTTCTGTTGATTTTTAAAACATTTTCTACAAAATCAGCTTAACATTTAACACACAGGACTTGAATGGATGGTTAGAAACTGTGATCAATCTATACAGGTTTCTATTTACTTTGATGAAATGATAAAGGATGAGTCCACACACCTCATAGGATTTACTGTGATGTTACTGCAAAGTAGCATAGCTACCTTGTGTATTTAAAAACCTGAAAATGTGTATTTTGTATTCGTTGCCAAGTTCACAATTTACTTACTAGACTGTAACACAGTTGCAAGTTATTCAGGATTGAATCTCCACATTAATTTGGCACAATACCATCCTAGGTCATGTTAGAGGAAAAAAAGGATAATTGGTATGTGGATACAAATTAGAGTTTAATATCCCATGCAGCTGTTTACATCTGCTTAATTAAGCAGCAGTGACTTCACATTAGCATTGCTATGAAACCATAAATACACACCAGAGATAGAGGTACAATCATGTTAACCACCTTCCTCATGGCAAATCAATGCAAGATTGGTACTTTTTGTTTCAGTGTCGTGTTTCAATGGCAAAGAAAAAAAGTCTTCATGTTTAAAGAGGGTCTTCAGGTTCAACACATTCGGTTTTGTGCCAGGATTTTATAAAAAGACTGTGCTCCTGTAGGCAGACAGTTTAAGCAGTAAATGAAGGGCTTTAATGGAAACTTCTAACAAATATTATTAGAAGTCAGTGGGTAATTTTGCTTTTGGAGCCTTTACAGGAGTATTACAGTCATTTTGTACAGTAATAGAAGGCAAGTAAACACTCATCTGGAAAAAGGCAGTGCTGTTTTAACACTGATGAAGTTCTAACATGGGGACTGTGTGGCAGAAGCTCTTTGTTTTGTTATGTACCAGCAGTTCTGGCACAGGGCTGCTTGTTTTGCTGTTTGATTAAGGACCCCTGAAGGTACACACACGTAGCTAAGCTGGTATTTTGAGAGGTATGTACAGTTAGAACAGGCCTTGGGTTAACACAACACATCAATAGAACAGAACAACTGTACTTTGGTCAGGACTATCAGAACTAACTGTCAACCATCAGCATCAGAACACAACCTCAGTTGGTGGCATTTTTAATGATTAGAAATAATACATTGTTAAACAAAAAGTGTAAAAATTCCAGCGTGATACTTATAAACAAAGAACAAATAGAAAACAAAAAACTTTTCAGTTTTGCCTGATTTATAGTATTTATCATACAACAGATCATTAGTCTGAGGTATTACCAGTAATAACTTTTTAGTCCTCCAAGGACTGCTCAAAAATTAATAACAACGATAGCAATGCATGTTATGCTAAAAGTGAGACTTGATTATTAAATCAAGCAAACCTCTTACCCTTTTAGTTAGGGATCTGTGGCTGCACGTATAAAACTGGAAATAAGTCTGTACAGTAGGAACTACAGAGCATCAGAGTCCTGTGTGGCATGTCATCAGCCCCTGTCAGCACATAAGGGTACAGTTGAGTATGTAAAAATCAGATATTTCAATACAGTAAAGACTTTGTTCCAGAATAGCCCTTAAGAAATTTAGAATACTGTTAGCTTGCATAAAATAGCCAAAAAAAACCCCAACTAATTCAGAAGTCCAAATTTTGGCATGAGGTAAAACCATGTGCATTTATTTCATCTGTATTTTAGATTTAGTAAGCAAAAAATTAAGTATGTTGACTGCAATGAATTCAGTCATACAAGTGCAAGTCTTCAGCTAGAACGTATTTTATGGCAGTTTATTTAAAAAATGTACCAGTAAATCATAAAAGAGGGATCATATCCATTTAACGTTTATTGAAGTATACAGGAGGTTTTCTTTAGAATCAAATATGAGCATGAATATATGGCCAAACGTAAAATCTATCAAATTCAGTGAAAATTTTCTGACTTTAAATAGTAGCTGTAAGAATGACCAATATATATTCTTTGTTACAACCGCCCTCACTCTACAAGTAAAAAAAAATAATAAACATTCAGTAAACATTCTTTCCTAAGGTAGTTTCCCTTATATATCAGTGATTTATCCATTTTTTTGTATACATAACTTTTTAAACATACCAATCAGTGGTTCTCACACTTGAAAAATAAAAGCACAAAAAAGTTTACACTCTTGTACAGGTAAATAAAAGATCATTTTTAATTAAACTGTATATCCTTAAGGGCATAGTATAGTTTCAATTTCATTACCTATTACATAATTAACTTCTTACATACAAATATTGACATATTTGGCTTGTGCTTCAAAGCCGTTGTGTCTACAAAGTCCATGTCAATGCAACTCATGACTTGAAGTCAGTGGGGACATCTTTACTGCTGCTGGGTTTAACCTGGTCGTGCAACATGGTCTCTTCTGAGCTTGTTGTGGCACTGCATTTTTCTGTGGGGTCATCAGTGTCTGGATCCAATCCTTCAGGACAGGGAAGTTTTAGAAGTTCTTCCCGCAGCTGAGCCGTGTGACGCTGGATACACAAAAACAAGTCAGCGTGGAAGGCCACGGGTTAAACAATACTTTTCACAAGGTCAGACAACGTAAGGCAAAAAAAGGAGGAAGTAGAAAAGGTTTAAATGTACTATTCCAGTGACTGGATCAACTCCTCTCCTGCATTTGAGGAGTGGTACTTTCCTTTCAGTGACAGAATAACCAGCAGGTGCTGGTAGGGACAAAGTAAAGGTGATCAAGAGAACTGCAGCCAACAAGGGCATCACCATAACTGCTACGCTGTTTCTCTTGCAGCTGAGTCACATCTGTGTTTGGGGATCACTGCAGAAATGGGCTTGGCCTTGGTAGGTCATACAATCAAAACAAATTTATAAGGAATTCATTATGAGATCTGTTACAGAGACAGATATGCAAGGTTTGTACACTGATCACAGTAAGCTCATTTTGAAGATCTGTTACATTGAAAGAATGCAAGTCTAGCAATAGAAAAAATAAGCTTTTAAAAATTTGGGGGTTGCACCTCAGGGGAAGAAAAAACTCAAATATAAAACCAATGTAGGTCTGTTGTCTGTGTGGTCACAAAATACACAAATTATTATACTTGGCTAGGAAGGCAGAAAACATTTATAATGGTTATAACCTGATTAAAGTTAACACAGATTGTAGTGGACCATAGTTTAACAACTGTGCTTGTCCACTCTGAGAGCTTGTTTTCTGGCAAGGAATTGGTTATAATACAACTTTATCATTAACCCCCACCCACCCTTAGAAGGAACCAAAAAACCCCTCTCTGTTATCACAGAATATTCTGAGTTGGAAAGGACCCACAAAGATTATCAAGTCCAACTCCTAAGTGAATGTCCCATAGGGGATCAAACCGACAACCTTGGCATTATCAGCACCATGCTCCAACCAACTGAACTCATCTCAGGGTCACTGTGTCTTATGTAAGTATTCATTGAAAAAATAGGCAGGACACGTGCTAAAGGAAAATTCAACTTGTAGAAAAAATATTGTGGAAGTGGAGGGCGCATACATTTTATCTCTTGACAGCTGGGAAACTCAGATTTCTTTACATGTTTTGAAGTTGCCAGGTTTTTCTATTACCACCAGTATAAAACTCAGCTTCTGAGCAATTTCCAAGAAAATAAAATGATAAACATCTCACCTTCAGAGCTGCTGCATGATGGGACATAGTCCTGCCCACCCGTTTGTCACTGCTGTACTGCTGTATGTCTGCTATCCACTCCTCACACTGAGCCATGATCTCCACTCTTTTCAAGTAGAAGTGTTTGTGGATGACCTGCAAGAAAACATTCCCAGTGTGACATGGATGCAAGAACCATATACTTTAACAATATCAAATTTGCAAGACCTCTATGAGTCTAACTAAATATAAGGGGAAAAAAAATCAGTATGAAGGTAATTCAGAATTAAACCAGGTTGGAGATAAATTGTGGAATTTCTGTCATCAGAGGTTTCCAAAATCCAACTGGAAAAAGCCCTGAGGAACCTGGTCTGAATTCAGCTGATGATGTTTCGGGGAGTTTGTTGGTCTGGATCTCTACCAGTCAGTACGAATCCATGATTTTTGTGCAGCCTGCCATTTCAGCAGTCACTTGTGTTATCTGGGTGCAGGGCAAATGAGTGCCAGAAATACAGGGAGCAAGAGAAGGAGTGAGAGCAGAATGCTGCACACACTCTTCAGCCCAGAATGAGCTGGGCTGTGCAGGCCCGACATACGGACATTGCAGTTTGCACCGGGCAGTCACACGGATACGCTGCTGAGGCTCTTATTGCTTCTTTCACTTTCACTGTCCTGCTTTGCTAGAGAAGCACAGCATAAGCACCATGTCCTCCCCTGTCACTGACCACGAGCTGCCTGAACAGAAAACAAATGAGCAGAAACACTGTCAACAGTATGAGCACAGGAATATAATGTGTTTCTGCAGAGAGAAGCATCACAGCAGCTGCTTCGGAAGAGATGCAACCACAGTTTGCCCTAGGCAGAGGCAGCACCTCCGGAGACCCTGGAATTCTCAGGCAATAGCAGTTGAGCTGTCCACAGTTTGGATGGGAGCCAGTATTTGATTAAAGAGTAATTTTGTTATTTAAATACATATTTGAGTTAAAAAAACCCAACCAATCAACACTCATACAAAATTGTGAAACTCTGCTTGGTGTTGGGTTTGTCTTAAACAGTTTTCTAACACTCTGAATGGGGAAAGAAAAAATAAAATCAAACAAATTTTATTCAGCACTCAGAGTTCTTGGCAATATTGCAACATAACGGGCAAAATAATTTTTCCCTCCGGAGGTTAGAGGAAACAGCTCTCTGTCTAAAGAGAAACTGCATATTGAAAGTGTAATTGACTTCAGTTCTGGATGCATTCCTTAAATCCATAACGGAGCTTAGAAGAACCCCCAAAGACTGGCAGTTGAGATCACCTAAGCCTACTTGTCATTTAAGACACTGAAGACAAGAACAGCTCAGATTTTTGAAGATGACAGATCTCAGTCTTCAGGATTCCTTTGCATTTCTGTTACTGAATGGATCACCACTGTTAAGGTTCCTAAGGTAGCTCTATTAAAAGCAGAGCTCTTAACAAAAAGCAAATCTCCCAGAGAAGGGCTCAGATAATCCGAGATGCATTTTCATTTGGATGCATTTTCATTTTCATTTCATTTCATTTCATTTCATTGGGGCTGTGGATGGAATCTACCATTCTTCCAAAAGTTGCCTTTTTCATACCGTCAGTGAAAAAGCTGAGCTGCAGAGTAAGCACATGATTGCTGAGACTCTTTTGGAGGAAAGTGCAGTGACAGTAACCTGGGATTCAGCTACCAAGTGGTGGAATATTGCAAATCCTTCGTTTCTGTGTATGTGAGAAGACAGAGGGAGCATTATCGCCAGGGATCCCACTGCTTTCTTATATATTCAGTTAATTTAATCTAACTGGGATTTGAGAACACCTTTTGCCAAAGTGAAATCATTACACTAGCCAGAAGAAAAGGAGCCATTAGCAGAGGTTATTGGATTATGTGTCCGGATATTATCTTTAGCACAGTCTTCCACTTATTGAGTAGAACATTTAAGAGGTACTTTAGAACCACCACCATTTCATTAGTTCAACACCCCTACTTACACTTACATCCTTTTTCACCTGCATGTGGATAAAAATATTTAACGCTTGTTGTGCAGGCAAAGTGTCTATGGTTTCTTATTCCACAAGACACAGTAATTTCAATGAAAAAAGGTTTTATATTTCAAAGGATGTTTTTTAGAACATCAGTGAAGGGATGGGAAATCACCATCTCAGATGTTACACCTAGGCATGTGCATAACCCTAAAATAATTAGGCTTTTCCAACATTTTAATATGCAGACAACTGAAAGCATAGATGATACTGCCAAATGGCTCCACACTTCAACACTGGCAACAGCTGGAGTAGTTCAGAATAAAATGTGTTTTTCTGTAAATATTCACTGGTAATATTGTGAGATGACTCATGTTTGACCAAACATTTTGTATTAATATTAATACAGATTCTCTTAATATTCTCCAGCTGTTTTATCTTTGAACTCTTTGCCGTGTATGTTCAGGTCCTTGAGATCTAATTCAACTGTCTTGGGAAAGGAGATGGACTACAGACACTGAGAGAAGTCCCTAATAACTAAATTCTTCTATGATGCTAGAGGTGAGTCTTAGTCTATTTTCCGAATGCCAACAAATGAAGCAATTTGATTTATTACAATATTTTTTTCAAGACAGTGTGAATGCATGAAGGGTAGCATTGCTTTTAGCAGCACCAAGTTGTTGTTTTCAAAGGCACAGATTCTAATGCAGATGCGTTCTGGATCTTTCCATAAATGCCACACAGGCTGCCGTTTGTTTTAAGGTGTTTTTCCAATTTGCATTGTCTTGATGTATCTGAAGTGTTTCCTAGTATTTGCTTCAAATTCATGATTCTTGGAAAAATACTGCCTGGTAGTGATGCAGACTAAAGAACACGGAGTGCCCATTTGTAGGGCTGATCAACAGCTTTTGCAGGCAGTGCAGAACGTACTGCTCAGTATTAAGAGTGAGCGTTGCTGAATGAACCATGTTTTATCAAACTGTGCACCAAGAGCCCCCTCAGGTCAGCCCCAACTTGTGTGCATTCCCATTTCCCAGAAAAGAATCTGTGAAGTTTGGTGCATCCTTATTCACTTCGGTCTCTTGAGTCAGTTGCCCCAGGCTAAAACAGACATCTCATGCATCATCTTTCCAAACACTTGCATTATTTTTAATGCTCAAAACAGAGAAATACTGCATTTCACACAACCTACCTCCTTAAAACATGGTGATGGATTTCTCATTTGTTCAAGCATTGCCCACTTCACTGTTGCCTGTCGTATATTTCCATCATATTCTCGGGAGCTCTGGGTACCGCTCGGAGTACCTCGTGATCGTTCGTAACCTGGTTCATTGAAGTATGGTTCTGCTACCAGTATGAGGGATTGGACAGACACTAACACCTGTTAAGAGAAGAAATTAAATATTAAAATTGTGCTACTGAAATATTTTTACAAATATACATAGCTCTGCTCACCTTATAAGGTGAGCTCACTTCTATGGCAAAGTACTCCCATTTGTAATACACGCTCTGTGCAAGCAGGGAACGTCTGTGCCTTCAAACCAAAACCATCACATAAACCCCCACCAGTCCTGTGACTATGTATTTAGCTCAAACACTGAGAAAATGACAAATATAACTTAAAAAGCCCCCCAAAAACATACAGATATAAAGAAAAGAAAGTATTTAAAGCATTTCTCTTAAGATGGGGGGAGAAATGTTTTCAATACTGTATCAACAAAGTCCCAACAATTCAGTAATTAGGAAATGGCAGTTGTTCTCCTTTCAGTGTTACTATCCAGCACACGTGGGATAGATGATTATGTAAATTCAAGGCATTTAACTATATGCTCAAATATTCCTAAAAAAACCCCAAAGAATTAAACAGATTCATAGGGTGCTTAGGGATCCAAGTGTGAATATACTGCATATTATGATTTGACTGCTTGCTAATCTTTCTATTAAAAAGTTCATCCCTGTCAACTTGGTTTTCTACTAAATGAACCACAAGTTTTTCTTATATACTCAGGAACAAGTCCACCAGCAACAATTTTAGGGATTACAGTTCTGTGACAGCAACTTTCAGAACAGCAAAGAATTCAACAAAGGTGATTTCAACACGTATTTCCTCAACTACTGAAAAGCTGCTGATATGTTACAGACCTAGGAATGACAGTTCCAGCACTGGGCATACTGCCATGCAGGATACCCACCTGTCAGGGCAGCTTTTTCTGGAACTGACTCTCCTCCCAGCCTGGATACAACTTAAAGCTTGAAGACATTCCCTAATTTAGCAGCCCAGTTTGTGAATTTGGCTATGGAAGACAACAGTCCTCCTTTTTTTCTGGCAGATCCATAAGATAGAGCTTACATCAGAGAGATGCCATGTCAGCAACAATTCAATCTCTGGTTCTTTCACAGGCAGTGCCCTGACAACAATAGCTGTGCTCTGTGCTCATGTGGCATTCTCCTGGAGTATCTCCTGTAGCAAAGTCAGCACAGGAAGGGTTCCAGCTTCCCATACTCTACACAATGTGTCCTCACTCCACAGATACAATGCCAGATCAGGAACTTGTATCAAAAAACAGCCCAAGAACAAGCTGAATGACACAGTTTAATGTCAGTCCCACCAGCACCTCACAGGAACCAGCCTCAGTCCTTTAGGTGCCCTGGCACTTTGTAGTTGTGTAGTGGCTGTGCTTTGATTATACCACAGACGGCCAATCTAGGGCAGCCAAGTCTTTATCCTGATGGACTGGACATGTATCTGTGCAGTGGGAAATGTGACCTAGCACCCCTTGTTGGGCTGAGAAGCAAAATTAAACAAGTTCCTCTGTTTCTCAGGCAGGTGCTCCAGATAGCTGCTGGTACATGGTACTGTGTGCACCATCACAGTCTCCTGCACCTGCCCTACATTCAGCATGAAGCAGCCACGTTTTTTTAGTGTTAAACCTTAACATGTAGGTAAATGCATTCTACAGGATGTGCCTCACAAATCAGGGTCCATCAAGCTAATGGCCACTTATGACACCAAAAAAGGCAGAACATTAATGCAAATGTGCTAAGCCAAGGTAGAGTGACTTGAGGGCCAAGGCTTTGGGTATGAAAGGTGTTTTGCTGATCTCTGTGGCTTTTACATGTGCCTGTAAGAGTGGGGTTTTGCTTTTTAAAAGGCTTGTATTTTAGATATCTATGGTTTTTTTAAGTAGCTATGATAGAGAAATTTGACACTGCAGCATTGTACTTTCTGGGCCTGAGTAAGCAGTTGATACTTTGAATTATAATTGTAATGAATGAGAAACTCTAAACCAATCTTTCAGTTTTGTTGGGTAATAAAAATGAATATCTGAAGTATTTTGGGTGGTCTGACAATAGTTCAATCTCTGAGCCAGAAAAAACATGTAGTGTTTAATTCTTTCCAAGCAATTTATTTAGTCCTACAGCTGTTTTCCATTTAATAGTTGTAAAGTGTTTTTCTCCCAGTATGGTGGGGACGGGACTTTTTCCAACAGTTTTCTTACTGTTCTCAAAATGAAACACTGACAAAAAACTTTAAGTTATAAACTTAAATGCTGCATGTGATTTCTAACAATCAAATCTAACATTTTAATCTAAGAAAAAGGACTTTAGTAAAAATAAGACTTCCTAAATACTCACATCTTTCTACACTGATGTTACAGTTGAAGCCCAAAATTGCAGTTCATCTCTTGATTAAGAAGTTGTATCTTGGGAGACTTGCACTCTGTAAGGAAGCCTTAGATACCTATCCCAATGTTTGATCATCCTCACAGTGAGAAGTTTTCCCTAATATTTAATCAAAATTTCCCATATCCCATCATGTGTCACCTGGTGCTTGTCCTGGTGCTCTGTGTCTGTATGAAGTGCCTGGCTCCATCTTCCCTTCCCCATTTAGGTATTGAAGACAGCAGTGAGATCTCTCTGCCATTGCTCCAGCCATTTTCCCACCCCCTTACAATACACATCCTCAATTTGGCTAGCAGGTGCTAAGGCAGACAGACTGCCTCCTGCTGAAGTCAAAGTGAGCTGCATCTACTGCTCCCACTTTGTGCAAGGCCAGGCACCTCACTGCAGGGGGCAAGGCTAACCTCTGTTCCTGCCCAGTAGATCCACACTGGCTGTTCTCAACCATTTTGTCTTTCCTGTACTTGAAAATAGCTTCCAGGATTATTTGTTCCATAATCTTCCAAGGACCACAAGGTGTTGCTGACCAGCTTGCAGCTCCCCAGATCCTCTCCCTTGCTGATCTTGAAGCGGAGCGTGAGATTTGCCAGGAAGCTCCCTTGCCTGTTCTGCCTTTCAAAGATGGGGGCTAATGGCTTTGCAGTGCTATCAGCTGGCTTCCTCAGCTCCCCTGGATTCAGGGGGTTTGGTTCCATGAACACATGGGTCCAAGCAGCTTGAATACTGTTTCCTCTACTGTGGGTAATTCCTCATTCTCACAGCCCTTCCTAGTGAGGGCTCAGGGAGTGGGAAAGCAAACCTTACCCCTAAGAGTGAGGCAGAGATGACCTCTGCCTTTTCGATGCCCTTGGCAATAGATTCCCTGCCCCACTGAGCAGTGGGAAAGCCTAAGAAAAATGTGTTCTTTTGCCACCAGCATACTTAAGAAAACCTCTTCTTGTTCCTCTTTATAACACTCAACATTCTCAACACCATCTGAGCTTTAGTTTTCCTAATTTCTCTCCTGAAAATTTGGTCAATGTCTTTTTATTTTGTAGCCCATACCCTCTTTCCACCTTCTGTGTACTTCTTTTTGCAGCTGACCTGAGGCAAGAGCTCTTGTTTATCCATGCTGGCCTTCTGCCTGTCTTGCCTGACTTCCACACACTGGAACAGACCACTCTTGAACATTTAGGAGACTGATCTATCAGCTCTCCAAGGCCAAACCCTGAAGAAGATGGAATCTGTTCTGCTGAGGGCAGTAACTCTACTATGCTGAAACAGAAACTGTACAGCCTTCTAGGATTTGGAACAGAATTGTACCTTGTGCTACATAATAATTACTCCAGACATGGAAAAAATTCAGAAACTGCCACAGGAAAGAAGCCATTGCAGGCTTTACTTTTATTTAATGTCTGTGCTTATGAGTCAGTGCATGTCTGCAAAATAAAGCTGAGAATTGTAAGGACCCTATGTCCTAATAAATTCTGCTCTAATGTAACACTAATTGTTACTGAACACAGCATACCTACACTTCATTTCCCTGCAGCATAATTCCTCTATTCAGCTCATTTATAGACTTAGGAGGAGGAAGGCTGCAGTCTGCACTAGTGTAATTCATTTTCTCATCTCTCACAATGTGCAGCCTCTTTCGTCTTCACCATAAAAAGCCTGTGATCATTCCATGAGACGATATCATCTTTTTGTTGTTGTTGTGTATTTTTTTTAATAAAATAAACTATTTCAAATTATCTGAGCAGAGTTGCTGCACGAATGAGCTGCACACATGAACAGCTGCCCCTCAAGGCAAGACCAAGAGAAATACTCATTGGGAAGAGAACTTTGAGGAACCTGTCTCCTCTGCAGTGTTCCTTTTCTAGTGTTCCAAGGACATTTTCTGGACTTTTGTCTTATTTATGCTTACTTCAAGAAGAAAATTCTGGTTTAAAAGTTCTAGAAGAAGAATCCTTAGGGCCAAGAGACCACTTACTACTTCTAAATACATATGAAGAGAAAGAGGAAATTGCTCACCTGCAAAAAACTTGATGTTTGGGGATTCCATTTCTCTTCTGGCCTCCCATGCCATGTATTAAGTATGCTTAAGCACACCTGAAAAGTTGACATTATTATTGCCACAGACAAATACTATGACAAAATTGTTCTGCTTGGACAACAGGATGTTAACATTACATTCATTTTTTGGACAAACTTTTGTATAACAACACTCTAAAAGACAAATTTATTTCCTATCACAGGGTCACAGAACCAATTAGGTTGGAAAAGACCTCTGAGATCATCAAGTCCAGTGACTCAACACCACCTTGTCAACCAGACCATGGCACTGAGTGCCACATCCAGTCTGAAACACCTCCAGGGATGGTGACTCCACCACCTCCCTGGGCAGCCCAATCCCATATCTAATCACACTTTCTGTGGAGAAATCCCTCCTAACGTCCAACTTAAACCTCCCATGGTGCAGCTTAAGATCATGAAAATACTTTAAAAGGAAAACAGATAAAAGTAATGTGGACAAGCAAGAACAGCATGTTAATAAAAGAACAAGACAAGGCCGATGACTTTTCCTCATGGAAAACCTATGGATTCTAGTGGCTCCAAAAATAAATGAACCATGAGTACTGTCCTATTCTTTACTTTCCTCTTTAAATACTGTTGTAACACTTGTAATTGTGGTTTTTAAAGACAGTTATTCTGCTTAAGCATGTAAAAGGTAGTTTCTGTCACACAGACTATCAAGGAATTGGAAATATTCCTTAACTTTTATCACTGATGTGAACTTTAGGGAAGTCTGTGGTGTTCTCGAATCTAATTGTGAAATGGAACAATGCAAGACAGGGAGAACAAAGAGACAAAATAAACAGAAGAAATTTAGAGGCAAATATTTGCCAAGACTTAAAGTTAGACAAAGAAAAATGGAGATAAAGTCTCCACTAGGAATTACATTCTATGTTCACATTTATAGAAAGGGAATGGAAAAAGAGAGACAAGGCACTCGGCAAACACCTTCAGCTGCAGCTGATATGAAGCATACTTTGTCCATGGAAAAGGTATTTCAGCTAGCCAAACCAGATTTCTGGCTGGTTAATTTAGCAGAAAATGGTGGAAATTTTCTCTGTCAAAATGACTTGCTTTTTGGTCCAATCCAGCTCATAAAGGCTGAATCTCCAAAAATCTCCAAGACTACTCAGAAAGGAGATAATTCCCACTTGAAACTGGTAAATCCCTCTTCATTTTGGGCTGAAGACCAGTATTAACCAAAGAGCTTCCTCCAGCATGATGGGAGTGGATGATCCATCATTTGATCACAAAAGGAAAAAACTTTCATTCATTTCACTTCCTTGTTACATCTGCCACAGGAAGCAAGCTGGCCTACCTTGCCATCATTGTAGAGGTTTGGATTAAATCTCACGCTGTGGCCTCCAGTTGTTTCCAGATTCACAAGTGGAGGTGAATTAGGATAATCTTGTGGGAAATAGACATCAAATTCAAAGCAACCATTTGCATAAGGGGTGTCTGCAGGACCAGTAATGAGAACCTACCATGGTAAAAGAAAAAAAAAAAAAAGAGAGAACACTTAAAATCCCCACCCTTACATTTGTCCCACACAGTTCAGATTTTTTAAGTTATATGAAGCATTTTATTTCCACATGCCATGTAGCAGAAATTATTATCAGATATCATAATCATGTGCAGGCTGTCAGTCTGTTCATTTTGAGACTGGGGGTAAGTGAAGTCCTCTGCAAATATTTATTTCCCCACATTTCAAATGGCAAGCAAGACAGAAGGAGCTAAAACTCTATTCCCTACTGGATGCTATTAACAGAATTTTTTTTTCAAAATTCAGGTCCAGAGGCACTCGGTGTACTTCTCCATACCTACTGCCTACAACCTTAATGGCCACGTGCAAAGATACACTTGGACCATAATGGAGTAACAACACTAAACTTTCTCCTTTGGAATAGCTGAAGAAGAATGAACCTTGCTCTGTGAAGACTCCTTGGCTTACAGAGCATTCCTGGGAGAGATGGACTCTCCCAGCCCCTGCCAAGTCTGAGAAATCAGAGTCAGACTCCAATGCTACCACTTCCATTAACGCCTGGAAGCAAATCAAACGAAATACTTCTGGTTTTTCCCAAGGTTTCAGGCACCTTCTGAAACACCTCCATGCCAAGCTGGGGAGAGAGCCCAAGCGTGCTTCTGTACCTTCATGATGTCGAGCCGCTCCTCATCGCAACGCACGAAAACGCTGGAGGAGGACGAGAGCGGCAGGGAGGTTGAGAGCGTCACGGCCTCCTGAGCCAGGCGCCGCGCTCGGGCCGCGCTGTTGGCGTCGCTCGCGTTCTTCACCTGAGACATGTAGTGGTAATTCACTTTAAAAACCAATTTGCCGTCATCGTCTTCAGAAACCATTTCAAATGTATCTAGAAGAGAAGAAAATTTTAATGCATCAGGAAAGAAGTGAAGTTAACAATGGATTAGTCTTGGATAACGATTCCGAGTATTAAAATCGGGAAAGTTTAATTTGCATCACACTAATGCAAAAAAAAAAAAAAAAAAAAGTACTTTTTGAGTTAACTGATCATAGAAAACAAAGCATTAACAGTGCTGGGTTAAAATAATTTCTGCAGCAAATTTACAAGCTTTCATATGCAACTTGTCAAATATACACCATTTTCCAATTTGGAAAGCTACCAGCTATTGCAGAGCAGGAACATTATGATACTTCTGCATACATAATAACGCTAATAATGGAACCTGGCTGAAGCCAAGTGCCAGCGGTATTTACTCGTGTGCTGGCTGCAGTGTTATTAAAGAACCGTAAAAATTACAGTGGAGCTGGTTTCCTTTAATCACTTGCTACACAAAATCTGCAGCATGGCTGCCAGAGGAAAAAGCTCCCACTTCCTATAAACCTTTTCAACTCCATTTTCTTGGCATATACTCCACAAGCAATTGTGAGGAAAATCTCTTACAAATACAACAGCAAAGAAATGTGACTGCAAATGCTGTCACTGCAACTCAAAAAATTGTTTTTGCAATAACTTTATAGCTCTTTTTGGATAAGATACTATTAGTTCTTTGTGAATTTTTTCAAGTAACATGTTGTCTTTACGGCCAAAGTAAGGACTGATTCCCATCACATTTTCCAAATGCAACATATTACAGTTCATGAAAGGACACAATGAAATTTACTGCTGTTTCATTTAAAAACACATTTTGATTTGAACGCTATTCTACTTAAAAAATAAAAGCTACATTAACATATATGAGCTTATCAAACAACATTTCAATATAATTTGAAAACTGAAAGACTCAGAAATCATAACTCTAATGACAATACGAACACCATAATTGAATTCATCTGGTCCCTTGAATTAGTCTAGTGCATGCATAGAACACTTCTTATTATTTCAAAGAGTGCATGCGTTGGCAACCTGAAAATACAGACATACAATTTTCCATATGTGAAAATTATCAGTGGTCACATATGTAAGACAGTTGTTAACCTTTAAAGTAATAAGGGATTCTGTTCAACAGAACACGCATTTCTTCAGTGTCTGCTTTCTAAAACACAAACATTCACACTTCTCAACCTACCAAATTGGAGTTTTTTCATGACAGCCACATACTTCTCTTCAAGAGACCGTAAAACAGACAAAGGCTTGGGCTTCACAGCTGCCTTTTTGGAGTATTCAGCCATCTTCTTTTCTGTTATATAAAATGTGATGATTATTTGTAGTTAACTATGTAATTCCCAGAAAAGCAGAGCAAGTGTTTGGGGATTATTAACTTTAATTTGATTGTTACATTCTTTTGCAGAGACATCTCAAAACTGGGCATCACTCAGGATATACAAATCTCTTTTTATCACTACTGTGTATTTCATTATCTGAACAGCCTGGAGTAAGTAAAGATCATAATCTCAGCTCAGAAATAATTCATGACTGCTGCTGCTTCTTCGAATACTTTTTTATGGTTTCTTTTAATTTATCTTTTTTTTTAGATTCAAAACAGGAAGTATGACATATGCTTGTGTGGATGGATATTCCCACATGCATTCTTGGACTCTCCAAAATCAGGAGCTGATTATACACGCCTTTATAAACTGCACTCCCCTGATTCAGCTCCTTAATCTTTAGTTTGCTTTACTGGACAGCCAGATGGTCCTTTGAACATCTGCAGTTCAATCCATGCTTCAGATTTTTGTTCTGTATTCATCTAACAGTTAATCTAATAAGATTTTGTTTTAACAGCAAAGATTTTATTCCTAAAGGTCATGTGTGTTGTTTTCTGCCAGGAAAAATAATAATAAAAAAGGTGCTACATAATTGTGCTGGAAGTTGTGAGGTGTACTCTGACTTACTCGAGATCAAAAATTTAAGGTTTCAACCATCTTTGAAAACATAGTCAGTGGCTGGGGATAGGAGGGAAATATTTTGTCTTGCTTTTAAGCCTGTATGTAAGTTATCTGTAAATGACTGCATTCCAAACAAACACCATACAGTACTTGTAGAAGTATTTCTGTTTTACCTTGGTTTGCTTGGCGCAAACTGGTGGTAGCAGCGTAAACAATCTCTGCAGTCTTTTGGATGTCTGGCACCAAGAGGGTCAGTCCCTCTGGTTCTTGATCAGAACTATCTGGTTTTACTCCTGCTTTAGCTTTGTCTTTTTTAGACCTGTGTGGGGCAAAGGAATAGGAGATAACATGAAGGAATAATTTTCAACCAGTCCTACAGTACTCAGCATATTTGTCAACAGGGAAAAATACCAGTGATAAAGGCTCAAGACTAAAACAAGCCTGAAATGGAAGGGCTCTCTGTATCTTCAGGTTAATCACTGAATGCAGCTATCAGCTATTACAACACTGATCATGCACTCTTGATCTGACAGACAGATGTACATCTGATATGAGGAGTGAGAACACGAACACAAAGCCAGCAACTCCAATGCAGCAGCTTGCGCTTCAACCTTTCAGTACTCCTGGTCCTCACACTGCACGCTGACCTGGTGTCTGCACACCTTCACAAAGGATTAGCAAACCTTAAAAGTCCATCCAACGAGGATCATGTCATGGATATGCATTTCATCTTTGCAGATCCTCGTGCAAAACTAAGTCCTACATAGGTAATAAAGTGCTCCTTCCTGCTACACACTACACTTGCAATTACTGAAAATACACTAATGGTAAACCTGCAGTAAACCTGCAGTAAAAAGTCACAGCACGTGGGTGAGCATCAACGCAGGATCCACAGGACAGTGGGTCACACAAAGTTTGTCTCTCTCTGCAGTTCTCTTCTGGGCTATGGAAATGTAGACCTTTTATTTCAATAAACAGTTTAATGTAACATAATTTTAAAAGTCTTAAAAATATAAAGAGCATCTAAGTTACACTGAATGTTTATAATCAAAGTATTGCAAATTAGAATGTCAATTTAAACACTTCAAACTTTTATAATGACATAATTTGAAAATACAGTGTATACCAACACCATTGTTTGATAGAAGCTAGTTGTCTAGTAATTTAAGACAGATTTAAATCTTTAGATTGTGACAATCCAGCCCTTACTAGCATATATAATCAACTGTTGAAATGAAGACAATGGTATTTTATATGAATGTAACCTAAATGTGCATATTTAAAAGCTTCTATGTTTTAAGAGTTAGCATAAATTTAAACTGTCATCCTGCAAAACTTTTTAATGCTAACAGCATCCAAATTATTTTACTGCAATTTCTAGAATTTTTTTGTTTCAATAGCACTTGTTCATTTGGAGACTTAAATAAGTTCAACAGCCAAGATGAAATGGTTTTCTTTTTCTCTCTAGCATACCTAGATGCAAACCAGGAAACTATCTACACAAGAAAAAGCAGCATTTAATGTCTTGATATAGCAAACACATTTTACCAGCTATAACTTTTCTGTATTTTAATCTAGGCTGAAATCGTGCATAATGAATGACTCTCTAAACTATTCAGCAGAGGTGATTACAGCAGTGCTGAATACAGTCTTTGAACTGTACCTAATCAAACGAGAATATCCCTAGAGAGCATTAATAACAAAATACATTACTGCAGCATGGTCCACTTTGCCTGTTTCAGGTTTAATGTAGCCCACTGTTCACTTCAAGCTGTGCTGCGCTTTCAGATCCTCAAAGTCAGGAGGAATCAGAGGCACCAGAGCCAGCACCAGGTCGCATTTGAGGAACAGTGCAAGACAAAGAAGCAGCAGCTGCATCTCCCATTCATACTTTTCAAAATCCTCATTGTTGCATTTTCCCTTGTGGAAAGATAGGCCAGGATTTTTTAAATAACCTACTAAGCAGGTTCAGAAATATGTATTTAAATCTACCAAACCTCAGTGATAACCTGTTTTAACATCACAGGCATGCTAGCAGCTACAAGTCCCTAGAAAGGTATACAGATTTAGATCTGCCTGCTATTGATGCAGAAGCCTTAAGCTATTTGCTACAAAACCCTTAGAGAAATTCTGGCTAAATTAAAATGTCAGTGGGCATTATGCAAGAGAAAGATGTGTGAAAAACAATAAAAATGTGCTTGGTGAAGGTATTGAAAGTAAAATCAGTTCTTACAAATTCATTTTCAAAACCGTTATCTTGTGGTTCTTTTATCTTCCACATGGTTTTACAATTCAGACTACCTATTTGTTTTTTTTCCCTTCTACTTGGTCTTAAAATAAAAAAACCTAAGGTTTTGGGCACATTAAACAAAATGATTAATCACATGCTTAAAAACTCCTATAGATATAGTGAGTTACTGACAGCAGCTACCTCAGCAGACAAGGAATATATATCTAGTTGAAGAAGTAGGAAAAGGAGACATCTACTCAAATGCAACTTTCAGTACCAATAATATAATTTCCTCTTGTTCTCCCTGCTGCCCAGAAGAGTTACACTTCAGCACTTCTGAACTATCAAAAGAGAATGTATTGTCCTAACGTTTCCTTTGCACCAAGGAAAAGAGATTCTGTCCACTGCAATCATGAGCATAACAGACAACCCCCACCCTGCCTCTCCTCAGAACAGACATTTTAAATCAAGTGTTTGCAGAACAGCTCTACCCTGACAACTGTGGTTGTGTGGGGCTTCTGTGAGGGTCTACATTATCAAGCTGCCTAACTTCTGAGTCAGGCCATAACTGTGGAAGAGCAGTTAAGGAAGTAAAAGGAAGGAAAAAATCGAACTCAGCCACACCACCAACCTCACCCCTGCCCTATCCCAGTCTCATTTTTTGACCTTGATTCTGCCTAATTGGGGATTTCAGTCAGTTTCTTAGGGAAGAAAATATAGCTGGTATTACAAATTTCCAAAATCAGTCCCACTGCCTTGTCAACATTAAGCTTCCTCACACAAGTCTTGCTTGTATATTCTAATGGTTCGTTAGGGTAAAGGTAAATTTTTGCCCCACTTTTGGGGAAAAACCTAACTGATACTGCCACAGCTTGCAAAATTCCTACTAATGATGACATCCTTTTTTTCTTCCCACCTTTATTTGATTCAAAAGAATAACAACTTAGTGTGATCAATCCTGCAGGGTTCATAAGATCACAGAATGGTAGAAGGGTTTGGGTTGGAAGGGACCTTAGAGATCATCCAGTTCCAAACCCCTGCCATGGCAGGGAACCTTCCACTAGACTGGTTTGCTCAAAACCCCATCCAGCCTGGCCTTGAACACCCCCAGGGATGGGGCGTCCACAGCTTCTCCAGGGAACCTGATCCAGTGCCTCACCACCCTCCCAGTAAAAACATCTTCCCAATATCTAATCTAAATTTTCCCTTTTTCACTTTGAAGCTATTCCCCCTTTTCCTGTCACTACATGCCTTTGTAAGTAGTCCCTCTCCATCCTTCTTGTAGGCATCTGCCTCATTATCTTATTGTCTACTTTAGCATTATTCACAAATGTTTGGAGAAATTTAACAGTACTACAGAGTTTCTCAGTTTATTTACAATCAACATATGGAAAATCAAGTAATTCCCTAGACTCTAGATGGGAAAATCTGTCAAAGGTTCCCCAGCCATATGTACTTTCACAGTGATGATAATTTTTAAAGCTCACCGAGTTCTGCCATCTGAGACAGAACTGAACATCACTGCAGACATGAGTTATTACACTTCATTTTATATTTCTTTTACATCAGAAGGCCATAGCAGTCCTTTCTAAAAACATATCCTTAAAACACATTTATGATGGCTATTAAATAAAGCGGTTTAAAAGAAAACAAAGAACAGGTACACAATAAGATTAAAATCTCGCACAAAACAGCTGCAGAACTGGAGGTGTGAAACTGGTCTGTGTACCCATCTCTCTCACGGAACAAAACACCCTGCTCTGGAAAATCTAAAAGCCTATTTTGTTCCCTAAACTGTATGGTTATAGAAGGGTTGAGACAAAATGTAATTCAAAGCCCATGAAAGTTAAAAGGGTTTCACATATCACCGATGCACCGGGGAATCTTAGAACACACGAAGTAAACAAAGGTCAGAGACACTGCGAGGGTCACAGTCACTCACAAATGTCAGCAGCCTCCATGAGCCTGCTGCAGCCTTGTGGCTGCTCTATGGAGCCTACAAAATAACTGCTGCATCAGATGCCTCTAAGGTCAAAATTACAGCTTTACCAAAGTTGATTTTGTTAGTCCATAAACTATTTCTTAGTGTAATCTGAAACACACGGTATTGCTTTGTGTGCCCGTGAGAAAAGCAACCTGAGGACAGCTCTACCATTTGTGAGCACTTATAACGTGAGCAAAGCACACAATGAGGTGAGAAAATGTCATTCTCCCTTCTTGGTGTCATGGCCACTGCTGCACTCTGGCCCGGATTCAGAAAGCTCTCTCCAGGCTGTGTCACACAAGCGCTTCAGAGGCCCCAGGACAGCCCCAGCTCGAGAGCAGGAGTTGCTGGGAACTACACAGCTCTGTCAAAACTACATCAATGAGGAGATGAAACACTAAAAGTGAAGTGAGAAAGCCAGTAAGATCATTCAGCTCCTTCATTGCACTCTACCAGCCTGTATATAAATTTATGTATGCAGATAGCTGCATTGATGTGTGCAGACAGCAGTTTTATCAAACTCCTGAGCTTTAACGCAGGAAAAACCTTTATCTAAATGTTACAATTTTCAGAGTGAAGGAGGAGCCAAATATTTAATTTAGACACAGAAACTTCCCCACACAGTTTTTCAACCATTGAACAAAAAGCAGAGAAAATGTCAACTCATATTTAAAGGAATGACAGTCACTAATAAATTTGCTAGAAGAGACAGCAGTGTACATACCAATAATTTAAGCCATTAATTTAGCTTGTGCTAGAAGATGACAGCCTTCTCTTTACACTGTGCTAAATGAATAATGAATTATACACTCCCAAGGCAACTTTAATTTTCAAAGTCAATACTAATACTTACTCACCCGTGCCTGATACTGAGAGGTAAATGTGATGATACAGAATGATACCCTTATCAAAGCATTCACAGAGCAAAGCCAACGAACCATTCAGCCCCTGTGCACCACAGGGACAGTGTTTTACATTGCTCAGTCTAAGACTGAGGCTCCCTGCCTTGGGATAAAAGTACCCTGGGTTTGCAACCACGGCCCTCATGGTCTCCACATTTGTTCCTTCCCACAACTCATGGATTCTTAAACAAATCTCCTGAAATCAGGCAAAACAAGCAAGGGACTGTTCCACTGGTGAATGCTGGTAACCTCCTTCCAGATGGCTCCACCCACTCCACCTTGGGGCTTGAAGCACTGTTTACAGACACTGAGCTGAAGTGTTCCAAACCAGAGGCTCCCTGCAGACAACAATCAGCTCCAAACCTGAGCTTGAGCAAAAGGAACTGACAATTGTCCTTTAAAGAAAAATAAATTAAAACAAATTAGGCCATGATTCTTGTGGCTCAATTATAAAGAAAATATTTTTTGTTTGCAAAATGCACTCTTTCACATAGAAATTCTGCAAAACAGCAGTGAAGACAATGAAAGCCATAGCAGGGAAAATGCCTCAGGCCTATCTGGTTGTGTTCTAGCATGCCCACGAAGCACAATTAGGAATTTTAGACACGAGCTTGCCAGACTACACATCACGCTAATAAACCATCATCTTATTTTGCCAAAATTAACCACTCACCCAACAGATGAGCCTGCTTTACCACAGATCAGCAGCTCTCTGCAGGAAAGGGCTCAGCCATCACAGCAGGGTCATGTCTCAAACTCAGACCTCATGGCAACCCATTACACCAGCCTGACTGCTCTCCAATAACTGATGGCTTTTGACTCCCTAGCAGTCAAACAGTCCTGAGAAATCATCTCACACCTAAATACCTTCTCCATTACTCAGAAATTTCCCAGTTTTCTAACAGAATACTATGGCCTCTGAAAGAGATGGAAATTCAAGGCTAACTTGAGTCCAAAACCAAAACTGTTTCCCTTAAATTCTGGATCAAAGCAGACAAATACACTCCAGCATGGAGACGATACTTGGTAGACATGGAAGTCTGCTGCTCAGAGGATGTGAAGTTTTGCCTTTGAAACTAGAACCCATATTTAAGTTGTTGTTCTGCCAATTTGACCTAAAGGGAACAGAAGATTGTCCCATTTAAGAAATCCATGCCAACACTTGCTTTTATTTCTGGCACACCTTCAGCTAAAATGCTGAGAATTCAAATCTTCCACTCCAGCAATTCTGGGCTACTCAGGCTATTGGTGTTTACATCCTTGTCTATATACTGCTTAAAAGACAAACAGCATTATGCTTAAACCAACCAGTAAAAGACAAACCTTCCTTTTCTGCTGATACATCAAAGTAATACAACAAAATTGTACAAATGATGTACAAAGAACCAACCATAGAATTCTTATAAAATCCATCTAATATTAAAATAATACTGACTGTGATTCCAGAACTCTTCTTTGCTTGCAGATTTAAGCTGGCACTGAAGATAAAATACAGGCATACTGTATTTATTTTATGAAATTGAAAAGAGCTTATGAACAGTAGTCATGTGCCATTCTCACAAAGAAATGTTTTAGACTTCAGCCTGGGGAAGTGACATGAGAAGATTCAGGGTTCCAGAGCCATTAAATCTGAGGCTGATGGACCAGATTAGCAAAGAAAACACAGTCAGCAATTCTGGTGGAGAATTACACACACTGATATTGGAAATGGATTACACAGAAGCCAAATACATTTTCTTTTCTATTTGAAGAAGATTACATATACTATGATATACATAATATTGCCAGCAAGCACAAGCTGACTTTTTTAGGCGGGTATCCAACATGAAGAACTGGTTTTTGTCCTTCCCAGATCTGCTTCTTTTGCACTAAGTCAGCAAAAAAAAAATAAATCTCAGTACAGGTACCTTACATGTGTGATACACAAGACTTGCAATCTAAGTCAAGAAGGATTACAGAAATTTATGGGTAAAGTCCAGTTCATCAGGAGTTACTAGAAAGAGGTCTCAATAGTGAGATTCCTTCTCAGGAAATCTCTCAGGTGGTAAATATTCCAAGTCTCTCAGGTTGGTAAATATTCCAAGTTTATAGTGGGAGAAAGAACATTTTAAACACACACATTTCCTGACACTTGTATTTACCTTCTTTTCATGATGTTTCAGCACATGCTTAGGGACAGCACTACATTTTGCAGGGGAGGACAGGTTATTATATCTTAACAAGCTGTCTTTAAATTGAAAACAAGTAAAGACAATCAAGAAACCAATTAATTACTAGAAGCAGAAAATTATTAAAATAAAGAAATTAAAATTTGTATTGCAACATTTATAGTTACCAATGAAATTACAAGACTATGCAAATCTACCAGCTTCTGTGTGTCATACGTAGCCCATTCCCTGTGAATTGTACAGTAAATCAGACAGATACATACAAATACAAGTCTAGATCAAACAGATGGTATATTCTCACTCTGGATGGCAGCATCCATTCAGATAAGTACACAGAACTCAATCTTCTTTCACTTCTACATTCGTAACAGGTTAAGAACACGTCCTGTTCCAGCCAGAACAGGGTTAATTTCTGCACTATTCAGGAGGGGGCATGGCCAGGACCCCGAGGTTATTCTGTACCACCTCACATCATTGCTGGGGGCAGGGGAGGGGGTTCCCTCTGGGGCAGTGAGCGTTCGGAGGCAGCGGTGGGGCAGTGCCAATTCCAAGCCGGAGGGAGCGGCTGGGTAGGGCCAGTCCGAGCCACAGGGAGAGGTCAGGGGGTGTGGCTGGGTTGAGCTCCATGGTGTGCATTTTTGCGTGTTAATCACTCTCTCTTTTGTACACTTTTGTTAATAATATTGTTGCTGTAACTGTTTGTTTTCTTATCTCATTGCTGTTTCCAATAAACTGGTCTTATCTCAACCCATGATTTTTACCTTTTGTGCCTCCAATTCTCCTCTCCAGCCTGCCACGGGGGGGAGAGGAAGCAGGGAGAGAGCAAGGGGCAGCTTGGAGAGTCTCAGTGGGAGCACTAAATTGGGGAGCAGCATTCCTAAACCACAACCACACAGTACAGTTCAAATGAAAGTCAGGGCTGATAAAAGTCATTACCTCAGCCGGTTGGTATAGGTGTCTACACAGGTCTTCATTTTAGCCAACAGTGTCCCAACAGAAGCTTGTGACTCCAGCTGTTCCTCCTCCTCTTCACTGCTTTCTCCTGACAGAGGAAGCAGTAACGGGACCATGGACGTGCAGGACGCGATAGCACGGAGCAATTCCAGCAGAGCGCGGTACAGGGGAACGTGGCGAGCCATATCCAAAACTGAGAGAGACAAACAGTTTACAAACATTACTACAATTGGAGACCCTTTCTCTTAGTACAAATGTTTGAAAAAGAATAGCTAGACCGTAGTAATTACTAAAATGCTAATGGAATGTAACGATACAATACAGTCTTTTGTAATAGACATTTATAATTTGTGTTGTAATGAACTTATACAGAAAGGAATGTACAAGATACCTAGAAAACAAAGGTTAACAAAAGACACAAGAGGACAAAAGTGCTAAAAAGGTATGGAACAGAACTACCACATGCTATGTTCATTTCCAGAAGCTTAATATACAGTCCTGGCTTAAGCTGTATGCTGACAGTACTTGCGAACAAAACTCTATGGAGGAAAAATTGTAACCCAGGGTGTAGCAGAGTAGCATTTGCTGAATCTAACAGCATAAGCATTAGGAAAGATTTTCACATCACCCACTTTATCACAGTCATCTCCTTTGGGAAAATTTTCCTCCATTATTGCAAGAATATTTATGGTGCTTAAATGAATGAAGTTATCTACTTAGCAGAAATCTAATTTTGCTTCTTTTCATGAAGAAAATATAGTTTTAAAAACCATTATGCATCCTTCAGAGCATGCAAAGACTCTGAAAAAGATATAAATTTTACCCACATATGTATGAACCACAAAACAGTAAAGACAAGTAAGAACATTCATTAGGCTGGCAAACCTCACTGTCTTACTGCTTTTCAGTGTGATGTTTATGTATTACAGAAGTAACTGTGGGTAGAACATAGACATCAGCTCCTCTGATTAGGAAAGACAGGCACAGATACACAACTCCAATGGATTCTCTGGCACCACATTGTTTATTTTTCTTCTCCACTTGTTTGGACAAATATGTAATGGATGTCATTTCAACTGACTTTGTATCATTAATAGAAATCCTGAAAATGTAGCAATAGGCAGATACTTTAACACAGCTGCTTCCTCTGTCCCTAGGACATGCTATTTTTAACCTAACTGCAGAAAATATTTGCTCTAGTTTAAAGTATTCACAAATGACTGAGTTTATGATAAAATAAATTTATTCTTTTTCCAGCAAAAAAATACAGACAACAAAAAGCCCCTGACAACTTGCATTAGGACAGAACAAAGCACGGAAGAACTCTTTAATGTTTCATTTAGCACATCTCATCCTCCAAGCTAAAGCAGATCACAAACTTTCAACTCCTGTCACCAAACCCTTAGCTCTACTGGACGATGGGACAGCATAAATAGCCAAGCTAAATTCAACAAGCTGGTTTATGCAGGCTTAAAGCTGGATTTGTCTCTACCAGGAGTTCTTTGATCAACAGCTTGCTATTTCTCTTCTGAATATATTACAATGGCACAAACTCTTAACTGGTTGAAGTGCAGTTGAACAGAAAGAAAATCTACTGAAACAAAGTATTAACCTGCCAGGCCTGGTATCATGACTCTAAAAATACCTTGTGTCAAAATACTCCACATATATAAAGCAAACTGAATTTAAACACTGAAATTAAGACAACCAGTTTGAATTACCTGCTGATTCTTATGTTTACATATGTAGGTCTTCATTTCTTATGCTCAGTCTCTAGGTGAATGATGGTTGTCCACAAAAACATCACCAAAATGTGTAAAAAAACCCCAAAACCCAAACAGATCTGATGATGTGTGGATTTAAGAAAACACACACACACACACAAAAAAAAAAAAAACCAAAAAAAAACCAAAAAGGACAAAAGAAAAGGGGGAACAAAAGAAAGGGCAAGCACAAAACTCCACAGTGTAGCCCTGGCCAGAAACCACCTCCCACCTGTAGTGCTAAAGACCAGATGGCTCCTCAATTTAATCAATCTCTGTTTATTATGAGGATAGTGAGTGAGGGAGAGATATGACCTCTTAGATAACCACAGCATTTCACTCTGGAAAGCTTTTATTTATTTATTTTAACCATGAAATTTTCATGAGACCAGAATATATAATTTCAAATCCTTCAATGCTGGCTTGCCCTCTCCTTTGCTAAGTGGATAGTAAAGTTCAAAATTACCATCATGAAGGGAACTGAACTGACATGACTTTAAAATGGGAATGTTTTCCAGAGAGGTAGGAGAGATTTCTGGTTTTAGCAGATCCAACTCACTCACACTGCTCTGTAATAGTTCCCATGTGAAACAAATGAAATGCATTCACTTGGCTTCAATTTAAACAACCTTTCAGGGAACAACTACTAATTTCTTTTACTTTAATGTCATACTCTGCTAAACTCATTTTTTTTGGTACCATTATGTTACTTATGCTATTTTTCTCCTTTATTATACTTACTACACATTATGACTCATGCAAGTATAATTTTCTGTCCAAAATGCCTGAACTTCCCTCCATCCCCAACCTAAATCCTCAAAATGTTCATTAAGACTGGGTACCTAGATAAACATCAGAATTGGCAAATTATCTTCATTTGGCAGTTCATCTGCTCCTTGTGCCTACTTTGCTTTCAATGGAAAGAGAATGCCAAGCTGATTACAGTGTGTGTTCTCTGCAGATACAGCTCTGCTTCCTGAGAGAGGTGAAGAAGACCTGAGCAGTTTGTTAAGCTCTATATAATTTTTAAGACACTGTTTAAGCCACTAGGATAACAAGACACTCTTTTGTAAATTACACCCCTGGCCCAGACCTACTCTTTGCTAACCTGTACACCTCCTCCTGGAGCTGCACCTACAGATGTCCTAAAAGCACTTTTCTGGACTGAGAGAAAGGCTTAGCAAGTCCAGTAGAATTCCAAGTAGAACCTTAGCATTCAGCCTGTGCCACTCACACTCCATCACCATCCTTTTAGTGCTTGCAGCATATTTAGCTGGGGTTTATGAGAGATGTCTTTCCTTTAGATACCATTATGTATGTATTTGGAGAGAGTATTTCAGAAATACAAATATAAATGTCACAGGTATGTAATAAAAAAAAAAGATTCTGTAATGAAGTCCTTTCAAGGGAATTGAATCGAAATATTACAAACATGAATTAAAACAAAATACAAATCTGCAAATTAAAAAAGCCTACTTCCATCAAATAGAAGCAATGGAACTTTTGGACTATCATCCTCACATATAGGTACCTTGCCAAGTAAGATGCCAGCAATCTGGATTTCAAGTAAACATAAACTTCAATACAGAACAAGTGTTAAAAGTGAGCCACTGAATTCTTCAAAGTATGCTCTCCCTTGGGAACATATCCAACTTTTTTCTGCCTGACTCAGTTGGGCAATGAAGGTGTATCATAACAGTTTACCTGAAGGCAATATGATAGCTTCTTTTATAGGAAAAAAAATCCAACACACCACAAAACAGAAACAAATACTTTTGCTTACAGCTGACCTATAATTTGAGTACCATTAGTACATATTTAATACGTCAGAATTTTTTTATATGGGCATTTCAGTTGTCCTAGAAGGCACTAACAGCCTTTGATTTACATGAGCATGCACATAAGCACACCAAACTGCAAATACACAGCATTGCTAAGAATGGGAGATTAAAATTCTTGGCTTTGTAAAAATGACAGATTATCCACAATTCTCTGTTATCCCCAAGACAACAGAGTTACTAGATAATGACAGACACCTTTGTAAAAGAGCTCAGTTTGGGACTCTCAGGCTCCCACACTGAGTATGCCCAGAGCGTCCTGGCTGCCAGGCTCCCACCAGCTGTGGGGTCTGGCACATCTGTCCATTTTTGTGCTGCTGGTGCTCCCTGATTCTGTGGGGCAGTGATGTGCTGACGAAGGTCCAGCTCCCAGCACCAGAGATGGGTTCAGATGCTCCCCCCTGTTGACTCTCAAACAGAACTGCTGCCCCAGAGAGCCCACCTGACCTCCTGCTGGGTTTTCCAACCCTTCTTCAAAGGATTACTGTATGACACATACATCAAAAGAGAAGGAAAGGTTAAATTATTTCATCACTAGACTCAAGGCAAGGATTTGCACTCAGGTTTTATCCTGCTTCCTTGTGTGCCTTAACCAGGGCTGTGAGGATAGGTCTGCCTGGCGACAACAGTGGTGTTTCAGAGAAGGCTCCAAACCCAGTGCTGGGAACCGGCTTCTGCACCACCTGACCCAACCTGCTTCCCCCGCAGCCTGCCATGTGATTCTCAGCTTGCACTGAGTACGTGCACATCAAGGTCTCACCTTTTGGCTATAGCAGCAGTTAACCAGTTGAATCAGCAGAGCATGAAGCAGAGCACAGGCTACAAACTGCAGCTGAACGCGGAGCGCGAGCAGCAGCTGCAGCAGAGGCAGCACAGCCCCTGCCCAGGCCGGGAGGCAGCTGGGCCAGCCCGGGGTGAGGGAGCGGGGCCCGAGGGGACAGAAAACAGAGCCATCCCCACGGGGGGTGGCCAGATGATGACAGCTGTGCTCTTAAAGGCTGGAATATCAGTGGTACCACACACACCTCCAACAGCAGCATCTTCAGTACCATCTTTTTTTTATTAATTACAGCAATTACAAGTAGACATGTCCAAAAACCAGGTCAATGTCTTACTGACCCTGAAAATTAGGAGGGAAGTTCAGAGGCAACAGGCAGCATACATATTTATTCACAATTCATATAAAAAAACTATCTCAGGTCTAAATTTATTCTGTTGCATCTATGAAAAGCAGAAATCTCAGCAAGGTCACTGCCATTTGCTAAGACAGGTAGGCATGGCAAACATCTGGAAAATATCTCAGGGTTTAGGGGGATAAGGTCTCACCCTACTTTCCCCATTATTTTGGTAATACAGGTCAAGTTTTACTGAAATCACTACAATTCAGCTAGCCTCTTGCCACAGTATTTGCAATTTAGAAAGATACCGAATGAAGGCTAAATAGGTAATAAAAGAGATTTCAAAACACTAAATCTTCCTTACATGCTAATAACAATGTCTGATTTGGAAGGAAGGAAGAGGAGTATGACTGAAGCTGCATTAAGAAGTCTTGAGTTCCACAAGCTGCTGAGCCTCCTGGCTTTGGGAAACTGCTGTCTTTCACATTCCTAAACGTCCTGAGATATTAAGGCATTTTTGAAAACTATGCCTACTTATTCCTGGGAAACAACTGATTAACAATTCAAAGATTATGTGTGATTTCAGAACATTTCAATTGCTTTCCCCACATCTGTTTGCTCATCACTAATACTGATCTATTTCTTACCAATGTCTAAGACTAGCCATAGGCAATTACAACCTTAATATAATGAAAAAGCATATGAGGGCAGGTAGTTTCACAGGATCAAGGCATCACCTTAAATTTCATATACATCTATAGCAAGATAATGGCCCAACTGGGTCTAATACTCCTTTGCTTTCTTTTAATATTATACAATATTCAAACAAAGAATAGCCAGGCCTAATGGCCCATTAAATAGACAGTACTGAACAGCAATAAATTTTTTTTGCAATTGATTTAACATCCTCAGTTCAACTTAACTGGCTGTGAATAAGATTATTTCCATTGCAAAGGATATTTAAAATGTTTCACAAGAATATGCACGTCTATTCTAAAATGAAGCAAACTATTAATATAGCATATCCATTACATAAAAAAAATCTTCATACTTTACAGCAAATTAAAGAAACAAATGCAGATGAATAATTCATAAGAAAATTATGAGAAGTTCTGATTTCCTTGCATCTAATGTGAAGGCCTTCCCCACTGTGCTTCTCATTGTGACTGTACTAGGAATTCCTACCCCAAAGGAGCCTACAAACTTGATGTAAAAAACCCAGAACAGTCACTTAGGGAAAAATTAAAAATCAACACCTTTACCAGTTTTAAATCTGACACTGCCAGATGCAGACCCTCCTTGCTGCTCTTTTCTGGGAAAAGCTGTCTATATATGCTCTCAATCTATCTCCTGTACATAAGTTGTCATTTCCTAGACTCATTATTTAAGGACATAGTGAATTTCAGTTATTTTAGAGGCCCACAGAAGTATGACTGTTTTTCTTATGTACAGTCTTGTTTTACTTCTGACCAATACATGAGTAATGTTCTGCCTTTGTTGAAGGGAAGTTTGTGCTGGCAGCCACAGCAGCAGGCACCACTGGAAACTCTCCCAAAATTGCAGTCCTTTTATCTGTCTTCTCAGAGATCTGCCACTGCAGATATGAGACAGATGATCACGAATGATCAATTAAAAGGAAATAGCTGAAAAGAAAAACGTGTTCTGGAGAGAACCCACATGCAAACTCAGAAAATGTAAGGGAAGCTTTCTTCTTGCAAGGGGTAAAGTTTCCATGACCTAAGAGATAGCTCCAAGTCTCATTTCTTATTTTGTTTTGGATTTATTTCAGTAAGACTTGTTATGTTCCTGGAAAGCTGAATGATTGTGTTTTGTTAAATATTCATCCAGAAGCAAATTCTGCCTTGGTTTTAAGCAATGTGAAAGGAAACCACTGACCATTATGCAGAGTAACTATACTATTAAACTGTCCTATTCATATCTTGCACAAATGCTCAAAATTTATTACAGTGTATCCAGATCCCCCCTGCAACCCTCCCCCCACCAAAAAATACCTATCTATTCTAAGAGACCAGTTTTTTCTTTTATAGCAATAAAGTTTAAAAGACATGGTATCACCAGCTTAAGAAGCTAAAAGTAAAATAAGACATTCTTATTACCGTGCTGTTTACTAAAGTGTAAGACCAATGTTAAGATCACAACTGCAGTAACACGTTCACCTGCCACTACGTTTTTTATTTTACTTCACCCCTTTCAACCTCAAATAAATTAAAAGTAAATCTTAAAGCTGTGTTAACTTTACACCATTTCTAAAACATGTTTAGTAATTACTGAGGACATAGTTTTTTGATGCCCCAGTATGTTATTCACAAACCTAAAACCCATAGCCATGGTCACATTAAAGACTTTGGGATCTCATTATCATATTAAAGACTCCGAGCTGCTACAAACACCACTGTTCAAAAAAAAACCCAAAGGAAACTAATTTTATATTTTTAATTCTAACCTTCAGACACAGTCCTGTGGCCACATACACTGCCAAGCAGGAGTGAAACACTCTCTTTCCACAGGGCCACACATCCTTTTGCTAAATATTTTAAAACTGGAGCCATTCTTCAGCCCCCCTTTGCTACATCTTTGCAAACATATGATCTCTGAATGCAGCCCACGCTGCAGGCAACAGTGTTGGTTCCAAATACGTCATGCTCTGCTGCCTCTTGATTTTCTGTTTCAGAATCAACCCAGGGCAAGCCTCTTTTATAATAGGCCTAATTAACATGCTGTGTTCTGCTCCATTTTGATAGAAAAAGAGATTGCCCACAGAGCAGTTCAAAATCAGATGTCTTTAAGAAAACATTAGCCTTTGGCTAAAAATAAAACAAAAGCTTTCTAAATATTGTCATCCTGTAATAATTTAATTAGCTTGACTTTTTCCTCACTTTTTAAAATAGGAATAACACCAGCATTTTCACAGTATTTCACACTATTTTCAGTATTAGGAAAAATGACATCAGAAGGGACTAGTCCCTTGAATAATGAAGCAGGAGAAAGGGGTTAAGCTCCCTTACAGGCCATGAGTCACAAATCCCATGTCAGAGCAGTAAAACAATACAAGAAGGGTGGGCCTCTGAATTTAATGGGTACAGTGTCAAGCTCTGAGTTATTATTATTATTCTTGTTCAGATACAACTTGAAAATGTTGTTCTTCTGATGTCAGCACCGAGCCCATTAACAGTCAAAAACATCAGATCAAATGTTAGAGAATCTGAAGATAAATTAGAAATTGAGACTGCATTCCACCAGTACCACTTCAACACCATGGGCATTTCCCCGTTTTATCAAAGATGGGACAGAACTGGAAAAGGGAGAGAAAGGTGACTAAACAACTCAAGGCACAGAATGAGCTGCTGTACTATCTAAAATGAAATAAAGACATTGCAGTCTCAGTGACTAATGAAAGGATATCATAAAAACATTGCTTTTAAAGTATGAGTGGTAAAAAAAGTGAGTAGAATTGAACTGATCGATACATTCAAAGGAATGGGCACACCATTAGAAGAAAGAGTGCCATTTGTACAGGAACACACAAGACACAAACAGCACTTTCAGCTTTGGAAAAGCTTAGCACTAAATGTCAGGGTAGTAAATATTATTACAGGTTCAAAAGTAATTGGATAAATTGATGTAAGAACAGGCCATCAAGGGCTAATAAATGCCGGGACACCACCCCTGGCAACATACTAGCAGTACCAAAGCAGCATGTGCATGTCACCCCATCTCTATATTCTCCCTGTTATTGTCCACTAGTGGTGATAAAGTAGCAGGCTAACAACCTTGGTCTGTCTTGGCACTGCTATTACTGCATGTTCTAGGAAACTTGGGACACAATCACAGTTTAACTGCAAGAGGAAAGGAAAACTGTGCTCAATTATACAGGCAAAATGCATTGCTCAGGGAAGGGGGTCAGTCACCCGGAGTGTAGTAATGTGGCTCAAAACTACTGCTCTTAACTATTTCTGGTTTGCTAATATTTTAAAGAATATTTTGTTTTGGTGAAGCTAAGTATTTTCAGGAAAGTTTTGTTTACAAGTCAAGTCAAACAACACTTCTCACACATGTATCCATGAATCTAGAAAAAAACCCTTTGCCAGAAAGTGCAAGGCATTATTTCATTAGGCCAATGTGCACAGTTGAATAAACAAGACACAATTTCCTGTATTTTGAATGGATGGGAAAAAGAAACCCAAACAGTATAAAAAACATGAAAACCAAATGGAGCTTTTAAGCATACAGTGACTACTAAAACCACGCATGATCCCCAGTTTTGCAGATATTACTATTTAATGCCAGACTCTAGTCTCTCATAATGGAATCCACTAGGCATCACTCTCTGCCATTAAACAGAGCTCCAAGCAAACCTGAAAAGGTGGTCAGGTAATGCAGAGATGCTTCTTGGAGGCTACAAAGCCTTCTCACATGGGGGTTGGGGAAGACATCACCAAGCAAGAATAATTAATGAAATCTCAAAATGCAAAATTGTGTATTGATTGGTTTTGTCTGAGTGAAAAAATGGCCCAGCAGCCATCAGTATAGAAAGGATGTGAGCAAAGTACTGAAGAGTAAGTACATACTGCCAGGGATCCAACCCCACTGCAACTTTTAAGAATCTCTCCTTTGAAAGAAAGCTGGATTTAACCATTATCCATTTTCAAACGCAAGAAAATACAAAGGAACTCAGAGCATAAAGCTCTAACCAAATCACATTTGCATCAAAATCTAGAAAACAAGTGTAAGGAAGCATCAGTGCTCCAGAAATGTTCTATATTATCCAATAAATAAAGAATAATATAAAGAAAGGCATAAAACAAACAAACAAACAAACAATAAATAAATGACGTAAGGAAAGACATGTATAAAGAAAGGCACTCAGAGAGTGCATGAGAATAAGTTGTTTGCCGGGTCAAGGGATGAAAAAAGCTTTATTACTAATACAACCCTTTACTATGGCATTTAGTAAGATACAAAGGAACAAAGATTTCTATTTGAGGCAGATGTACTGAAATAAATCTAACAATAAAGATAAGCTAGATGTGTCAAATTAAGCCTCCACTTAGTCACGAAAATTTCCTGCAGAGAAAAATACAGGATTTAAATACTCTGCAAACCTTTTCTTAAAAAAGTATAAATAAATTCGAAATAAGTAAGGAGGTGGAAGCTTGCCTATCATCTCATGTTAAGTGTCTTAAGTGTGCAGCACTACCCAGAGATGAAAGGAAGGGTATCACTACCCCCAGAACATGGATGAGGATTAAAAAAAAAATTAATCTGGCTTTCATCATCCCTGCAATGGAGGACAAAATAATGATTTCACTATTTTTGGCAGAGGAGTGGGCAAGCAGCCACCTTGAAATGGTCCTCAGTCTGAGTGTTACCTCTTCCAGGCAATAAAACAGTCACTAGTATTTTAGAATAAGATGGGAATCGAAAATAAGATGGAAACCTGCCATTTCATTGCACATGCTGCAGAAATAGATGCAGAAATTCAAAATTAGATAATGAAGTTGTGGAGTGTTTTTAAACCATTACTTCAGCAGATGGAAAAAGGCCAAGACTTGGGTCTTCTGCTCTGTCAGCAGAGAATACCAACACTGTTACTGGAATGAAAGGCTGTACGGTTCCTGAACTTGAACTTTTCTGTGTGTGAGCACACCTAGAAGATCACATCCTCAGGGGACAGAAAGGAGAGACTATTTAAGCGTCTCATGCTGCATTAAGTATCTAATTATTTTGCTTGGCCAAGATGGCAGAGCCACTGTGTGTATGCAAAACAGAGCTTTTATCATTCCAGTGTATTTTTCAGAGAAGAGTTGGTTGTTTAAATACCAAGATGGGCTTTTAGTAAACACACAAAGAGGAAACTGAGAAGAAAAATTCAAGCCTAGCAGCCTGCCTGAGTCCAAGTTAAATGAAAGGTAACCCTTTGTATTCACTGCATATTCAAAGTGCCTTAGAGTGCCAAAAGCTCTTGTGTGGGGAATATATCAACCAATATAACATACAATGGGAAGAATCATCTCTATATCCAAGACTCATGGAATAGGAGAATTTGCACCTTCCAAGCAACCTCATGCAAGTTCCTGCACCACTTATTAAAACGGATCATCCCCCATTATGTTACAGCATAACAATAAAAAATAATTAAAAATAAATAAAATATTCTTTTGTTAATGAGCTGTACTACCTTGATGTTGTCCCCTAGAGAGGACACGAAGATACAAATGCCATAATAAAAAACTATACTTTGCATTGGAATAATTTACCATCGACTACCTCCTTCAACCACAGAGACCCACTTACTTTGACTTGTAGTCAGTACTAAGAACACCCTTAGAGCATAGTAAGAAAGGAACTACTATGAAGGGGAAGTGTCTGTGTAACAATATGGGAAGTGCTAGATACATTTATAGTATTTCATTGTCAAAAACAGGTGACGAAAAAAGAACACAAAAGAAATAAATGACAAATGAAACTGTTACTGTCAAGAAATTAAAACCTATCACTGGACCAAATAAATAAGACTTTCAACTGCTGAAAATGAAAGCCAGCTCTCACCTCAGTAAATTCTTCAAATGTACACTGAGCTATACATGCCAGCTGACAAAACTCTTCCCTGAAAGTACAGCAAGCTAGCTCTTAGGAAAGGCAAAGAAAAAATGCCTAGGACAAACCCTGGCAATGTGCTCTGAACATGAAAGGGATTGTTAGTTTCTTTGGTCAGGAAATTTTTAGCAGCTTATCTAATTGTGCTGCCACTACTTGAGAAAGCCACTAATACGGAGAAAGACAAAAAATTAAAAATGGGTTACTTACAGTTCTTGCAGAGGTCTCTTGTGTACTGTAAAATATTTGTGTCCCGTAAGCGGTTACTGTATCTTACCAGGAAGGCACAAGAGTTAAAAAAAAAGGAAAGCAGCACATCATGTATTTCTGCCACACATTATGGAGCTGTAGGACATGTAGTACGGTGCCACATTCTCCTCAGAAGTCATATTCTCTTTTCAAAAAAGACTGAGTCTGTCGGTAATGAGAGGCATAATTTTTACAATTAATTCTTAATGCCTCTAGTAAAATCTGTGAATGTTTGCAGCATGTGGCACCGCACAGCAATCTATTCCAGACATCAAGCACTCATATTCCCAACCATAATTACCAAGTCTAAATGAAACCACTTGAGATGTATGGTCTGACTAAAGTAAAACAAGAAAAAAATGTTTGGACCAGTAATATTTACACTGGTAATTTTGAAAGATGCAGTGTCACATCTCCAATTTTAAAGGGTCGACTGAATGCCTTTACCAATTACCCTCAGAGGTGAAACCAGTCCAGCACTTATAGACTCCCAGTCTTGTCCTATGAACTGGGATATAGCTACCAGTGTTGGCTTCCAATGAATGAAGGGAAAAAGGGCACTCCTGGATGAAACACTCATGGGCCTTAGCAATGAGATAAATGGCTCAGAAAAGACTAAGGATAAGCTCCCTCCACACTAAACTTCACTGCCTTGTGCCTTGAACAGTCAAGGCAGTGGCCTGTATTGTTTTCTCAAAACCAAAGAGCTATCACAAGATGGTGACAGTCTTCTGGGAGATGGCATTTAAGGGAGCACTCATGATCAAACTCAAAACACTTTTGAAGACAACCAATGAGTCCTTTTATTTCTCAAGTGAATGATTAAAAGCAAGCATACAGAAACTAATTTCAGGAATGAAATGAACACCAGCTGCATCTCATATATGATTTGTTAACTTTTATACATCCTTGTATCAGGGATCAGCATCTAACTGCATTTCTCCTGAAAGCTTATTAAAAAAGATAACTCATCTGTGGGAGGCAGGAAGGCAAATACTGGAGTTTAGTTTCCTTTTACATAAGACATATTACACAGTGGAGTGCGAGGTATAAAGGTCTGTCAAAAAAAGTGTATCTCTGCTTAGTATCAGAAGAGTTATGCCTAAATGGATCCAAAGGGGAATAGTAAAAAATTACAGGTCCTTGGCAGTCAGACACAGATACGTAAGCAGTCTGTTGCTCATGCTTTCAGGACAGTCATATTATCCTGTAACCACAAAGGTCCAGAAATTCATGGTGCTCTCAGATGAGAAAGAAATCTTGTTTACTTATGTTTTCAGGACTGTCCTGTAAATCACCTTCAGAAGCTTAGTCATCAATTGGAAAAACATCTGTTATTTAAGGCTCATAAAAACGAGCTGACAGACAAAAACCCCACCCCACTCTTGATTCCAGAGAAAAATACTCTATGATTTAGGCAGCATAACAAAGAATATGTGGGTGAGAAGCAGAAGGAAGAACAACGTGGGATTTGAGAAGCCCCACTGAAATGCAGTCATTACCCCTCCTATTTCTCACCTGATAATTTCTTGAGTATCTTAACCACAAAAATCCTTTCCTTCTGGAAAACTCAACAGGCACTTGAATTCACTGTGATCAAGTGAGTGGGATCAGAGGTCACAAGCTAGTCTGAGGTATGCCCTGTAAATGCAGCTACAAAACATACCACCAACTGTATAAATCAATGAAGATCCTTCAGTTCATGAATTTATGTTTAAAAGACATATGAAACAATGTCCAGTACAGAAAGAGATAAAGATTGAAGTAAAGGTCCAGTCTCTCAGTGATCTTTGCTAAATAACACTGTTGAAAAAAACCATCTCCAATTAGCTTTCTGGAGCAAGCTTCAATCTCGAAAAGACTAAGTGCTTTATCTGTCATGCAATCCAGTACCCAACTACAAACCAAATCTAAGCTGCCTCATTCCTTGTAACATCTTGCTTTTTAAATTTCAAGTATTTCAATGCCATGATGTTTCAATATATAATTACTCCTTATAAATTACAACAAATTTCTGCAACACAGTAGAGCTGAAAGTACAAATTTATAACTTCTTTCATAAACCTTTTATATTATTAACCAGTCAAACAGATAATTGGTTTTTACATTTTAAAAAATTCTGTAAAAGTTCTAATCCAAAAGGAGTATCTATTAGGAAACAGTTTGCTACTTTAAATGCTTTGAAAATACAAGCATATGTTAATATTCTTTTGCAATAGGAAATAAGAGATTTTGTGGGCTAATATTTTCATCCTCTTACTCCAAAACCATTTCCAACTAAAGATGGCAAAACAGAGGACAGAAACGTAGCAAAAGGTGATGGGATTGCAGTAATCTCTAAGTTTATTTTGTTTTTCGAGATCAGCCATCTGAAAACTCAGACAGACAAGACGTGTTCTTTCTCAAAAGGTAAGATGTTTTAAGGACTTTGGAGAAAGAGGAAATTGGTGCAGTATCGTAGATCCCTGAGAGCCACCCTCCTGGATTATGATCAGTTCTCACCGCTTTCCTTCCCCTCTGCTTGCCCAGTAAGGACTCAATATTCGCTTAATGGACTCCTGTAACACAACAAAATTTATGAACATGAGAGCTCAAAAAACTGATACTAGAAAGGCCTAATACTCCTACAGAAGCATGAAGCCTACACTCAAACCAGTATGAAGAAATAGTCCCAAAAACCCGCTGTCTTTGACTAAAAAAATCCTCTTGTGCTGCAGAGAATAGCACTGAATCAGAACTGAAGTGTTCTGAGAGTTACTAAACACTTTCTAAGGTACAACACCCATACAAGAGATTCTTTTTGATACAAGTAGAGAAAAATGAAGATTGCCTGGAGTCAGAAGGTTACCACAACACAGCTGGGGCTGAAATCCTCATCTCTAACTCAGGAACATTCATCAGACACCAACTTTTGAATTGCTTCAGTTCATGAAGGCATTGATTAAAATACTTCCCTCCAAACAAATCTGTGACATGCCGTGTGACACCCTCCAAAGGCAGACTGGCTGTTGTTTCTAAACTTTTACTCAATAGTCAAACTTATCACTTTTCTTGGCAAAATACTAGTGTCCATCCTGACCATGACCACAGATATTAAAGCAGGGGTTGAGCTTGCCCAGTACCAAGAGCAGCTGGTGTTGAAAAGGGGTGTAGTGTTATTACTTCATGTCCATTTAATTGACTGCTGAACACAGAACTATTTTAAAGCAAGTGGAAGAGACTGGAACAAGGATATTTTTGTTAAGTGAAGACTGACAGGTGGGAACTGAATAGAGAAACTTGGCAGTTAGTTATGAGATAATTCTGAAATTTTCCAAGGATATTCTGGGTCAGCAACAAAATCAGAAAAACCCCCAGACACCAGCCACAAGGCAATGAAGTTCCTCAATCAGAAAGAAAACAAGAGGTAGCACATAGCTGAAGTGTCAAAATCATCAAGTCATTGCTGAGCTGAAATACATGAAAGAGCCATGAATGAGAATACTAAGAAGGTTAAAAATAACTTGTGTTGCTACAGATGAAGGATCTGAGTTCTTCCTCTTTTTTCAAGAGTAAAAAAAAATACTTTGAAACCTGGCCATGCCCATCACTGCTGACTCAAAGGCATCACACATCAATCTGTATCATAAAAAATAGGCTAACAGCTCCCACAAAGAAAACAGTATCTGTGTTACGCTATCAGGAGAGAGAAAAAAATAAAAGAAATAAAAAAATAAAGAAGGAGGACTGTGGCTATCCACTTCTTGCTTAGGCTAAGCTAACCGGTTCATCTTAATTTGTGCATACTATTGCATCTCCCAAGAGACACAGCTCTGCTCTATTGTTCTGCAATTTAACTGAAAAACCATCACACCTCAAAAAGAGATGTTTGTGGAGGTTGTTGGAGAAGAAAACTGGAATGCATCATCTACAGGATACACATGCTACTACATTTCAAGTACTTTTCTGCATCTTAGGGAAAATTCAGAACAACTACAAGGGAAAAAAGTCTTCGTGAACAACTGATGCATGCATGGTCTTCTGGATTTCATTACAGCATTTTTACCTAAATAGATTTCTAAGTCTAGACAGCTCTATTATTCTTTCTGTTTTCACCTTCAGATCTTCCTTTATATTCTGCTTCTAATTTGCGATCTTCTTCAGAGCATTTACTCTCTCTAAAGGTAAATATCGTATTCAAAACATGATATTTTAATGAAAAAAGAATAATTTTAGAGTACACAAAAATCAAAATTATATAAAATCATAAAAACACATGATGAAAAAGAAAATACACTTCAGAGAACCTGCTCCTCTTGTCACTGTGACGCCGTGAGCGTACCGCGTTACTCGCAGCAGCGGTGCATAGCAGGGTAATGACCATCGAAGGATCAAGACTGTAAATCGTCAAATTTACACCACTGAGCTTTTACAAGATAGCTTGGCAACTTCTTCTAAGTATGAATATCTTTAAAATATGACATACATTTGTATTGCCTAAGGTCTATTCCCATGCAATACAAGTGACTTCAGCAGTAATGAACAGTGACCTCTAATCAACCAAATCTGTCCTGCTCTCAGAATACTACATAAATCAGTTACTGAGGAGTTGCCAAAGTCTTTCTAAAAGCTTGAAAGCTCTTCCTAGATGGAAGTAACAGAATTAAATTTAGGATAGTTTTGGATACCAGTGTCCAAACTCCAAATACTATGTAATCAAGTAACATTCTCCCCAAAACAGGTGGGTTTATTACTGACTTCTATAAAATGTACTTCCAGACTCTAATGTTATTTTACACAAAACTTACAGTATTCTCCGATCTTTCCACATATCACAGAGTATTATGCATAAATCAAGGCCTTTTCAAATCAACCTTCACTCATGTGAGAAATATTTCATGAAATTTTCTCTTCACACTGGAGATGCATTGTAGCTATAAGGAAGTTATTTGTAAATGCCAGCTTCCACCCAACATGGATGAATTCCTTCAACTGACATATGTTAAGTTTGACAATCTTTATTTTCTTCTTCCCAAACAGCAACTCTTTGCCACCACTGACAGCTTAAGCAGCTACTTCCCCATCCTTCTTACTGTGTGGTGCTAATGATTTATTTTTGGCTGGATGTGTTTTCAGAAGCCATTCACGGCACGTCCACGCAGACCCGCGTACGGATCCCGTGGCGGGACGTGAGGGCAGAAACGGCAGCAGAGCATGGTGAACACCGGCTCTGAATGACGGCGTGCAGGAGGCACCTCTGCCCCTCCACTGCGTGCAAAGGGAGCCCAGACAGATTTGTTTCCTGGGGTTCACTGGAACCACTGAAGTGCCACTTGCATCGCAATTATAAAAACAGCAGATCACTGAGACCTCAACCAGGCCAAGAAATGTTTGGTGAATCTTTTGCTGCTCTCTGTGATTCATTGTAATTTGCTGGATATTTGCGGTGGAGCTGCAAATATATCATTAATCTTTAAATAAAATATGCGCGTTGCACCATTTCCCCCTTTCACAATGGAAAGGGGTTGATTTTGACCATGTGAGAGTTAATACAGTACAATGGCTTGAAATTTCAGTTATTGCTAGGTGCTCTCAGCAATGTGAATGGTTAAAATACACAGGAGAAAATTCCCCTATCTTTGTATCTCAGAATGGATCTAAATGAACACGGAAATACATTCAAGATGCATAGACACAAAACAATTCCAAAACAACTGAAGATGCAGCAGCCTTTTCAGAACAAGGGAAGAGCTTGAAAGGAAAGACCATACACACATATTAGAACATATATTTAAGGAAGCTATGCTGGAGAGATTGAACCTAATTAGTTAATTCTTCTAGAGACGAACAATTTCACTGAGGCAGTGTAACTTTGGGGATAAAGGGCAAACCACATACAAGTACTTCAAACGTGGTATTTACCATTAAAATAATGCACATGTAAAGTATGCAGTTTTGTCTGTTACTAAGAAACTACCAGATGTACTTACACACTTTGGAAAAAATAACGAGAAAAAATTTAATGTAAATTAAGTTGAAAATGAAAGATTTTTAAACAATCACTTTACTGGCTTTTGATTACTCGATAAAAGATTGTTGAACACTGAATTTCAAACAATGCCTTATAATTCCTAAAATATGCTACTCTGGAAAATGATCAAGGTTTCCAGTTACATTCTTATTGTTTGAATTCAATCTAATTAATCGTATTTTGATTTTTCATATACATAAGTACATTTTTGTACATTTGAATTCTGAATTGCTTGACATTGCAAGTATTTTTTACAAACAAATTTCCCAATATATGTTAAATACAGTTGCATTCACAGCAAGAAGCTATGCTACACCAACGAGAACACATCGCATTGGTAGCCTTCAAAGTGACCGAATAAAATTATTTGAAATACAGCTCCTTCCAGAGGTTATTAAAATTGCATGCCTTTTTTTTTTTTTTTTTTTTAATCTGAAGAGACTGGGAGGAGAAGACTTTGCAGAGTTCTCCCTCCTTTCCAATTGGGCAGGAAAAAACTGCCTCTCTGATTTAAGTAGGAAAAAAATTGTGTTGATGCTTCCTATGAAATCAGAACAGGATTATTTTGCTTTAAGTGTTTTAATTAATTACACGGTAACCTGCATTCTTTGGGTGGTGAATAAAAAGAGGAAAAGCATTTATTTCCCATAGAAACAATTGCCTGTCAAACAAAGCATAAAAAGACAAAAGGCAGAAACACTGTTTCAGCTTGAATGCCTTAATGTCACCATTTGTCATGCGGCACTTCCTCAGAAAACGCCAAGTACAGTTAACTCCACTCCTCTTTCCACCGCGCACTTTCTCCGTGGGTACAGGATTAAAATGTGCCCGGCCTGACGATGAAACAGCAGAGCCATCGCACATTGTTATGCAACTCACTGTCTGCAAGGGTGGCTCGTAGCTCCTTCTTTATTCAGCAAGTGCCAAGTGCATGTTTAATCAATGTCGCAGCTCACCACAGCGTGCGACTAAAGCCACTGTCATTCCTCTCTTCAGATTTGCCTGGCTGAGTTATGCAATGCTCCGAAGAATACCTTGGAATTCTTTCCAGAGGCTCTGAATGCAGGTGTGTGACAGCGTTCACACTACTGCCAGCACAGCAGACGTCTTTTCACCCTTTTTCAGGCTGGACTAAAATTACATAGTGTGACTGCACGTAGTTCGCCGCATTTGGAATTACAGCATGTCAACGTGAGAAAGCCTCTTCAGACGGCTGCCACAAAGAGTAAATCAAAGGCTGGGTTTTTCTGAAGTCTTAATAAATAACTAAGTATAACTGAACAAAACCAGGAGCTGCTTGTATTTTTTTTAAAGACAAAACAGAACAGCATGCATTTCGTTGCTCTGCATCATCTAAGGAAAAAAAGCCTCAATTTTAATGGGAATTAGTCAACAGTGAGGATCACTACAAGTAAGAGCTTTACTGTTTCTCAACTACACTTGCTTTAGTGGATTACTGAGAAAGAACACCAGTCATTTGGAAGATCTGTAACATTATTATCCTCACCGATAAACTTCTTCATCAAGCAACTGTTCGTGCTCCTGTCTGGTCTGTCTGAGTGAGGAGAGTAGCCCCTTCATGAAGATAAAAGCCTGGCTTGCCACTGAATCGACAAGTAAGAAGCATGTCTGATGACATTTTATTCCTGATGCAATGTAGGGTAAGAAATACATTTTTTTTTTTTTTTTTACCTTTCTGTAAGATATGCTCTGAGTTGACGACATTCATTAGACTCACAGCAGAAATATGCTAATCTCTAATGATTAAAGGTGTTTGCCAGGAGACAAAAATGCTACTGCACTATATAAAATGTGATTGTGTATCTTCAGTTCATTGGAGTGATCTGAACTAGTAGAAATCCCAGTCAAATTTCTGATCAATAAAGCTAAAACAGCACAGCAAATTACATATAAGATCAACACCTGTCACCAATTAACATAATTTTACAAGGAATATGTTTCTAGAGGATATTTGATTGTAAATTAAGCGTACAAGACCAATTAAGTAATAGAAACGACCTGTCAATCTCACTTTTGAAACAAAAAAAGATAATAAATCATATATGCATCTGTAAATGTCTACGTGAATTCTTATATTGCATAGATTTTTGCCACTAGAAAAGTACTGCTATCCTGTGGCATACTGCAATAAGCAGCATATGGCACAAAAATCTTTATATTTGAAGAGACAGACATTTTCTGTTAAATGTTTACTATTGCATGGATGTCCAAAAGCTGATCTATTAAACACGAAAAAGGATAACATCACACCTGCAATTTCCTACTTGGGGCTCACTGGTGAAAAACAACTGTGGTACTGTATTCAGGAGGCATATTCTCCATGTTTGAAAACAGCAGGCATGAATATTTTCAACTGGTTTTGTACTGTGGCAGTTAAATATTTAAGAACAGCTGAAAATGCATACAACCTTCCCAGGCATTTCAGAGTATCTGACAAAGCTCACATACCTGGCTTTCATCAATTTCATCTTTTATAAGGAAACAAATTAGCTCGCTAAAGATAAATTTTAAATGTCTTTTGTAATAAAGCATATTAACTGGCTTGAAGCACCAACCTATTTTTCACTCCTATCGAATCTGTACCTACAGAACAATTATTTTTAACATGTTCATACAAAAAGGAAACAAAAGATGAATACAATTCAATATAACAGAGTATTAAGAAATGTTGTGTAAAGAACTACAGAATTGTTTTTAAAAAGATCAAAGCTTGCATGTTTGTCAGACCAGATTTACCATTTGCTTTCTTTTTTCTAGCTAGCTGCCAGAATACTGGTGAAGGTATTTGCAGGAAAAATGGGGACCTCTGCCATCACAACACTGGAAGATGTAAAAAGGCAAGAGGAGAAAGAGGAAAAAGAAGAATCTATTTTAGCACTGCTTGGGATTATTGGAACTGTGCTCAATTTATTTGTTATTGTTTTTGTGTACATCTACACTACACTTTGATGACGTTTTTGAATATCAGTTGTACAGCACAAAGTGCAAAGACCTGCAATGGTAAGAATGATTTCTAAATTTAAAGCAAAAACCCTACCACCCTCTGAAAAGAGTATCAAAAACATTCCAGAGTGAAGTGTCTGGCTAATGGTGCTGCATCAATGACTGCAACGTGTACCTATGAACCCAGTTAGGGTGCTAAATTACATAAATGAAGGCAGACTATATACAACTTCTCATTGGTAACAGATGAAATCCAAATGGCAGGATCAGAGATGGCACTGTTTTACTGCCAGCAAACATGCAAGACAAATGTAGGCAAACGCTGAAAATAATCAGAACAGAGAGAGATTCATTAAATATTTAAGTTACTATAAGAAAATCCCATGATGCTTTCTATGGTTTTGTCATAGCTGAGACCAGAAAACAGAAAAAAGGGGGTTTTATTTTTAGACCACCATAATTCCACCATAATTAAGGCTTATAACTCACACTACTGTATAATAAGTGTGGAAACAGGACTGCTGTTATACTAGAAGTTGTAATATTATAAATAAAATTTTGACTATTAACTATATTCTGCAGCATTTTTGTTAGTCTTGTGGAAAGCTGAAAAAGGATAAATTTTCTTGCCTTTACTAAATCTGTATTTGAAATCATCATGCTATACTAACAATGTGCTTTTCTAATTAAAAATCCTTTAAAATGGTGTGAAAAAATGAAGAATAGTTGTAGTAGTTCTTTTAAGAAATACTAATAATTCCAATGACACACTAATACATATTCTCTAAATGAAAAGATCTTTAATTACATTTTCTATATCATAATTTTTAGAATTTGTTTAACAGAAGTCAAACAAATTCTCATGTTTTCACCCTGGTGCTTGCTTTCAAGTAAAACACATCATGCAAGGATTCACAGGTTTAATAATCTTTGTCCAGAAGACTGTACTCTCCCTTTCTAGACCAGGTCCTGAAGAATTTTCCCTTTGTACACTGTTTATGACTGAGGCCCAGAATTGCAACTCTTGTGCATATTTCATGGAACATACAATTTGGCTACTGAAATTAATGAAACTATTTTCACATTTTAAATTAAATCTATGTATGTCTTTAAACTAGATCCAAAGCTGCAGATAGTTGGAGACCATAGAATTTTTTGTATACATGAATGTATTTCACATGTACCTTATAATGAAAGATATTTTTGAGAGTTTAGGATTAAAAACTCATTAAATAACACACACAAAAAAAATAAACTGATTTTAATAAATACTCTACTTACTATTCCATGTGCCACAGAGGAACAACAGAGTAGCTGCATTTCTGAAAAATCAGCTCAATTTCTTCTAGGCTGCTAAACTACATCCAGTCCCTCCATAAAACAACATGCAAAGAAATACATCCCTTATATAGGTGATAGCTTATTACTGTATAGACTTTTTTAACTGCTAAGCCTGCTGAGCCTTTGGAAGCCACTCTGAAACAAATACATGCACGGAATATGGTCAGGGATCTAGAACAGAATGAATTTGGCAATGACATTTCAGTCAGTTGCAGAAACACACTGTAACACTGATTTATGGGTGAATGAGGTGGAAGATGGTATATTCTGGTTTTGCAACTCTGAGTCAATACCGCCTCAACTAGAAGAAATGCTAAACAGAGCTGAGGCTGCACTGGAAGTAAGCACATGCAGACAAGAAAATTTATTCACTAGCCACAGTCTTCAGCAAGTCTCTGTTAAATAAATGTATACTTATTTTCAGTGTATGAAGCACCAAAGCATTCTGTAAAACTAAGCTACATTCTAGAGGAATTATGCAGGTAACAAATGTTTATTTAAGACTACAGAACAGCTATAACCATTATTAATTTTTCCAGTGTACTTCTTATATCTACAAACCTATGAATATTATTGCATTTAATCTCATAATACAAGGATATTTGAGATAAGTCTTTAAAATTAAAGATTGCATAAACCTGAAAAGTGAAATTCAGGTAGAAATTACTGCTGCTTACTTTGATCCTGGAGTTATTTAAAACTTGTCAATTCTGTGAAATAAATAAACAGTTTTATTTCATATCATTTTAGTGCCTAGCTCTCTTCTTGAAATCATGAATCAACTAGTACATCAGCATTACACTGAAATACTGCATCTTTTTTTTGTAAGCTCTTCAACAGCAAAACAGATAAAAACCAATCCCGAAATTATAACCAAACATAGCAAAAGTTCAGCATGATTCTTTTACCAACAAATGAGATAATTAACATTAATGAAGGCTAGGAGTATTTTTAATTCCAGTAATTATATTCTGTATATCTAAACTGCCACTGTACTTCTGATTTCATTTATAGCAAAGGTTTGACCCTTTGAGGGAAGTCACAGGGTAACATTATCAGGTTATTATCATTATTATTATTAGGTTGCCTCAGAGTAAGAGTTATACTTTGTTTTAAAAGAGCAGCCCAATATTCTCTCTTAACAGGTAATACCTGTGGTCTGTACTCATGTGGACCTACGTCTAACTTTAGTTAAATGAGTTCTCATAAACAAGTCTGGTACTTATACATTTAATCCAATATATGCTTAAGAATGTCAACAAGGAAAGGATATCTTAATAGCAACTACCTCTTATTATACACAGCAACAAGTCAATAGTCTAGGGAAAAGCAGAGTTGCAGGATGATTCAACACTGACACTGCAGCAGTACCATCACACCTTCAGCAATGGTTGAATAAAGAGCTCAGGGTACCAGCCCCAGAGTACTCAACATAAGCAGTTCAGTGGGGAAGGACTACTTGGCAGAAAGTAAAACACCACCATATAATGCCCTGAGGATAAGTATGACTGCTGGGAAAGAAATACTCTACCTTCAGCAGACCACCCAGTGTAGTTCAAGGTCTGAGGTAAGAGCTGAGGCCTGCCCAGTATGACTTTAATGGACTCAACTAACAAAGGTACATCAAAAGATGCAGAAAAAGGAATTCAGCACATTCAAATTCTACAGATTTGTCCACAGTCCTTACTAAATAAAGTTCAGAATGAGGTATTTGGCAGCAGGATAAAGCAGCACAACATTAATGAATCCACAAGTCCATGATGTGGTAGTACTTGGTAAACTATGAAAGGCACATTGGAAGCAAATACTGGACTCTCAGAAAGGGAAACACACTGGTCAGTAAAGCCAATCCTTTCAGCAAAGCCCTTGCACAGAAATGCATTATCTCTTCTCAGTAGCCACACCCAGGGAAGACTGGGCTCATCTAACATCCCAAGCCATGCTGACCACATCACACGGAGTCTTTGTCCACCAAAGAAGGAAAGGTGGCTCAGAAAGAAGCTTGCCAAGAAAAGCCCAGTAAAATTGCAGTATCACCTGCTTCTTAGAAGCCCAGAAATACAAACAAGGACGATTCAAACAGAATTCTGCAACTTGCTATGAGGTCCGTTTTCCAAGAAAAAGGTGATACCAAACTTCTCCAGATATTTGGCTGTAAATAACATTAAGTCATCTCAGGGTTTGCTAAATATTAGTTTAAGGATAAATCAGTACAACTGTATTTTTTACCATGAAGAGTCTACCTAATATTCTGGTATTGACAAATCCCAGCTTTACTGGACTTCTTACTGTCCAAGACCATTAAAAAACAGACAGTCCCTGCCCTAAAAGTCACTTGATTTTCCTTCTGTTTCACGATTCCTTTCTACTGCCTTGTCTCTACAAACCTTGTTAACTACAAAGACTATTATAAATACTGCTTTCTTCTCGCCCACATGCAAATACTAGTTTTTATTAGTCTCCATAAACCTATCGATCAAGTAACTCTTACTTGTATCAGCAAAATCTAGACCTTCAGGACAGTCATGTATGGTCACATGTTTGCTGTGAATCTCTTGTTGTACACAGCAAATTTTTTGCTGGGCGTTTTGTTCAAGAAGAGAAGTGTTCACATATTTGAAAGAAGTTCCCACAGCAGTAATTCTTTCAAATGAAATGTGCTGTATACAAGACAACAGTGAAAAGGTTTTACATTACAGCTTTTGGTGTGAAATGTGCATATACGCATGGTAATGGATACATGTTAGATGTTCCATGATACAGCAATTAAAAATGACATAAATTTCACAATGTTAATATGAGTTCAGTCCTTAGGAATAAACATAGGTATAAAATAAAAATCTCACCGTATTACAAAGAAACTTTTTCATTTATAGAATGAAAGATAATAAAAGCCACAGTAATGCCATAACAAGATATGAAACAAACACCACAAAAAAGATCAAGAAATGGTGAGGATTACAGCAGCTATTGCCCCTTGTGATGAGAGCTATCTTGCATACTAAGGGAAGTTCTTCAAAGTCAGATAAACCTTCCTTCTCTACAAGAAAAAAGCAATTACAGAAATTAATGAAAGTGGTCAGTTCACAATTTTCAAGGACTTCATCATCACCTCGCTTTGATGCAGATGAAGCTGCAGAATGTATCGGACAATCTGTTTTGTACTGATGTGGCTCAAGGTGAGGTTTCTAAAAGATTAAATGTTATGTGAGCACTTCTTATCTGATCCATATTCCTTTTATCTAGAACTATTTAGACAACAATCTGGTCCATGTATGTTTTGGGCAAATCAAGCAGGATGCCAAAATGAACTTAAGCAACAAAACACCTAGACAGATTTACAACTGTGACACAGGCCAATCTGCCAAAAGAGCTTTGCAAGCTGGATGTACCAGACCTACAGCTGACTGAACACGTGTAAACAAAATATAAAATTCACATCAATACCAGAATACTTAGTGTCTTATATTACCACAGTGTTATCAACCTACTGTGCAATGAAAGAGCATGCTTGCAGCTTCATTGCACATATTTCTTTATCAAAATTGTTTCCCCCCTTTACTTTATGCATATGGTAGTTATACACAGATATGTGAAGATCACTGTTGTTCCAATCACTAACAACAAAACCTAAAATCTAGCAGAAGAGTATCTTCAGCACAAGGGTAACCTTCAGCTGGTCCCACCAGCATCCATTTAATTCTGACAAAGTTACAGAGTTGCTGAAAATCGCTAATTTCTGTCACCATTGTGCTGGGCACAGCTTGTTCCTGCTTGGTGCCAGGACCCAGGAACATTCTGTTAGAATTCTATATGCAGTATCCCAATTTTGCAGTCCAGCATGTCACAGGAAGAATACAGTTACCTGCTTTTTCCACATAAAAGTACATTTTGACAGCAGAAGATGCACCAGTCTGAAAATTAGAATACCACATCCATGTGCATTACTACTAATGCTGTTCCCATTTCTGCTATTCCCAGGCTCTCATTCAGGCCTACTAGAGAACAGACAGGTATTCAAAATAAAGAAGTTTGAAATTAGATAGATTAGAAATTAGGTTAGATTTCCTCTATCAGGAAAGACTGAAATCTGTTCTACTACACTGCACTGGTCTTCAAGGTTAAAAAAAAAAAAGAAACAGTAGTAATAATAAAAAGATCATTTCCATATTTGAAATGTTTCAACTATAAACAGATTAACTGAATTTTTCAGTCCTACAAACATTGCACCAGAGCCTAACACAGCTTCAGAGCTTCTCAACCTGTCTCTCTTGTATTAGCTATGTCTCCTGATACTCCACGTCAGTGACACTGAGAGCCCCAGCAGCAAGTGCAACTTGCACTCATTAATGTGAAAATTATCTGTCTGCTTTTCAACTCAACAGTAATTACTGCACTGGAATTATGCCTTGTTATTACTAAGACAAACTGTTTTCAGGGAGTCCTCTCCAACTAAATGCATCTGGCTCAAACATTAACGAAGAGAAGACATTCTTTCCAGAAGTTATCCCTTCTGCATATTTCCCTATCCTATTGTGCTTCCAAAGATGAGCTTGACTAATGTAAACCTGCAAAGTTATTATTTTTTTAAATCCGGGAGAACATTGTTAATTATAATGTTAAATACAGACTTTTGAACAAATACAGAAGGAAGCATTCACATAGCTTGGATCACTGAAAGGATAAAAACCCTCTAATTTTACAGTTCTAAATTTCAATAGAAATAACCACATTCTTTATGAACTTGTAATCAAGAAGACTAGTTTTCAGTTTTTTCTCTGAAAAGCAAGGTTTTGCTTTCTTTAATATAGTTTAACTGCTACCTTGTTCATTATTAATTGTTAATTCACAGGAGCAACATTTCAACACCTCCTGCCAACCAAAAGCAGCAGTAGTTCAGCAGTGGAAAACATACCTAAAATGAACATGTCTCACCAAAACGCTGCCTTTTCTTTATACTTTGGGAAAACAAATTGTCCCTGAAAGCCAAACTAGTCTGAACTTCTTACCACCAGCCACATCTCATCTGTTCTCTCAGTATCTGACTGTTCTGTCACAGTTAAAGGTGACTTACACAGACAGATACATTCTTCTACTGAAAACAGCAAAAAGCAATTTCAGCAGCTGTGATTCACCTGTAACTCAGGACCAACTGCTTCATCCTTTAGATAACATGGCATTTTTGCCAGGCCTCTCAGTGACTCTGCCTTTTCCTCAACAAAAGAATTTATGAGCACCTGTTAAAAACATTACTTTATTCTTTTACTTTATCATCTCCTTTATTGTTTTACATTATATTTGCATTTGCAATAATGAGCTTGGTGTATCATTAGTTCATTTTCCTCACTGCAATATGTGCAAACTAGAACCAACAAATTCACTGCAAAATGAGGGTGAGGTGTCAAACTGCAGACTAGCAAGTGAAACATCTTCATATTTTAATTTTTACTGTAAGACCCCAGCAGACTTTTTGAACTAGTTCCATTCTATCACACAAGATTATGTAATGCCCTAGTTAGTACAAATTAAAAGAGCCAAATTCTTGTTTTAGTCCTAAGTAGCTTTGCAAATACTTACAACAGGGATGATTCCTGTTTTACCTCTAACATAAAATATACCATGTAATTCAAGAAGCTATTACATTGTTTCATGAATTCACATCACCACACCCTCCAAGTGGCACCCAAAAGAACTGCAGTAATTTGACAAAGACATTTATCAGCTATTCCAAAAATAGGGCAGCCAAAATAAACTCCAAAACCAAATTATTCAGATTTGGAACAACTCCATCTGATACTTAAGAATTAAATCCATCTTTATAAACAAAGTAACTCAATTAAAATCCAACCTCAGGCTCATCTTTAAACTAAAGCCTGTCATCTAGTGAGACTGAACATAAATCACAAATCCAGTCTGCTGATTTTGCCATTAGTTCTGCACAGGCATTTGCTTAATCCATACCGCTTCACACCATCTTGTACAACCAAAATGGTTTCCACAGCAAGGGTACAACACACCAGATAAAAACTATCAAAGCATCTTTTTTTTTTAAATTATGAGCAGAAATTTGATTGTAACATAGAACTCATTTGTTTTTGCTTTTAAAAACCCAACAATTTAATTCTTCCCATACATTTGAAATATTCTGTAGTTCTGATAAGAGGCTTATTTTTGTATTTCTTAAATAAAGGAGAAAAAGTTTCGATCGAAATAAAATTGTCTTAGTGTGTGCAAAATTTACTAAATTCAGGCATACATTTGCTCAATTTTCTTTAAAATGAACATTTTTCTTCACAGTAAGTTCATGGTCTTGTATAAAGTACTCCCTCTCCATCTATTTTCTGTAGAAGAACTAATATGCAAACTTTTCAGAAGAAAATACCATTTTCCTGTTAGTTTCAACAGCTGAAGAATTGAACTTCAAATTCAAAGAGATACTGCAACAAACGAGCATTTCAACAAGCATAATTCTATTCGATTATTCGATTTTATTTTGTTTTCTAAGGTTCAAGTGAATGTTCCATTAGCAAAATTCTAAATGGGCAAGTGTACTGAAACTAGCAAGGACCACCTATTGTTTCTACAAGAACGGATTTGACAGCACTAAGGCAGCTTTGACTGTGAAGAAGACAAGGGCCCGTGAATTACCTGAGTCGTTGCGGAGGTACGACGACATCGCTGGGATGAGGCAAGACTGACTGAGTAGCTCCAGGAGAACAGACGGAAGGGCGCTGCTGTTTTGGCCTCTCCCCTCGTGGCTGCTTTGGGTCTCTTCATTTGATGTACTCCCTGCAGGATTTATGTAACTGGCAAGAACCTGAAATACAACAAGATATTTAATCAAAACTGATTTACTTCAGTCAAAAAACTTTGACTTTCCTTAAGATAGATGCCATAACACTTCACTAGCTTTTGCTAATTAAGTACTGGTATTTACTTCAGCAGTCCCAAAGATGTCTCAGAAGAAATGCTGTACAGCGATTAGATCATTATTTCAACTTTGGCTAATGATAAAATCAAATAATCATTCTGAATGATTTTACAAGATAAATTAATATTAATTTTGACAAACTTGCTGGATTTACGCAAAGCGGGAGTTTGCCAGCTCAGACTTCTGAGACATGCGGCTGACCAGCCTCTTTCACTTTAAAACACCAAGTACACCAACTAGCAATAAAAGATTTATTTTTTTTCAAGTGCAAATGCTTCAAATTTTTTTTTAACTTCCTTTAGGATGGGACTTCAGGGTTTACAGATGAAACAGTAACTTATGGTGAGCACAAGAGTTACCTGGAGGAACAGCTACTCATGAGTACAGTTCTTACTTGAGTAAGCAAATAGTGGCTTTCCCCCTGGTTATGGTGGGAAGTCAACTCATGACTGCACATCTGTTTGTCCCAAGGGTAGCTGTGGCTGAGTTCACAGACCCTTACCATGTGTTGTAGATGTAAGCATTTCCATGGGTCTGATTCATGCAGCTATACTCTCAGACTAAGCAACTCTGAGGCCTGACAGGCTGCATTGCTTGAAGTCTCAGGGACTCTGCCTCTTTTCTTTCATTCTCCCTCTTTCTTCTAACCCCATTACAACCATGGTATTTTTCTGCAGCATCTTATCAGCATTCTGTACAGCAGAATCTTTCTAAACCTTTCTAGAGAAGGAACCAAGGAAAGTCTGCTGCACAGCTGACTGACATGTTCAGCAAAATGCTACTTACTTCAACTGCTGACTGCCCTCCTTACTTCATGACTTACCACAGGTACAGCTAAACCTCTGCCTGGCACAATATAGAATACTGCCTGGAAGCTTTGCTGAGAGTAATTTAGGCCATTATCCTCTTTCTTGCTTAGGAAAATGCTTTCATATTTTATTTGTTGTGTTTTTGCAAGTGATGCGACCATTGTGCCTTGTAGTCTATAGTGACTAAAATAACTGACAGCATCAAAACGGTATCTTCCTCAGCCAGGGTATGGGCATTTTCAGAATTTCATCTCCTTTGTGCTCTAACCCTAGCAGGTCAGCTCATGCATTTGAGCTGAGGGTTCTGTGAATTCAACTTTTGATGACTAGATACAGTCTCATATTCCCTACATTGATCCAAGATAACAGGGATTGGTTGAATTTCATAATGAACTGAAAAGCTGGATGAAGAATTTTCTTCTCCTTAGCATTAGGTATTTGGAAGACATCAGATTCTTACTAAGATCTGATATTTATTGTAGAATTACTGTTGTCATGTGATTGACATACTCAAGATTTTCTAGTATGTACAAGTGAGATTTTGTTGTATTGGCATGACACATTTGTGGATGCCAGTATCAGCTATGGCCCTTTCCTTACAGCAGAGCAAAAATATGCAAGAAATGAAGAGGTGACACTGTTTGGCACAGAAAACAAAGAGCCTGTGGCCATATCCTTTTCCTTTAATGGACAGTTTTTATTTGTGACTGAGTGCAGCGCTTTAGACAGAGGCATGTGACAGGTCTGGGAAATACCCTGGAAGGCTTCTTGGTTCACTTTCTCTTCAGAACCAACACCCAGGTCTTTTATGTAGCAACCCAACGTCATCTGAAAATAGCCTTGCTCAAAATATGGTCTATATAATTTTTCATGAAGACAGCTGATTGCAAGTAATTTTTGCCCAAAATATTATAATTACTTTGGTATGTGACAGACAAAACTCCAGTTTTATTATCCAGTTCTAATGCTTTAAGTGCTTATCATCACTCACAATTTCATAATTACACACCTGTAGAAGGCAGGTCACATGCTCTTCTTCTAGCCTTTGCTTAGTCAAAGCTTGTTCAACATCCCATCCTGAAGCTGTAGAGCCTGTTCCAAAGCCTGTACCCTTAGCCCAGTATAACTGCTGTTCTTCCGTTGACGCAGTATTATGTGTACTTGACACCTGTGGCTAAGTTAAAAAAAAAAAAAAAAAAATCACAATTATTTCATGTTTTCATCTTAGTAACATTACCTTTAAATAGCCTTTGTTCTGCAAAAGAATGTAATCCCAGTTTATTAACTTTATAAAGATATTATCAGGATCCAGTGAAATTCAAAGCTTTCCATAGGAAAGACCGCCACATATATGGAGTTCTAGTACAGGTAAGCAGTAAATTCTTGAAAGTGGTTCTTCAATTTGACTAGAATTTTAAGATATTATCACTGTTCTCTTTTTGATATTTGTTCTCTTTTAAGATATTATCACTGCTTAAATGATGAAACATATTAAATGCCACTTAATCAATATAATTCTAAACATCACAGCTGTAATTACTGCTGTTTAACACCCAGTCATGTTTAACAACATGATGAGATGAAGGGGATGGGAGTCGAAATATTATCAAGAGCCCACGACTGAAATGTATAGATGCTCAAGTATTTGTTGATTTTGAATAAATGCTCCAAAACAGCAAGAGGAATGTGTTACATGTGTAGCACTAACACATGATCGCTGAGCCACTAAAATACACATTATTTCCTCTCTAGGTAAGAGGGGGGAAGTAACTTGTCCTTAAAATTTTCTGAGAGCATTTTTACAGCAGTGCTTGTACAGGTTTTACCCACGGTCTGCATCAGTGCATTTTACTAACATAACTCAAATATTACTGCTTAGCCTTTATGAAACTGTTTAAGTATTTACACTAATTCTTAAAGTTTAGCAGGTCTTTGGTGAAAAGGACGAAGAAAAAACTCTGATAAGCATTTTTTAATGATGCTTTCCTATTTACATATTTAGCACCTAAACAAGTGACTTGCTACTTTCATTACTCAATTTCACTACATTTCAATTAGCTGGAAATCATATCATGTGAAAAAGTGCCCAACTTTATATTGCAATATTTGTTTTATGGATCTGAAAAGTTTCATTTTCTGTTCAGATCTTCTTCAGTGATTTTGTTAAATGTTATATTTGAAAGAAAAGAAATGATGCATGAACAGATTGCAATGGTAAAGAAAGTTATCACCTGTGAAGTACCATACTGAAAATATTCTGGAATCATCTTTTACCTTTTACACTGGGAATGTAATGTGTCTTGCTGATGAAACAGCTGTGTGGTTATTTTCATGTAGACATTACTCATTACATCACTCATGAACATGTTGTGCCTTTAACACTCAAGAGGACTGTCATGAGCATTGAATTAAAGCACTTAAGGGAGAGCCTGGCCCCAGAAACACAAGCCTCAGTGCAAGCCTGATGGATCTCTAGTTTCAAGTTACCATCTACCACCTGATAGATATGAATTATGAGAAAGAAGCTATTTAAGGGGTCATGGTAGCACTGAAGCAGAAATAAAAATTAATGGTTGCCCTTTCCACTCCAAACATGCAAAAATGCTAAGGCATTAATGTGTCAGCCATCTGATACCCCATTAGACATAGAATCTTTCAGCTTCCCCTTACATTTGATTGGCCATTAAAGTGAATTATTCTCAGGTACAGCTTCATCTCTTGCTTGCTCAACCCTTCATCACTATCAGAGCTGGTAAAATATGGGCAGCCCTATATTTTGGAGCTACTTAGCCATATTCAGCCACCAAGAACTGTTTCATTGAGGCCCCTACCAAAACAATGCTAAAGAGAGCAAGTCATTAATGGATTTTTTACAGACAATTGGTACATTATGCAGAAATGGTAACTTACAATCCTTAAAACAAAATCAGAGCATACATGTTTTGAATAGAGGATGATGTAATATGGGAAGTACCTTGAAAAAAGTTGAATTTTGGAGATTCACTTGGGATCTTGAACACTGTGGAAAATTTTTCTCTTTAGATCTCATTTCCCCATCAGTACAAAGGGTGTAACAAAAATCACTGCATGAATTCATTAATTTTCACAGCTCATTTATATTTGTGAAGCATTTGAAAGGAAAGAGTTTGTAACCAGTAGATTTTAGATGATGAATGTTAAATAAGGTAATGAGGTCATGCTATCTAATGGGGATTAAAGAACCACCATTCATTGAGCATTATGCCTCTCATGCCCTGAAAAAGAATGTCCTGTGAAAGAAACTGATTACACCTTAATGCCTCATGACAAGCCTTCTTTCTCTACTTTTATGATTACTATGTTTATTTGCAACATGCAGGGACAATTACTTAATCAGGTACTTTATAATTATTTTTGTTCTTCCTGAAACGCTAAGTCTGCAAAACTTAGGCTATAATGAAAGCAATGAGATTATTTTCTTTTTTATAGTTAAAACTCTTAGTACTTCTTTGCGGCACACACTCTGACAAGCTTACCTCTGTCTGGTTGGGACTAGAGTTGGGCACTCTTGGTGCATGGTGGCTTAGAGCAGACAGACAGGCAAGGATAAGATGGATAGCCCCAATCTCCAGGGCCATGCGCCTCAGCAGGACTCCGTCATCAGTGGTCAGCGGGGTCGTGCTGAACAAACTGCGCAACACGTGGAAGGGCAGAGTTGGAAGCACATTTGCTGAAGGAGACTGAAGGATGTGACCTAGGTTGAAGGAGAAAAATATCAAAACCACACTTTCTTTCAGTAGTTCAATACAGACTATTAATCTCTGCAATAGTTTATGAACATACAGAAATTTACTAAGGACTTAAGCATTCACATACGGTCAGCTATCTAATATTATGTTTCTTGTCACAAAAAAAATTCATCACAAGGAGAGTGTAGAAGAAAGAATGTGTCTTTATTTTATTCATGGATTTTGTTAAGAACCAAATTTTTAAAATCTTATTTGCCATTTCCAGGGAGAAAACTGATTCGGAAGGTGGTCCTGACTAACTTTTTTCAACATATTTATATTTTTTTAAACATTCCAAATACAGCAAGTTAAAGAATGCATGTGATCAGCTAATAGCAGATCAGCTAACAAGGAGTAGCAGCTTATCAGGATTCTTTTTTGTATTCATGTGCCTAAAGTGAGAATTATAATTGCAGCTCTTCATATTATGCAAGAAACTAATGAGATTTTACGTGTATGAAAAGCTATATTTCCAACAGAAAATATTAATACTTTATACAGAGAATTAATGTGGATTACTGTGTACAACTGACCCCACATTTTGTAGAGTTGAATCCAGACATTTGGCACAGGGAATAGAGAAACTGACTGTTTAGTCCAGCTAAAACAAAGGCTACAAGGGAATGCAATTCTGTCAACAAATGCATTGGAGAAAGAAGAGCTATTCATGATGAGGAACGATACTGGTACAATGACAAATGGTCACAGACTGCATATGAATAAATTTAGGCTGAAAATTAAAGTAGTCCCTACCCATCAAGAAAAATATGTTCTGGAACTGTATTCCAATAGCAGTAGTGGTTGCACACACACACAAAACCGGAAAGCAACCCAAATTCTAGAAGTCTCTTTATAAAAAAAAGAAATAAAGGATATAAAAATTGCCTGCAGTAGCAAGGGACTGGAACTACTCTAGGATGTAAGAAACTGCATATACTTCTTCAATTATTTACTACTCAAATTAAGTGGGAGTAAGCAGCTAGACTGTATTTTTATTGTCCAGTTTATTCTCATCTACTGTCCTGCACCTAAATACAAGAAAAATAAAAAGATAAACAGAAGGGAGGGCAAGACTCTTAGTTTTTCATCTGGTCTTACAAGGTCCATGTTGCACATCACTCTATAGGGTGCTTAATAGAGACTTGGCTCACGATTGCAGTTTAGAAAAAACAGCATTCTTTTAAAGTTGTAATCATAGAACCATGTAGGTTGGAAAAGACCCTTGAAATCATCAAGTTCCAGTGCAAACCTAACACTGATCAAGTGCACCACTAAACAAGGCCCAATGAAAGGAAATGTCTTAAATATACTAAAACATATTTCATGCACATTCTTCCAGTTTTTCAAAACAGTAAGAAACACAAATATTAGAACTGTATGCAGAATTCCAGGTTCAGTTGCAAAGACACTGACTACAAATTTTCTCTTGGCTTGTCTGTCCATTCATTGAAGAATACCCCATTTCTCCCTCTGAACTTGCATCATTAAGGTGGGCTCGTGCTTAGGCAATTTGATCACTATGATCTTTAGGTCTTTCTCTCCTTTTCTAGAACAGTATTATTCAACAGTTCATTCTACATCTTTTGTACCTTTGCTCCTATCCATATTACTCCGCATTTCCTTGCAGAATTATGGGATATTTGCTCAATTAGATCCAGCTACTCAGATCGTTCTGTCTGAATTCAGTCATCTTGACTGTGTCATTTTATCAGTGCTTATTTTACAATTACTGTGACATCTAGATGAGAACCCTTGAATACTGATGACTGTGATAAAACTTTGCCAGAGAGAATTTAATACAGACAACAGTTTATCAAAGATGCTAGCAACACAGTTCTGCACAAACCAATTCTAACTTCCTGCTAAAAGCAACACACTGTAAATAAATTTAAGTAAAATGATCTAGCTGTGGTCTACAAAGAAAAGTAGTAATTGCAGCACATACTTCCTTCACCATCATCTGTAACTCCCAACACCAATCTCAACAGACACTGAGCATGTTTCCGTTCTTTTAGCAGCACCTCAGCATAGCCCGGGAGACGAAGAAATAAACCAAAGGCAGCCAAAGAATGTGCAGGTATGGGAGACATAGTCTGAACTGTTGACTTGATCGGTGGAGGTTCTGCAGCAATTGTTTCTGGTGCTTCATACACCAATTCCCCTGATTGTTCAATGGTAACCCATTCAAACTGGTCACTGTCCTTCTGTTTTTCCTGTGTGGCTGACGTAACCACTGGAGTGCTCACCTTAAACAACAGAAACAACAAAGAAATTTGGCAGTCATTCAGTTAAAGATCTTAGACAAAAAATTTACTATAGTTAGGATCTAAAGATAGTAAATAAGTCACACGAAATACCCCACCATTTGCAGATACAGGGACCATGCCAAATGGCTGAAAAGGACATTCCCAATATAGTGCTACAAAGTCCTGCCCACACAAGCAAGCAAACGTATTTTGCCAACCTAAAATCCTCAGTTAAAGTGTGTTGTTTAAATATAGAGGCATGAGACAAATTACTTTGAAGTAAATACAAACATTAGTTTATAGACCAGACTGTTAAATAAGAAATGGCCCTTCCATTTTAACATTAAATACTGTGAACTTAAATGTTTAATTTTTTAGTTACATATTGCAAAAAGAAGAAAAATCAATCGTAATGCTTTTAAAAACCAGAATAACTTTGGGTATCTTTGCAGTCTTGTAGCAACTTGTGATCCTTTTGAACTTCTGACTGATTTGGCAGGTTTTATTACTATTATATTCTAACAGAACAGTCTGTTTTATGACCAAAGGACTATGCAGTCAGGCATTATAATGGGAATCAGAGTTGAAGGGGGTAATGGTTGTACAGTGCCCCAGGACACAATCAAACAATTTAAATGAAAGTATGACACTGAGGTCCCTCTCATAATTAAACATCACAGAGGTTTCAGTCATTCATGCTATTCAGTTATACTGATTCAATCATATTTAAAATTTTAGTACTTATCACCAGACTGATCTAAACTGGAAAGGATTAATATGAAAAGCCTTTGCAGAATTTATCCAGAATACCAAATTCCTAATTTAAAGTCAAAGCCATGTTTTGCTGCATTTATTCCAATTATCCACACATTAAGAGAATCAGAAGTACAAGTGACTTAGAGAACTATGAAAGTAAAATTAAAGAATTAAGGGTCTGGAGAAATCATTAGTCTTCACTCTGAATATTCTATTTGGTACTATTGTACTGAGGTTTTTTACGGATCACAGAATTCTTATTCAGTATTTGAATCTAAACATATATCTCAAGCCAAGAACTTGTGAAAAGATGGGAAATTCTCAGGACTATAGAAAAAGAAGGAAGAAGGGAATGAAATTTCTCATGGTCATATGTTAATTTTCATCTGTTGCAGAATTCCATATATCAGTTTTCTTCAATACAGAGTACACACTATCCCTCTTGGAATTCATAATATACAGTAACTGTTTATGTAAATACTTCTCCTTAACTTTTAATTTTTGAACTGCCTTGGTACTAGACCTCTAAGACCTTTGCAGAACTGTTTACAAAGGATGCACACTAATTATCCAGTCTCACTACAGGGTTCTTATGGTTGCCATAATTTTACAATCTTTACAATTTTACAGGGTACTGAACAGCACCTCTAATTCATGATTAATTCAGTTTCAAAGGGAATACTGTTAGGAATATCAGACAAAAACTTCAAAAATACAGTCAAATAGAATTTGAATAATTAAAAGGTTATTTTTTCCCTTTTTACCAGTGTGTACCTAGAAGAGCAGCCAAAGGAGTAATTCCACACTAATGCCGCTTTTGAAATGCCTATTATTGCATCCAGAGAAATTCTATATGTAAGTATAGAAATAATACATATATTATTTATCAATATAAATATAATTAGGGTTGTACTGTTACTTATAATAATACATCAAAAATAAAACTACATCATCTGCTTTGAGAATTGAATTTCAGTTAACCAAAAAATTATCTGTGAGGGTACATGGACATGAGCAGTTAAATGACAAGCAAGTATGCCCTTATAGTACATCAGCAACTTTATTTTACTGCGTCCTCCAAGGCGTTTTATGTTAACAGAAGCAAGGTAAGCAGCAACGCTCAATTCATGCATTGGTCTCACAAGGACATCGCTACTCAGGCAGTCTGTGACATGTTCAGGCAAGCAGCATGTATAGCTGGACTGTGCTGTGGAGTGCACTTGCCTATTTTAAAGCAGCTTTCCCATATAACTGAGAAGGTGAACTGAACCACAGAGAAATATAAAGAATATACTGTCCTTAACAAACAAAATACTCTCAGCTTGTTTTCCAACATTTATTTTTTCCCACTCACTTGCTGAATTACGTCAGGATAAAGCATGGGGAGTCTCTCTGCAATGAGAGCCAATCCACCCATGCCTGCAAAAACTTGCAGTGGAGACTGAATGGGACAAGTTTCAAGAAGTGATTCATCTAGAACTGCATCCATGCACTCATCCCCAGGACTGATGGCTTCATCCTCAGGGCAAGGTCCCAGTAAATCGGCATGCTCTACAAAAACACAAAGGTAAAAGAAATTAATACATCATCATCAATACTGTGTTTATTTCTTTGTCCTCACTTCAAAGTGAACCAAAAGTATCGGTTCCTTCTCCAGCAAAACCTGAGCCAAGAACCTGAAATGACTGAGTGCAAGAACAACAAAAGAAAATAAAAGTATTAGTGGTACCTTTTGCCAGTGACAGCATTATTTATACAGGGCTACATGTTAATTATTAGAATGTTACATTTTATTTGAATTTGATCTATGCCTTCAAGACTTAGGTAATTTTGCAGCTACGACACTTCTTAACACTGTCTTTCATCTAGAAATTAAGTGTAGGTTTTTTACTTTCCCATAAAGAGTATAGCTGAAGAAAGGAAAGATAATCCTAACTTTAAATTAGTTTTGCTTCTCACATCTCCCCTCTGGAAGGTGTCAAAATGTCCCTCTGCAAAAGCTGTAATTTGATTCTATTCTTCCTCATGAAAAAAGATCAAGATCTTGATTTCTAACTTTCTACTTGCCTCCATCCTCCCAGTTTATGACTAAGCACCCTAGTATCTTGTACCACAGACAAAAATTGAACATTCTATGCACTGATACACGCAGGCATATACAGAACATACAGAACAGGCATATACAGAATATACAGAACTCTACCACAATTCCCTTTGCCAAAAACCAACTGTCTTTGCTAATTACTACAGGCAAACTTCATAGTGAATATTCTGTGTTTCATCTAAACAATCTGTATTGAAGATTACATTGTTAAACAATATAATTCAGGGATCCACCAAGTCTTCACACCAAAGGGCAGGAGAGATCACGTGGTCTCAGTATTTCTTCACTTTGAGCAGTCTGATGTACATTAATTCATCCTAATTCATACACAAAGACTATGAGAAGTCTGTTTGTCTGTCTGAAGAAGTCTTTCATAGACAGACTAAGAAAAGGTCACAGATACTTTCAAAGCAGGGTAATCCTTGGAAGAAAATGTCCAAACATAACACTTTCAGTGCATACAGCTGTGTTGTCTATTGTTCTTAAGGATACAGGACCTCTGTGGAAGCGCTCCTTTTCTCCACAGGTAGTGGGTGAGGGTGTCACAAACATACTGGTAGCAGCAGGGAACTGCCTTCCAGCGGATAGAGGATTCCACCTCACTAGGCTGAACATGATTTGCAATTCAATTGCTTGCAATGGCAAGAATTGATCAGATCACAAGAAATGATACATATCCTTCATAATGACAATTTTAAAATAGAGATTTTGACAAAAAACCTCACCCCTCTGTTTTGCAGTGTAAAAAGCTGTAAGCCTTCCCAAAGGAAGAAAACAAGAAAATAGAAACACAGAGATACTGACAATGCACAGAAAGCTGCTTCTCTGCAAAAGACACTTGAAAAGTAAGTTCTCAGTGAGTAAGGCTATAGGCAGGTCCTTTCACTGGGAGTGCAAACACAATACTGTTGCTTCCACATCTTCAATATTCATGCAATGAGTTACATTTAAGTATGCTTCACAAGTACTTGCTTTCGTTAATATTCTTATAACCCAATTTAAACCATTTCACCTCCATGAATGCTTTCAAGTTTTCAGTAAATTCATGCACTTCAGCTGTGGAAAACTGCTCATCTCAAACAAAGGCATTGAAGCACACCGAGAAAATGTAAATAACACTTTTCCTCATGTTGTAGTAAATGCAGCACTAGAGACACCACATGAAGCTATAAAATCCATCCAGCATTGATGGTGTAAAAAAACCCCCCAGTGTACTTTAAGTACCAATTAAAGGAATACTGATACGTAAGAATGATTTCTTTAGCTATTAAAAATTAGTCATGAAAAAGCAGTAGCTCTGACCTTCATTATTGCTGAGTGGTAATTGTGAATGGAACTAATATTTTGCTGTGCAGCACCACAGATCAATGGATGTGTAATGACAAACTCAAATTTTCAAAAGTATTTGTCTTAAGCTTATTAAAAAAAAAGCACCCAGTAACTTAATAGAAGTTCATAGGACCTTCACATCTTCCTTCACATGCAACTCTACTACTAAACTGAACCATCTCTAATGATTTGAGTTTTATTCAAAGGATAAAATATTTATTGTAGGTTTAGAATTCAAATAAAGAGTAGAACAAACCAACAATATTATTTGAAAGAGAAAGGTCTCTCAATAGTATAAGAGAGATGTATATCCAGCCATTACCTGGAGTCATGAAATGCTTATTTCGGACCAGATACCAAGAAAATTAGATTTTTTTCCCTGACACTTCTGTTTCTCATCTTTTCTAGAAAGACTATCAAGTGAACAGTTATTAAAAGAAGCCTGTCTTAAAATAACTGAATGATTAACTTCGGAATTCCATGCTGTGTCAGCAGGCTGATGATCAGCAGATCACAATTAGCTTAATTTCAAAGTTCTATTTCTCTAAGTCATAAAAATATTTTAAAACAGGTTCCTGGGATAGACCACGTTCCTTCCCCTTCCCCAGCAAGTAGGTAGCAAGCAATTGACAAAAGCATTATCAAGAAATAGATCATGTTAGAAAACGTTAAAAACAATGTTTTTAAAAGTTGGAGTTACAAGACCTGCTCAGATGGGCTTGAGAGAAATCCCCATTTTCAAAGCAGCATTAGGTACCTAAAGATGCCACAATAAAAAATTTCACAGGCTTCTCTAACTCATAGTTTCACAGAGCTCCTGTATTACTTAATCTGTCCTGACGATCAGCACACTTACTACAGAGAACTGATATGTCAAGAGATAAAATATACTGTATCTACACAATTGTAATTGTATCACATACAACATTATAACAAAGAAAGAAAAGTGAAACCCAAACAACCATATTGGAGCATCTTACAGATATAATCTAGGCAGGCAGCGAATTTGTACTTTCTCACCAAGTTTAGCTCTTGTCTAGAAAAGAATAGCTCAGGAAAATCATCCAAGAAAATACAGAAAATTGCTGTTTCTCATCAAGAAAATCAAAACAATTGTTGTCCAACACCAAAACATTTAAAAAAGGAATATACCAAAGAAGCAAGAAGACTCACCTTTTTCTGTGTGAAGACGTTTAAATGAGTCAGTTTTCGATAAGCTTGGATCTGAGATGACTTTGGAACCAAGTTTAACTGTCAAATCTATTGATCGATATCCCTGAGGGAGTTTACGGTCATACAGCAGAGTCAGAAGCTGGGCAAGTGTCATTTCAGCTGGTAATGGTTGACCTAAACAACAATGGCATCAAGTCAGAGAGGAAGATTCTGACTGGGTTATTTTAACATACGTATCCAGGTGCTGTTCATTACTTGCACCACAGATGCCAAGTAGACTAAATATTATCTGGCTCCAAACCAAGGCCTTAATTTTACCATTTGTTCTCTTGGGAAAAGAGGCCACATCAGTTTGGAAGCAATCATCAAAAAGGTCTATGCCAACATTCCCTAAGGCAGCTCTGTCCTGAGAGCACAAGCACTTGGCATATTTAGTAAATGGCTAAGGCTGTAATTTGATGTGCATTTCAAGTGGGTACTGGCCGTCCCTGCCTATTAAACACCACCTATGCATCCCCCCTGAACTGTGGGGGCATAAAGATGTGTGTGACCATAAGGCAAAATGAGTGGTATGGAAAAAAGTGGAAAACAAGGAAACCTGCAATTCTTTTTCAGTCCTACTAATCTCAAGCATAGCTCACTAGTCCTATGTCAGGACACAACTCAACAAGAAAAAAAATGGAGGTCACTGCCAGGACTACTTTTCTCCACAGCAAAGTAGACTTGAAATGCACATGCAATAAATACAGTCCAAACTAACTACTCAACTTCAGATTTTGGCCACTTCTTTGATTACAAATATGTTCTTCCTTGAAATTACAAGCTACTCTCAAGGCAGAAAAGCTTTTCCTGACAACAAGTAGATTTACACATGAAATATTTTAGAGTTGGATCATATAACAGCATGTCCATTTCATCTTGATTGTACTTAATCAAATAAAACAACATCCAAGACTTCTTTAGTAACAACCTATTTCTTCAACTGAAGATAGTGTCTTAAACAAAAATTTAAAATGCCTTGCCATTGAGCAAGTGATTAAGTTTTCTGCCCTTTTTTCCCCATCACTAATTTTCTTCACATGGCATATTTTTTTTGTAACAACTGTCTGCTGTGCAAGACATGAACAGATCACAAATACAGAATGGTCTACATGACCGTCAGCAGACCGTCAACTTTCACCAGCTAGATATTGAAAACAGGCACTGAGTTTTGATCTCATCTCCAACAGAGCAGTATAGTAGATTATCCTGAGCTGGAAGAACCCACAAGGATCATTGAGTCTGACTCCTGGCACTGCACAGCACCACGTCCAAGAGTCACACTACGTGTGCAAGAGCATTGTCCAAATGTTTCTTGAACTCTGCCAGGCTTGGTGCTGTGACCACTTCCCTGGGAGCCTGTTCCAGTGCCCAACCACCCTTTGAGTGAAGAACCCTTTTCTAATATCCAACCTAAACCTCCCCTGACACAGCTTCAGGTCATTCCCTCAGGTCCTGTCACTGGGCACCAGAGCAAAGAGATCAGTGTCTGCCCCTTCTCTTCCCCTCACAAGGAGGTTGCAACTGCAGTGAGGTCTCCCCTCAGTCTCCTCTTCTCCAGGCTGAACAGACCAAGAGACCTCAGTCACTCCTCATACAGCTGCATCTCCAGACCCTTCAATCATCCTTGAGGCTCTCCTTTGAACACTCTAATAGCTTTATATCCTTACACTGTGGCACACAAAACTGCACAAAGGACTCGAGGTGAGGCCACCCCAGTGCAGAGCAGAGCGGGACAATCCCCTCCCCTGAGCAGCCAGCGATGCTGTACCTGATGCTCGCCGACCCCTCCCAAGGAGCCTGTAACCATCCACTGCGGCACAGCAATCGCAGGACTCATCCCACCAGGTCTCACTTATTAGTTTGAGTTATTTTAATCCAACTATGTGATCCCTGTAATAACTGCCAGAGGCTAACCCAAAGCTGGCAATTTGGTAGTAACTTTCAAATTTAGTTTTTTATTGGTTGAAAATGACTTTGATCAGAAGTTAACCACTTAATTCCATTAGCTGAATCCACACAAGAAGCGTAATATTGAAGTGTTCCACCCATATTTCTGTCCCTTACTTCTGATCCAAATCACACCAATCTCTTTTCACATGAGAGAGATTGCCAACATTGCCACCAGCTTTGTCCAGATAGATGATAAAATGTGAGAACATATCTGATACATGTGGAACATGACTAACTGCTTAGGACATGCTGTTACTTTAAAACACAAATCTGATGGAATTCAAGAAAATTCCTGAACTGGCAAATCAACATTCCAGAGAGCAATCCAAGTTGGTTGCTCATTTAGAACCTGAATTAATAGGGCACTAGTACTAATTCAGTTCTCCCTTGTAGGTGAAAGAAAACCTAAGTCACCTTACAAACCCACCTTGCCTTCATTTGTGAGTGAAAGTGGAAATGTTTTTGAGATTTTTTTTTTTTTTTAGGAAGAAGGAACTAAATGTCAAGAAAGATCAACATAATTGCTACTTTCTTCCCGCCACTAAGATGCCACAATGCTGCAGTTGTGAATGTTATAATGCTTTCCAGTTCAAAGCTGTCACCAGCCCACAAGGCCTCCACACTTCCAAGATGCTCATTCCCATTAGCATTGTAACTACTTCCTGACCATGTATCAGCCACTGAAAAAGACCATCATTTTGATGTTTCAAATGCATTATTAAAGTTACCTGGCAGTAGCTTATGGTATAGATGAAAGACTGGGACACTAATGGTCTTGCTGGAAGATTCTCCTCCTGAGGAAGAGGTACCTACTTTATCTGCCATCACTCTTCCTCGCCTTGATGGTGGACGTGGAGGGGTGGATGAAACAGCTCTTTTTGACTGTGATTTCAAACCTAGTACAGAAGTAAAAAATTTCAAGTTATTCTAGTATTTAAGACCTTCAGTTAGCCAAGATAGAATGTACTCAATACTTTCAGTGATAGAAAAAAAGTAAGAACTTTACCTCACTGGCTAATTCAATACCAGAATAACATTCATGTGTAAAATATATTGGGATATAGTCCCAGTATTTTTAGTTAGAGAATGCACATTCTCCTAAGCCCCAAACATAATCCAAACCATAGCTAGATCATATCATGCATAAAAAGATCAAGAGCTATTCGAATTCTGCTCTAGTTAAAAGCTGTGTCTCACAACTGGCCCTACAGCAAAACTTTTTTAGGTTGTCTTTTCAACTGAAAGCAAGAAAGGAAAAAATTTCCAAATCGACAGACATTTCAGCACAGACTACATAGGTAACAACCACTTGTGTGGCCTACAAAGGTGACTTTAGCTGCAGTACTGACAGTACCACATGTGATGAAAGGTGTCTTTAAATGTTTTTAAAGTTCCCTAGCCCCAAAACACTTGAAGTAAGCTCTACATGAAAATTAGAAGGCAGAATAGCTACATAAAAACTTACTGATCTTACATAGCAGGACTGCCTTATCTTAGGACAGCCTAAGTTGACTTAAGGTACAGCAAAATTATGCTGCAATCATGTACCTCTCTATACAGATGACAGACCAAGTTAAAAAGGCAGCAGGTCAAGATACAAAGATATACAATTACTAACTTATCATTATCCAAGAGCAGCTGCAAAACTAACAACATCACACTTCAAATGCTATAATATACTCTGATTCAGCTGATCATTAGGAGCAGCTTTAATACGCAACACACTGTCCAATAATCTCAGTATATTAAACTAGGTTGTTTCAGGAAGATCAGGGTTCAAATACCATCTTTGCTCTCTATTAATTTTACCAGTAGGTGAAAAGTTAAATCCTGGCTTCATCAGACTCTGAGGACACTAAAAAAACCTCAGAATATATGAAAAATAAATGACAGAAGAAGAAAATATTTCACAAACAGATAGTATAAACAAACGCAAATGAAATGAGTTTAGATTTATAGTCACTTAACTGGAAAAAAATCAAAAACAACATCAGAAAAAACTGAAACCTGCTTCTTTCTAATATAGAATGGGCTATATCAGGCAGTAGGATCAGAGGTGCAACTGGAATGACATACGGTAGACAATGCTATGCCCTATCTTCAAACTTGGCATTTTTGTTTCTTCCTGTATTTTTCATGTTTTACCTCTTTGTTTGGACCTATTAATACTTCATATATTACTAAAGCATGTTTATCTTGTTTAAGTGGCACCTACTGTAAATATCTTGTCAGATAAAGATGCTATAATTAACATCAGATGTGTTGCTTTAAATGTATTCCAAGTTCAATGAAATTGCTGCCCTATTAAACATTTCAGTTTAGAGTTATATCTACTTCTAAAATCCTGAAATAAAAAGCTTAAGAAATATTGGTGCCAAAAGTCAAGGGAAATCAGTATCTCTTCTTCATGCTTCATGAAGTGTGAATGAACTTGAGGTACCTCAATGAAAGCAGAAAGCTAGACAGGAAAAGAGTAGTTTGAAGTTCATTAATCAACTTTAAACAAAGACTAATGACTTCTACAGCCATCATATGAACTGTAACATTTGTGTATCACTGCAAAATTAGAGTGTTTAATCTATACCATCCAACAGCAGGTCTGGAGGAAAGATTTCAGAAGGTTCACACATTAGTTTTTAGAAGGTGAATGCTTTGGAAGAAACACCTGTATTTATTTCCAAATGGAATAACATGGTTTTATGCCAACGTCTCCGTCTGACAGTTTCTAGCAGACTACCATTAGCTGTTATGCAAAGTACATGGATATTTTTTATTTCCAAAGTGTATTTTGGGAATAGAGGTGATTAAACTCTGATGCAAAAAAAAAATCAGCAACTGCAGAAAGGTAGAAGTAATAACACTCACCAAGTTCCAGGTGTGTCTTTAAAAATTCTTGTAAAATACCCTAGCAACAGCATCCACTAAGATATCACTGACACATATTTAGGTACCAATTTGTCAAAGTATAATCTGCTAGAGGCAGCTGTTCCACCAGGAACCAATCTTTGCTGCTGAACAATCAGTTATATTACAATTGTAGTACTGGGTACCATAATTTTTCTAACTATCACTAGTAATAAAATTAATTGGTATGTGTTTTCTTCCCCACACACACTTTTAACACCAGAAAGATCTATTTTATAGAAGACAGAAGAAAAAAACATACCAGAAGCAACAACAACGCTGTAATTGTCCTGAAATCCATTTTCTGCTTTAACTTTTTCTTTCTCTTCATAGTTCTTTTTTTCTTTATCTTCCTTCTGTTCATTAATTAGCTTAGCTGTAATACTGGGTGTATCTATATGGGGGTGGGGAAGACACAGACAAACAAGAGAGGAAAGAAAAGCATTTCAAGATACCGAGTTGATTTTATTACAGTTTCTGAGCTGTTAACAAGGCTATTCTGAACTATTTTACTGTCTCAGAATTCCAACACAGGCAGCAATAATCTTGTAAATAGCTACGAATTAAAATATTACAATAATTCTGTCCCCTTCTTCCCCCAAAAATCCATTCTCTGACAATTTAAATTTATAAGTTTAAAACCATTACCTGATGAGTCAAGTGTATTCATGTTAAACCCCCTCTAAACCACTGCAATCAACCAAACATGAGATTAAGCAAAAAACATCCATCCAAACCCCAAACCCAATGAACAAAAAAACACAAAAAAAATCCTGACAAAACAACAACAGCAAAAAAATCAAACAAAAAAAGAAATTCCAAAACTTTTTTTTTTTTTAAGGACAGCTTCAGACTTATTTAATTAAGCTCTTGTATTTAGGTCTGGGTATCTCATATCACATACTGATCCAATTTCAGGACTGACAAACTCTCTTCCTTCGAAATTGGAAGATGCTTAACATACATTAGATATCCAGAACTTGAGCAGTTTGCTAAAGTCTACATTAAATTACTGCAGTTCAACCATTTTTGTTCAATCATTAGTGTAGATTACGAGTATCAGCAAATTATTAAATCTAATCTAATCATTGGTGACTGGTGACAATGAATGATTTCACACCTTGTGAGGTATAACCCTGGCACCAAAATGGCCAAATAATTCTTTAATTGCCTCTGAGTAGCTGTTTACACATGTTTACACTTGTTTACACATAGCTACAGCAGCTTCAAGTTATAGCCAGACTCAAGACCTAAAGTACCATCCAGCTACCTTTAACTGTGTGTCACCAGTGGGTGAGGTGCTGGAAGGGATGTGCTTTGGATACTTGGAAATATATTATGATTTGTGCCTGAAGACATTGGTTATCTCTGTGTGAGACAGTAGTGGAGAGTAAAAGAAGATACAAAGTGTGAAACTGCTGCTACTTAGGACCCAACATTCACACACATACACTGTCTATATGTATAGACCTATGTGTGTATATCTACACACACACACACATATGAGACTGCATTTTGGCTTCTCAAAATATTTTCATTATTATTACTACTATTATTATTAAACTTTTGAGTTGCTCTAGTTTTGTCCCATGAACTCAATGCCATTTACTGCTGCAGAATTTAAAGGTCATTAATAAAGTTAATTAAAGAAGCTTAAGCAATGGTATTTTAACTGCTCAGGTGATACCCAGGTTTGTTGCTCAATTTTTCTGACCAGACAGGATCAGTAACTTGGGACTAAGGCGCATGAAATGCAAACCAACTGGCACTCTTGCTTGGCAATCCTATCTGTAGTGTACTGCATATTTTCTTCCTATTGGGAAGGGATGTGAGTAGCACATTTAGCAGTGGTTTTAGGCCACTTTTCCCTCCTTTTTTTTTTTTTTAAAGCTGGGAGAAAAAGTATGAAATTAAGATGTTTATTGTGATTTACTTATGCAGAAAGTATGAAATGATTAATTTGAGACATTAATAGTGTAGTTAAAGAAAAAGCACAAGGGAGAGATTCTGACACAAGATCTTCATGACTTCCTATTGATGTAGTGGTGACAGCTTTTTCTTTCTTTTCTCCCCCAGTCCATCCCTTCTCTCTCTCTCTCTCTCTCTCACCCCGAACACACAACTTGCTTCTGATATATTCAAGTCTTCTTTACTCTGTCCTAACCATGGACTTCATGGAATGCCATGCAAGAACCAGAAAGCCAAGGCATAACAATGCTGTAGCAAACCCAAAAGTTAGAGTGCCCTACAAAGTCACCATTTGACCATTTTCAATTACAGACATTACAGTTTATCACATCACTTTCCCTCTGCAGTCCTTATTAGCAGTGGCTGTCAACTTGACCACAATACACCACCAAGGCAGCCACTCAGCACAGTTTATGTCACTGCTCAACAACTGAACTCCACCTCATATGAAGTGACCATCCCATCCATTACAGTAACTAGATCCTTGTGCAGTTTGTGGTCAGAAAGACCTTAATCACACTTCACACATGTCTCTCCGGACACTAATTAAATCCAGAATTATATCAGAAATATTAAACTATTCCTTGATAAATAAGCTACAAGGATTTTGCTAGGAATTGGTAATTTTTAAATTAAAATTCCCAAACACATCTTGTACTATCTAGTATTCTGCTAAATACCATTTTAGTACTCCTATCAGCTTGTTAGTTAACATTTATTGCCCTAAAAAAAATTTGTTAGTAATTTCAATGTAAAGATTTTCATAGATACAAAAAAGCAATAGCTCCTTTTAACTCCATAAAGATCTGTGTCATAAATTAAAAGTTGATGTACACTGAATTCCAAAAAAGTACACAGATTAGTAAACCTATGTGTAAGAACATACATAACTAGTCAGATAAATGTGCAACTAAGTCCACAACCTTCAGTGCACATTTTCAATATGGCAAAAATATAATTGCTGTAATGATCTTTGACTTTTCTTTGATATTATTGAGAACCACCTCTTAAGAATAAAGAGGAACTCCTGGGATTGGTTTTTTTTTTTTTAAAACTCTACATGTACAAAACTGATTTTTCATGTAACATGTCCAAACAATTTTTTCTCTATTTATTAGTAGGGGAGAATCAACTTGCATCTTGTCTGATTTTACCTAGAGAGCTCTGGCATGGACATGACATCTTCAGTATAAATTCAACTCTTCAACTAAATTTAAAAAAAGATTATTAACCGTAATTTTTAACATATAGTTCTGTTTTCTAAAGTATTAAATAAACACTGAAATTAAAGGTGGGATTCATTTGAAGATTAAGATATCTACCATTCAGGTGTCAAAATTCATATTATGCTCTGTGGAGGCCTGATCAACAGAGTTCCCTACAGAAGGGTTCATCTCTCTGTGTATATTCAAGTAGCATAACTGAAAGTACTGCAATTTCAAAAACAAACAAATTCATGCCTTAACATTATCCTCTCATTGTGCATAACTTTAAAATTACTATCAAAAATTAATTATGCTTTCCATTTTCCCATAGTAAGCAAATACAAATGTTCATATAGCAGACAAATGTATGTCCACAGAAATTAGATGGAGCCTTCATCAATGTCCTTTTCACAGGACATTCATCTCCACCCTCAGCTACATGCCTAAGTTCCAGGACCTCTAACTGACAAAATCTGGCAATATCTAAGTGAATGGATGAAAGACAGGATGTTTTAAAGACTGATATTTTCAGTATCATTTGTATGGTCAAACAATATGAGATTTTTTTTTTTAAAGCTGTATCTTAAAAAAACCCAACAAAACAAAAACATGAACTATTGCAAACTTGCCTGACACACGATCAAGAACCTCTGCCAGAGTTGTTGAGACAGGCAAGTGAAGAGTACGAAATTTGTGTCCAGCTCCATACATTGGATGTTGAATTACATGACTAGTAGCATTAATTCTACCTTTGTACAGCTGAAAGGAAAAAGCAGTCAACATTTAACATGCCTTTAACACAGAAATAACTTAAAGCACTAAGTTCTTATAAAGCCACGTCAGCAAGATAAAGCTAAATCCTTCGTGTGCTCAGAAAGAAAACTGACAAATCCTTCAACTTTGGAGGTATACCACAAAATCCATCAAATTAGGACAAGTTTAATTTTTTAACTCAAAATAATTTGTTTTGAAAGCCTAGAATATTTTTAGGATCAGAAACAGCATTATATAATCTTTGCTTTAAAAAACCCAATTATTTTACATAGCTGTAATAAGAGAGAAAAATTGCGTGTCAGAGACTTGCAATTATTTATGAAATGAAAACTTAATTCTGAAATCAAATTAGAAAAATCACAATATTCTTGCAGTAGAGAAAGATGATGTTTCTCTATTGCTCTGACTTGCGGAAGAAGTTTGTTCTAGACTTAATATCTACTTTTTGCTATTATGACTAATAACTAACTCACTATTAGTTAAAACATTTCAAATACTTTATCATAATGTATTTGAGAGCACCCTGTTCATATTTGGTATCATTCCTTGCTTGCAGTAACTTTTAACCCACTTGTCTGCAATAAGATTGTCACTTATTCTCATCTTTCTATTATCAGAAGACCTGTTCATTAATATGAATTTACAGTGCATTTTTATTGTTGTGCAATGTAATAAGAAAAAATAAGTATTTGCTGACAATCAGAACTGAGCTTCTAAAATATAGTTTTGGTAAGAACTTTAAAGATAAAAATGGGGAAACAATCTTTGAAAGGTTATGTTGTTGTATATACTAGAAGTATATGCTGTACATCCACATTATTTTTAAGGTTTCTCTTTGGATGTTCTAGGAAGAATCATCTCAGTAATAACAGATTTTCTCAGTGTTTTTAATAGAAGAAATTGAATTATGACAGCTTCAAGGTATTTTTTCTGCTTGTACATATCTAGTAACAGCTTTCTGTAAAGATTTGTTGTATGTAAAACAACCAACAGAAAATTGATGTTATCTTCATATTACCCATGGCTCTGTTAATAATTACTCAGCCAGGTTAAAACAAAACATTTAAATTTTTGTACTAAAACTGCATTTGTGCCTCCTTTTCCATTTTATACTATCTGACCCAGCTACCCTGACATATATCTCATGTAGTACTTTACTTCTGAGATGCACAAACAAAAGCAGAAAATATTTTTTTCTTGTATGGGAGTATCAGACAGGTTTTCCCCTTTTTTTTTATTCACAGCCTTCAATGGAGAGCACTTCAAACATTAATTATAATTCTGTTCTGGTGAAGCATGTGGAAGCATAAAGTACACACCTGCTTTATAAATTAATTCAAATATTTGTCACTCCATTTATTCATGGCATTTTGGCTAATTGTTGAAGGATCTCTGCCAATTCTGGTTATGACTGATCCTTAATGAAACTGCTAAGGACTACTGGATAGATAATGCATCTATATTTGCTGCTAGTGTGTAAGGATACTATTAAAAAGTCTTCCTCCAATACAATAAATTTCAGTTGTCAGGTCCTTCACAAGCAGTATATTTCCAACAAGATGACTTTATTTTAAGACAGTGCCTAGAATTATCTTCTAAAATGCTAAGGAAAAGCTGCTGTCTTAACATTTCAAAGTTTAATATACTCAGACTTCAGTTTTTAAAGGCCAAATTTATTCCATGTTTACCATAGGGTATCAAAAATTCTTACTGGACAAGGGGACTGAAGAAACAAAGTCACTTTCTCATCCTCCAGCATCAGCTGCAAAAAAAGCCTCCTAATAAATCCTGAAATATTTCCAGAGGTTGGGAGGTTCCCACGCTGAGGAGAGGACTGGAACAATTCACAGAGAACCTGGGAATGCAAAATGATATCAGATTTGAAATATTTCTATATTTAGGTCTCTAAAATATGGATCTAGAAGGCCATAATAGGCAGTGCCTGAGATCTACCTTCCATATATCACACAAACCAGATTAGAAATGAGCACCACTGAAGAAAATACCCACAGCAAATAAGGCTCTTAATATAAAAGTTTAAAACACTGACTATTGCATCAAAGTAATTACTGTAAACATGCAGACTTCTCAGAAAGATAAAAACCTGAAAATAAAGTAGTTTGAAAAACGGTTTTTGAATTCCTAAAGCCAGAATTTCCCACTACCTAATGCAGTATTACTATCAGTCAGAAATGGCTTAATTTTTTACTGAAATCTACCTCTTCCAAGGGCATCATCATTCTTAATGTTGAAAAACCTTTTTTTCATTATACTTTTATTCAGCTAGGTCTGCAAGGTTAATGAACTGAAGGTTAATGAAGATAGCTGAATTTGCTATAGAATGCCAAATGCAAAACCATATTCTGTAATACCCTCTATTTCCTTGGACACAGGTTGCACAAGTAAACTTCCCAGGAAATCTTCTTAGGTTACTAATATTAAATATGAGTACGAAGCTTGATGTTCAAATTCCATTTCACAAAAGTTTAGCCCTATCCAACTAAACACAGTCTTTTGGTCTAAAGTTTATTTCTCTAAAACAAGAGGAATACAAATCTCTACACAGGACTGGACAGCCATGCCAAAACAATTTTATACTTTTCAGACTCAGACCAACAAGCTAACAATTTCAATATAAAACTTTTCCATCCAATGACAGCTTACAAAAAACAAGTTATTTTAAAGACAGGTAAAAAACATAGGAAGTTTTGAAAGATAGCTGTAGCTATCTATAAATTAAAACATTCTTTTTTTTCACTCTCACCTGTGCCATAAGTCTCTGGTTATTAGGATGGCAAGAGATGCACTGTAGGAAGAAAGCAACTGTCGCATTTTCAATTGCAGTCCGCTGCTGAGTGGTCAATCCTGTGGTTACAGTTGAAGAAAGCAAGTTAGATCTTGCACTGGTCTGCTGTGCTGTCATATTGTGTCCTCCAGAGGTAGCACCAGAATGGCACAACAGGAATAAAAGTGCTGTCCACAACGGATTGACTTCAGAGCCACCCAGCCAATCCTTCATCATATGGCTGTTGCCAACTTCTGTCAAAAACCTGAGAACAGGAGCAACCAGGTCTGCCGTGATAGGCATCTTATTAAAGTGCTGTGGAACGTGATGTCTCCTGAGCCTGTCCTGGGTGATATCCATTGATTGTGCAGTGCAGTCAGAGCTAGAAGTATGGTTAAAGCAAAAACTAGCAAGACTTCTTACAAGCAGTGAAGGCAAACCTGAGTCCAGTAACTGCTTGATAGCTTCAGGAGACTGAGATGAGGCAGCAAGGGTAGCCAGGTGAGACTCTGTTAGTGCAAGAGGGGCTTGTGCATTTTTAGAGTCATCTGTTAACGATGAACTAAGGTCCTGCTTTTTGCTGTCATCGGTCATAGACAGTCTGTGTTGACACTGCATTGGAGGAGGAGTGATGCCCATCCATCCCATCAGTAAGGAAAAATAATTTGGGTGGATATGGCACATGGAACAGAGCAAACTATCAACAGCTTTCTTCAAAACCATGTTGCAGGGAAGAGACATGGACCAGTTAAACAGTGACCTGTAGAAGACAAAAAAATCATGTCAACACATAGTTTGACACTCATTTTCCCTTTTTTCCTTTGGTTCATAAAACACTTTTGCACATTTATGATTAACTATTGTAGAACCTGTTGTAAAATACACTGTGTTGAGATTGAAAGTTTCTTTTGGATCACAGTATCAGCAGGACACCGACTACCCAAAAAGCATTTCTCAACTATATGCTTAAATTTCTTTCATCATCACTGTATTTTAAATAGATACAAACCAACTTTTCTGGCATGCTGCACACAGAACACAGATTTCAGTCTTTTGACAGCTGTCATACTTCTTATCCATTTTTTAATCAAGTGCAACCTCTTTGTGCTGTCAATTCTCCAAGCTGCAGCCATTAGGATCTCACACACATGTGCACACAGGCTCATTTACATGAACGTCTCAATCCTTTGTAGGAACTGAAAGTATTTTAACATGTTTATAAAAACTTTAAAAATTTGCTTTATTAGGCTTCTACCTAAAGATGGTGCAAAAAATTGAAAGTAGCAACACTCTTGTTGGTTGAACAATAGTAGCCTTGCTATCCTTACTTAACCTAAAATTAGGACACAAGTTAACAACAGAATTATTCCTCAGATATACTAAAATCCCACCTACCTCTGAACTCACATCCTACCTGCAAGTACTACCTGCTGGAATGCTAATCCAAAGCACCTAAGTGCAAAAGCTAATTTAGCTCCTGTTATTCAGCTTAAATTTCAGATGTGGTACTTGTAAAGTAAAAGAATAATTTCTTCACACAGACTTATTCAGAGTAGGTGAACTACTCGAAAAAAAGCCACAGTTCTCCAAACTGCATTGACACTATCTTGACATCATATGTATTACATTAAGATTTACATACAGGGGTGAATATGCACTTCATGCCAATTCAATGCTAGGTTTTTAAATTAAGTTTGGATGTATGATCATATATTACATTCCTATTTGAAGACAAGGATTGGTTTTCCCTCTTCTGGATGGAAATGTTATTCTATGTTTAATCTAAGGGCACTCTAAGAACTCAAAGAGCTCTTTGGGTTTAACCACAAGTTGAATCTATCACCAGTCAAGAGAATGGTTGATAAAACCCCTTCCCAATACAACTCATCTCAATGACTAAATGATCTATAACTCTGGAAAGACAGCCACAATTTCCAAAAGTCCACATACAATAAAGCTACACTTAAACCCTTCTCCAACTATATATTCACACAATCCTAACGCCAAATTTTTCTGGATGAGTTCATGCTTTATGAAAAATAAGAAGTTTTTCTAAATACATATTTAAAGATAACTAAGGGATTAGTATCCGTTGGCAAAAGCAAAAATATGAAAATGGAAAATGGGGATGATGAAAAGTATGTCCAGGAAAAAAGTGAATTATCACATGAAGAAGTAATTTTGAGTTATAGCTAGAATCCATTAAAATATTTCAAAAGTTACAATATCAAAGAGGATGAAAAGTACACATGAAAAGTTATTTTTATTAAAGAATTATTTACCCATATAACTCTGACAAAAATGCTTTTATATTTATTAAAAAATATATTTTATAATTTGCTCCAGATGGCAGCTGATGTGAGTGATAGTTTGATATCTGGCAGGAGGTAGGGGGACAGGGCTATATTATAGCAAGCATACTCAAACTAGGAACAATAGTTTTATTAGTAGTCTATTATTTCTCCCTGTGATGAAAACAACATGCTATCCTCCAAAAGACAGCAACACTGCTGTGAAACCCAATTTTCTATAATCTAATTGGGTTGTCCATTTTAATGAGAGCTTTTCCCTTTCAAATGTTCGAATGTATTCTGAAAACGTATTTCTGTTTAAGTGTGTTGCTAAAAGGACTAATTGACTTGCAATTTAAAATCCTTAAACTGATTCCCAAGATGAACAAGCTCATTTTGAATTAACAACTATCTATATGACAGTATCACTTAAATGTCTTTGGAAATTGTCTCCCTTGTAGTATCTAAAAACCACCGTGTTACACATACATATGAGCTCCATGTGTTTGTACCTATAACCATAACTTCTGTACTTCCTGGTGTTTTAATGTTTGACTATGCCTAAAGGAGACAGACCATAGAAAACATGAAGGTTTCCTAAGAGCAACAACAAAATCATGTGCAGAGATCCTTTCATTAACTGGAATTTTATTCAACGGTACAAATCCAAGACGCTTGACCAGATACAGTAATTTAATAGCCACATTTCTATAAAACACATGAAACAAAGTCATGTGGCTTCTCCTTTTTTTTGCTTTTGTTTAAACAGAAGAGATGATCAAGCAAGAAGAGATGGTTAAGCAACAGAAATTGTAAATATTAGATCATATATTTTCAATTTGGGAGTCACTAAGAGTATGTATTTGTTGTTTAGGGTGAACTTCTCTTTAGAATCCACCAAAATGAAGCAAATTCATGGTTTAAGATTCACTCCAGATTTTGTGCTTTCATTTCTTTCAGACTAGACTGGTCAGAACAGAAGTGGAAATGGCAAGAAATCACCTCCCCCTTCCCTACCTCTCAGCTATCAGTTATAGATATTGGATACTGTGACAAATAAAATAATGCTTCTATAACAGCATACTAATTAAGATCACTTCTAGGTACTGTGAAAATTACTGCAAACAATTTCAACAAGAACAGTCCATTAAAAGACCTCACAAACAACATAATGAACCAGCTTACCTTTCACAAACATTCAAGCATATAACATGGATTTGCTGTTCCGTTTCAGATTTTTAAACACAATTATACCTGGAATATGTCAAATGTAGCTTTGAGTTTAGAACTACAAACTACCTGTTTGGATAGCTTTAGGTATCCACTGTATCAATTGGCTTCAGGAGTGCCACTTTTCACTACTATTTCACACTAAGTGCCCTTCAAGTTGTATTATTTCAGTGAACAAAATAATTTAGCTATAAAAATAATGTGGTGCAAAACTTTGCTTTACTTACTCAAAAAGTTCTCTGTCCAGCAACGCTGGCAAATCATATTCAACAAGCAATTCATAACTATGCCACAAAATTGCTGCTACACAATGCAAATGGGAAGGAGATGGCATCAAAAGACCATACTCTCTGGTTGAGCTATTTGGACAAATGTAGCTGACCCGGCCACTTTTTTTCATAGCTGCAACTCTTGCAGAATCACTGACCCACTTCAGCAAGGCTTGAATTCTGTAAGACAAGATGATGTTGCACATTATAAAGGATCAAAGAAACACTCAGAAGCAAATTAGCTTTCTTTTTTTTACGTAATCCAATTTCTACATTTATCTCTTCCTTAAAGTTCAAGAGTGAGTTCAAGCTCTGTTTTCTCAAGACTTAGATCAGGGCAAAAATTAATTTTAAAAACTTATTTTGCTCAGCCAAAAGTCAACTTTCTGCAGAAAAAGAAAATACAGCAGGTATCTGAAGTTCTGAGAGAAAAGTCAGTTGAAACCCAAAATCTTGTCACATTTTTAAGAGCAGAAAAAGAGGGACAGCATTCCCTGGGAAGGATGCAAAGAGCTAGGAAAGAAACTTGGAAAACTTTTTCAGATTTCTGCACTTTCATGCTATCTCGTAACAATCAGATTTCAAAAATGCTTGCTTTTGTGAACTAACACCAAGCCACTGTTTAGCAGATTATTTTTTGTATATGTGTCCACATGACAACCCAAATAACATTACCTATCTTTTGTTCCAGGGTCTTGAGTTGTTCCAAGCTGATAAAGAATGTCTATTGTGGAGTCAGAAGAGAGACCATTTAATCTTCCAAACAGTAAAGGGCTATTCAGATCTTGCCGCATTAAAAAAAAAAAGGGGAGGGGAAATAACAGAAGTACTTACATATGTATTTTTTAAGTGTACTCATGATATTATTACAGAATTGCAATATTAACATTGAATTAAGTTTTGCCATTAACATAAGGATGAAATTCTTATACACACTACTGTCTCAAAACTGTGCATTTTGTATGTTCAATGCAATGTTCAGCCTTAGGGAGCTTATTTAACTCTAATTTCCATCAATGGACTACATTTTAAGATTTCCACAGATTATGTCCTATTGATCTTCTCCTCACTGTGTTCATCTTCTGCCCTCTCAGAAACTACTCTCCTATCTAACATCATTCCAGCAAAACAGAGCAGTCTACACTAAAACTGACTCAAGGCAAAAGAAGTCATGGAAGCCATCTGTTAGCAATCTCAAAACAGGAAAAAAAATAGAATTTGTTTTCTTTCATTCAAAAGACACAAAACAGAAAAATGCTATGAAATCATAAATACAAAACCCCCAGTGCATTAACAGAACAGCTGTTGCAAAATTTCACTGTGGGACATAGAATGTAGTTTTATCTTTATTATGTACCTCCACATATAAATATTTTCAGTGCTTAGTGCTATTCAGAATCCATACTGTCCTACAGACTACTGCTGCCCACATACTGCTGGATGCTCTTTATTTTAAAACATCTGGACACAGTATCTATAGTAAGAGGCACTTAGGATACATTGTGCATTCTACTCTGTGTCTTCAAAACTAATTACAAAAAACAAACAACTCTGGTGGCACTGCTTTACTGTTGCAGGACTACCATGTGCAGAGAGACTGATACTGAGAAGACTAACAATCAGCAATAGCAAGTTCTGGCAACCCAGGTTCAGAATCAGAAAATAACATGCAAATACACTCTATTTGTACTTTTATACAACCAATATTTTTAAGCAACAACTGAAAAGAAAAATCTTGCACTCACCTGCAGGATCACTCCCTGATGCTGAGCAGTTTCTTAGAAGAATGTCAATCAATTTTAGGCCAATTCTGGTGGACTGAAGCCCAATTTTCACAAGCACGGCCTCGATGTTTGGAGAGTGCATCCCACAGTAAGGGGACATTAGTAAAGCAGCACATGTCTGCAACAGATTAGCAGTGGGTGCTGCAGCACTAGCCATCATTCCTTCCAAATCACTTATGTGAGTGAGGCAGTGGTGTAATAATCTTAACCACCCAATACTGAAAAGGAAAACAGAAAAATGAGCTAATGTATTATTTTCTTATATTATTTTTAATCTATCGCACTGTATTAGATTACAGGACAAGTACTGCAGAAAACTTCTGTGACATGATCAAACATCATCTGAGTAAAGCAAATGACTTAATTTAAGACCACAATGTAACAGACATTAGTAATGCTGTTGAAATCATTGGACTAAGATTGTAAGAAAGGCAGGGTTTGTGGATAGGAAGAGTTAAGACCCCGCAAGTTTCATTACTAAAGTTTCTCAAGAGTTCTTGATTCACGTCCATATTTCTTCTAATAGGGCCGACCTACTGAGGGAAGAATGAAAGGGAAAGTATTTATAGGGGGATGGGTGTGGGGTGTTTTGGGGCTTGGGTCTTATTGGTTGTTGTTGTGGGTTGTTCAGGGGGGTATTGTGTTTGCTTTTGGTTTTTTTGGGTTTTTTTTTTTCTTTGTTGGGTTTAGTTTGTTTGTGTGTTGGGTTGTTTACATCAGAAGGAGTGAAGGTGCAACAGTAGTTGGCATTAAGATTATACACTTGCACAACTTCCTGACACTGCAAACTTCCAGAATCATACACATTTACAATAAATTACAGTGAACCTTAGGGAACCTGTTTTAAAATGTGTACAAAAAACACACAGAACTTAAATGTGTCAGCCACTACATTTCTCTCACATCTCTTATTCTTTGACAAAATAATTTAGAAATCTTTTAATAATAAATCCCAAGAAGTAAACCTATTGTAACTGAAATAATGTGGAAACACATCAATTAGACTATTTATAAAAGATATTATATTATCCCAGTATTATTTAAACTAGCATAATGAACAAGATAGCAATCTAAGCTGTATGTGAAACAAATGGCATCTTTCACTGACAAGTTCTAAACTAGCAGGTTAGCTTGTCTCTACAGCTAACTTTTACCACAGTTAAAAAAATGCAAAATTGCATACAGATCTTAAATTAAGCTTACAATTATGTTTTAGGAATAATTTACTCCTGAATCAACTGGATTCATCAAGAGCAGGTTCTCTACTATGTCTAAAACAAAATTATATGCAATTTTATTGAATATATCTATCATATTACTATCACTATTTTATTGAGTGACTTAAAAAAGTAAGTTGAAAGCTACAATAAAACATTTCAAGACATGAGGAACATACACTCACTTTCTTTGTTTAGATACTGATTATTCTTGTGTGACTTTTTTTAACCTTTCCTGAAGTAAAAATATAGCATAACTTGGCTATAACAATTTTCTTCACTGCTATTCAAGAGCAAAGACCATTTTCAGTTACACAGCTTCTATTAAATATACATTGAGAGTATTCATGTTCTCTAGGTTTACTTATATTCTCACATTTTTTTCAGCAAAAGAAAGGTTTTAAAAACTTTTCCATGTTCTTTTCAAATTTATAAACATTAAGATTAAAAGATAAAATATTTAAAATTAATGAGTTTTTACAATTTAGTAAGCTAAATTTAAGAACCAGGAAATCTCAAAAATCCATCCATTAAATTAAATTCAAAGTTGAAAAACTTTGGCACTAAAAAAAAAAATCTTTGTATTCATTTATTTTTGTTTATAAAATAAGAAACTCAACATGCCACCTAACCAAATAAAAGCTTTTGAAAAGAAATCTTGCTGATGTGCCAGAATCGTAACAACATTCAGTTCCTATTTCTCAAATGTTTGCAAACAGCAATATTAGATACGACTTTCACAAAACATCCCATTGTTCTATTTCCATTCCTGCTTCAATATTTATGTAACTTTGCTGACTTCTGTAAGGATAAGAAGTATTTTGGCACTGCACTTTTTTTGACAACTGCCTACCCATTAAAAACAGAAAATGGAACTCTAAATGTTTTTCTATGCTTTGTATTCTCTGGCCATTGCAGAGACGAAACATTCCCTTTTACATATGCATATTAGGCATGCCACTAAAGAAGGGAGAAGTACTGCTTATATTTGTCTTCATAGTGGAAAAAAAAAAAAGGCAGAGTTTGCTACTGAAAGATCTGACTCAGAGCAAAAAACACCATCAAAAAAAAAGAACCCTAAACCATGAACTGGCACAACCTGTCCTCTGCTACTGGCACCTTACCTCGTTTTAGAGACCTGATCCTCAGAAGGAAGGAAGGGATTATTGACGGTGGCAGAGGAGGTGTTTCCAAAGGCGGTGAGGCCTAACAGTTTGATCTGCGAGAGGCCCAGGGTGCTGGCATCCCGAGGGCGATGGAGACGCAGGCAGACAGCTGAGGCAACTTCAGCTTTTACCAGCTGGATTTTTATATAGGTGAGACCACTCGTGATAACAGGAGTTGACAAAGGTAACATATTGACACCATCTGCGCTTATTTCAACAGATACTGAAGAAGGGCAAGCTACAGAGTAAGATAAGAAGGTTTAGCACTATTTAAAAATCTGTACTAGTTTGTCTTCAACAGCAATACACGTTCAACACTTACAATTCAGAGAACAAAACTGAAATTATCTCATGCATACACTACTACAGAACTACACATGGAAGACTTGACCTGTGTGATGGTACAGTTAAATGCATAAGCATTTTGATACATGGTATATACATTTTATTTCCAAACTCCAGTTGAAGACAAGTCCTGTCGCTGAAAATGCCACATTTCCCTATCAGAGCTGCAACAATAAAAGCTGAAAATCTCATGGTTTTTTCCAATTACCATACAAAAGCATTTTGCCTGATGACCCTTGACCAATATCACATTCTCACTGAGGAAAGTTTTGAGGAATATGACAAAGGTTTTTGACATATTTAACATGAATACCACATGTTGGAATAAATTGAGCAGAGGCAGGTCCTTCCATTCTCAAGAAAAGCAGAATTAGCAAGCTTTTCAATCTTATTTTATGGACATTACTCAAACAACCTCTCAGCTTTATTTCTCTGATTATACTCTCTGTATTGTTTCCAAATCCTACCCTTCAAATGTTTGAACTGGCATCAACATCAGTGAATCTACTTACTTGCCAGAGAGGCCAGGTGAGGCTGGATGTGGATCTCCTTGAGCAGCACAGCCGCGGGAAGGTGAATGGTGAGGTCACACCAAGCTTCCTCAGGTAAAAAGATGTATGACCATGCAGCAGAACGAGCCCGTCTGTGGGGAGGAGTAGCCTGCAACAGCACTTCAGCAGGCTGGGCAGTGGGACTGCTTGAGGTGATTGAACCTTCAAACACAGCACCATTAACATTGAGTATTAATGTTTATTAATAAAACCCAGATTAATTTACAACCTAGGGAAACACTTTTTTTTCTCTCTCATCTGTTTTGGTTTATGGGTAACATCCTGTGTGTAAAAATGCCAGCTGCTGAGTTAATTTTTTTAACTCAGAGACTGTTTTAAATAGGCAGTTTACATATCTACATGCATATGTATGCCCTTAAGATTCGCTAGGGGACACTTCCTACCAAAATCTTAAACTTACTCTTAAGAGTACATGACAAAACCAAACCAAACAGAAAGGTGCAGGTTGAACAGTATGCTTAGAACTTGAACTGAGTTAACTCACAGTTAACATAATGAAGCCTTTAAAGTTTTAAACAACATAAAAGCTTAAAATAACATAAATGACTTGATAATCAAATTCTGTAACCCTATTTCTTTAAAAAGGTTTCACATGAAAATCCTTTTCTAAAAAACACACCAGAAGCACATAAAATATGACCACAGAAGTTGTTCTTCTACTCCTAGCATAAGTTAAGAATGAAGTAGGAAGATTTAGGCTGTGTCATCTTTAGCAAGTAATAGGGATAAAAAGACCAGAGTTGAGCTGTTTCAAAGTACAGGTGCTTGGATGTTTTACTTTTAAGTAGCTGTAGCCTGGCCCCAGGACTGAATGCCTTGCAACAGGTGGAACTGGAATTCCTGGACACCTTTTGATAAACTTTCATCCCAAATGAATCAAGCTCATCTCTCAGAGAAGACTACATGATGAGAATCAGAATGTACTGCAGAGAATACTACATGATGAGAATCAGAACATACTAAGTGAGGACAATCAGAAGGTTAACTTCAAAAGCACACTCCTCACTGAAATTTAAATATTAAGACAGATGCACTCTTGGCAGAACATCAAGAATTGCAGCATCTTGTGAGCTGGGAGATAAGGTACACAAGAACCTTCCACCATACATATTTAGGATTTTTATTAAAGTAATAAGGAATCAACACTTGCAGGATTCTTAAATTTACCTTTTACTAATTTCTGAAGAGCAAAGTAGACGTCCAATGCTCCCCTATTCTGCCCCTACTCTATCAAATAAATTTCTTTTTATTGTCTTTTTTAATGTCCTTATTTTTGACACTCTTAAATATGAATCACAGGACTGAATGGATTCTTCTCTCGTCCAACAATCTCTCCAAAATTTTTTAAATTAATCCTTTCTTTCCATCTCCCCTCCTGTCAGTGAGACACACTGTATGATTACATTCAAGGGCTACATGAGGCTAGTGGCAGCAACAACCAGCAAACACAGTAGCAGTGAAAAGAAGAGTCTTTGTACAATATTGCAGGACCTCTACATCTTAAAACACACATTTTAGTCGACTGGAAGCCGTTGTGTTGATATCAAAACAACACTGCAATTCAAACAAATGTTCATGCAAGCAACATCAGAACAGTTAGGTGTAGATGTCAGAGCACCATCAGCTATATCAATGCTCCAGCTTGACATAGCTCAGGTTCACTCTCTATCATTCAGCCTTGCTATGCTTCTGTAACAGCTCCATCTAAATGGATGTGCCCTAATTAAAGTTAGCGAGTCTTGGTGTGTCTAAAGCAGACGGTGGGCTAGAAATGGGCAACCCCTAACCTAGGGGAGGAGAAAGGGGCTCACCTTGATGCATGGCTTCATCAGTTACAGATCACTCCCTCTCCTTCTCTCCCCCGTCCACATGAGTCTTATTACTACCTGTGCATGACGGCACTAACCTTATCCCTCAACATTATCTTGAAACACCAGCAACGCCTTTGATTAGAAGATTTAGCAGTATTGGAAAATTTGACACTATTGCAATACTTTTTGGTAAGAACCTGATACAGATTCAAATGACCAGCAGACATTAATCTAGGAGAAAGAAGCATTGCTTACCCAATGGTGCAAAATTGTGAATTCCTTCTGCATTATCAGGCTCAGAAGCGAGCACTCTGGCTTTCAAACTGCTGTCTGTTGGTTTGGTGGGACCAGAATCAAGGAATTTCATAATAGTTGAAACCATGCTTCTTGCTGTGTTAACAATAGCTCTTGTGCTCGTTACCATGTTGTTACAGATAAGTTGAACACCACCTGTGGAGAATGTGGGCAGAGAGAAGAAAACACTGCTCAGAAGCAATCAAAAGATTCTACACAAGCAAAGACCTACTCAGTAAATTGGCCCCTATAGACATATACATGTATTCCTCTTCTAAGTGCCAAAAAAATCTATACCAAACCTTTTCTTTGATGTGGCTAAGAAAAGACATTCTTACCCATATCATGGAAAGCCTTCAGTGCTTCACTTGTATCCAACACTCGTAAAATGAACCAGAGCAGTGGCTCAGATAACTGACATGTGGCAAGAGAACCCTGGAAGAAAATAAATAAAAAAATACATGGTTTCATACAAAATTAGTATGGTAGAAATTTGCATAACAGCTCTTAGCTTCCCCTTTTAGTAGGCAAAACTACCAGAGAGGAAATGCCACCACAGTTGACCTCTCAGCCACCATATAGCAATACCACACCGAACCATATGGTTCAATTCCTTATGTAGGAGAAGTCTTTTGGGGTATGGAAACACTCAAACTCACAGGATGAGCAACTTAAGGGAAATAAGAGTATGGAACATTAAAATACCCACTAACATGAAGACAATAAATGCATTTCCCACTGCACATAATAAAATATCGGATCCACCTTCAAGCCTTTAGGCCAGGAATGCCAAATGTCCTTAGAAAAACTCTCTCTCTCCCTTTACCATGGGCAACAGAGAGAGGCCTCCTAACTTCAGCACCCAAGTAAAGTGAGGTTGTAAAAATGTTAACATTTCTTTTACACAGCACTAATTTAGTTTTCTGATCTTATTACTGATTACAAAATCAACTACCTTGAAGCACAGCAGGCCTAAGGGAACTTACCTGTCTTCCCATGTACCCGCAGGCCATGTAGGTAAGAATTGGCTGAAGCATCACTTGAACTGTTGTTGCTTTCTTACTAAGTGTTGTCAGGATAGTGAACAACCCATCTCCAACTGATATTGCATCTAAGCCACCATGAAAGTTCTCATGTTTAGTGAGATGTAAGCCACTTGCACCTTAATGAAAGAGGAAACAGTCCAAAGGTAACAAACTGAGACCTAACAAACCATTACAGCACATAAGAGAACTCAAGAATATTCAAATGCTCACATGGATTTTATCAAATACAAAGGACCAGTTTTCAGGAACATATGAATTATGATTAGTGTTCCCAGATAGGTATGACCCAGAAGTCAGGAAATTCAAATCAAATTAGACCATAAAAATTAGCATAATTAGTGAAGGAAATAGAGGAAGAACTACAAGGATTGGAATCGCTCCTAGCCAGAAGCAACTATCAATTATTTAAATATTTTTTTCAGATAATAACAGAAGTTCACTTGTGCTGTCAAAAAAAACCCCAAACATTTAACACACAGATTTCTGTCAGAAATACCTCTCCTGGAATTCTGCTTCTCAATGTTAACACTCAGGATTTATGCATGAGAATTTTCTGAATATCAATATTCAGCAATATTGATCACATTGCTGAGATAAGGACAGAAAGCAAAATAATAATCTTCCCATGGAAGAAATTACTTCCATAAATACAACATAAATACAACAAATCATATGACTTCAGTCTGGAAGAGCTGTTAAAAGTGGGTTTAGATTTAAATGTGAGGAAACCACGGAGTAATCCTGTCCCATTTAGAGCAACTTAAGTTATACTAACAAATGAAAATAAAAACCAATGTGCTCAAGTGATCTTTGGAACATGCTCTGAAGAAACCTTTTGGCAAGAGAACTGACAGGTGTAGTATTTTAACCACCTTCAAACTGTCAAGAAAGCACAAGTTAATAAGCACTGGATACACAGCAACAAATAAAGCAGTCCTAAGACCCAGCCTCTGTCCAGTCCAGAAACTTTAAGTGGAATGAATGATAGAGCTGAAGTCAAGTAAGTTGGGTTTCCTGTGAGGCACTTCAGGTGAGGAGAAGATGGGATAGGAGGTGAATACTATTACTTGTATGATTTTCACAGTTTGTCAATGACAAAGCATAAAACACTAATGAAACAGACACAATAAAAGAAAAAACAGAACGAAAAATGTTTTAAATTCATGTGACAAGTGAATTACTCAAGGGCATCCTGGATCCTGACCAGCTGGCTTGCCAGATGCAGTAACTTAACATTATTAGCATGAATTTTGACACTAGACCTGTTACCTATCAGTACACATTTGCAGACACCTTCTTGTTTACCTATCCTGGTAGTACCTTTCCATGCTGCATTAGTTACTGCATGTTTAATACTATATGCTGGTAACTGATTTTTGGATCATATATAACCTTGGCGCAGACTGGCAATATGTTTTGTTCAGAGAAATTGTCTGGAGAGAGCTTAATAAAGCTTTTCCTGAAGAACTAAACATACAAATAGCTGTGTTACGTCTTCCCAAAATACATGGACAAACTAGTTTCAATAACCTACATTTAAAAGATCTTGGGAGGAACAATCCACTGAAGGTATCAGCTGGCCCAGAAGTCTGAATTCAAGAAAAGCATTTTGAAAAAACTGTATTTCCAAACTGCCTTCTAAAAAATGCAAAACAACTACTGGACAGAAATCAGTGGTGTAGAAGGACAACAAATTTGAGGAGAAGAGTATCTGAATTTCAGTCCAAAGAAACACATACTGAGAACAAACTACCGTTCCCAGAACAAACTACTTTCTGTGTTTTTAATGTATTTGCAATAGCACACCAACTACCCAGAGTGATGGAGGAGATATTCTGGAATTAATTTTGGGAAGATTCCAACAGCACAATCCAGGCTTGTCAAATCTTGCCTCCTGTTTAATTTGACTACTGGAGATAACTATTTTTTCCTCAATTGCTTTTATGCTGAAATGAACCACCAGTCTAACATTCATGTTCTCTCATCAAACAAGTAACTGTTTTCTGATAACAGCATTGGTTAACAGTTTCATATTTCCTTAAAAGAGACCAGCACAGAAAAGGCCAGAGCAACTTGATTCAAAACAACAGAATCACTATAAAGAGAATAAAATTTTACAACTGTTACACCTGAAATGGAGTGCAAGGTCTTTGTCTATCCTCCTGCAAAATGTTTTTCCAGTTTTGCACATGGAGAAATTAATGGTATTTCAGTCAGTGGTTGAACTTGTGCAAATAAACTCTATGCTATCATCACAGCTCATGAGCAAGTCACACAGGTAGCCTCTCTGAGAAAATGCACCTCAGATATGTGGCAAACAGCTACTTTGCTTTCTAAGCATCATCAGATCCCTCATGTTTATAGCAGGAAGATTCCACCCACAAATTTATGACTGCAACTGATAGAGTATGATGTTAATGTGAGTTCTGGTAAAACAGAGGAAAAGTTCAGGTATTCTGTGAAAGGAAAAAATTGTCATTTGTATTTTCCCAAAGTGATTAAAAAAAGGAAAACAATCCAATACATAGCAAACAACTGAGGTAAGGTGTCTGTTGCACTGGCTGAAATACAGGAAATTCCATTTAATGTAAGGAAAAGGCTTTTCTACTTTAAGAAAGATTGAACATTGTAACAGTTTGCCCAGGGCAGTTGTGGAGTTTCCACCCTTCAGGAATTAAAAACCCAACTGGTATTGAGCAACCTGCTCTCAACTGTCCCAACTGAGGCAGGCTCTGAGTTGACCCTGTTTTGTGCAGGCAGGTTGGACTAGACAATCTCCAGCCCCCTTTAACATTAAACATTCTGAGATTCAACAAATTCAAATGCCAAACACATTCCTGTTTGGTTCCAATTACTGTGTCCCACCTTCCTTTTCACGTATCTGTTCCCCTTTCACTTCTTCTGCGTCTCTTTTTTCCCGTCATTTCTGTGACACGTTCTTTCATGTCTACACCCAACTTAAGAGTTTGCAGAAGTTTTAGATGTTTCACCACCCCAAAAGATCTTCCCTCTTACTCAGAAAATACCTACCAATAATCATTGCCATAGCACTGCTGTTACACTGGCCAAGTGCAGACAAAATCTGGCTCATAATTTGTTGGTTGGCTAACACCAAGTCTGCCACGTATGCAGTTGATCCTTGAGTATTAGGGTTGCTTCCATTGCCATCTTTGCCTCCTGAAACCTTTTCTTCATCAGACACACTGTCTGTGGTACTGCTTGCTACTGGAACACGAGCACTGTATTCTCGGTTACTGGAAAGTGGCAGTTGAACTAAAATGTTTATCAGCTTTAATAAATCAAACATGAGTTGATCCCTTGTCATTTCTCCACAAACTGCTTTGGCATCACCTGGACGGATAATATTGGCAAAAAGCCCTCCAAAACACGCTCGAGCCCCCACAGAGCTGTCTGAGCCACTGCGGGACATCACTTTGTCTGAACATGTAATGTAATGATGCACAAGAAAGGTTATAGACTCAATTACTGCAGAAATAGTGCTGACTGATACAACTTCAAAATTCTGTTCCAGGGTAAATTCCAAGAGTTTCACTTGAGCGTCCAATGGTCCCTGGCCTGTCTGGAAAGCACCCCTGAAAGAAAAAAAAAAAAAAAAAAAAAAAGAAAAGAAAAAAAGAGAGATATTACAAGTTAAACAGGTTTAGCTGTTTGGGTATGGGTTTTTTCCTTGATTTTTAAGAATCAAAAAGCACACCAGACTTTCAAGAAATAAAAACCTAGCAATTTTCAGAAAGGCATGTTGAAGGAAAATCTACTCTTTTACCTGTGTCAAGCTTTTACAATTTTTTAATATACTGGTCATTAAACAGCCTGTAGAACCTGCTCATGCCACCATCTTCCTGATACCACTAAGGATTAAAAGGTTTCCTTTGAAAAAAGTCTAGGATCCATCTTTTTTTTGTAACTCAGTTCATTTTGTAGGTATAGACTTGAAACAGTCTATACATAGACTGAACAGTCCCGTTCAGTTCTTGGTGAAAAATTTCCTACATTTGCAAGGAAACCTAAATGGGAAGCAGTCACCTAATACTTTAGTATCATTAGGATTATTTATTTGCTAACAGGAAATCATGATGGATTTCCTTCTTCCTATAGGTTTTTTGTTTGTCCCTCCATCCAGTCACACCCCACCCAGAGGCAGAAAGAAGAATGCTCAGGTTTTACCTATTTAAATAGTAATTATACTTAAGACCCTAGGAAAGTACTCAAAGATATCACAAGCTGGTGCTTGGAGGTTGACTGCTTGAAGGATTTCTCTTAGAGATAAGTTTATTTTACCAATCGCTTTTACACATATAGTGGTGAACTATAAAATGAACCTTCTGAATCAGTGTATCTAAAATAAGCCTTAGTTACGGAATTTTGATCTACTTCTCAGTATCTTTTCACATTGATTAATCTTATTGTAACTTTTAAAATTAAATACAGAACAAAACAGTTTACAGAAACAGCCCTGAAGAAAATATTTGGCATTTAATTAATTCTAACAGTAAAATCCTGCTTTGCTTTACTATTAATCTTATGATCAGACACAGTACAGTTCAGGAATGACCTGAGTTCTTAGAAATAACCATCTAAATCCTTTTCTGGTGTTTTGCTTCCACTTTACGACTATTTCAGTCTCACATGTGGTTTGTCTCAAAAAAAACCCACCCCTAACATTTCAAAAACTACTCTTTCAGTGGTCTCATTGGCTTATTTCAAACAAATGCTGACAGGCAGACACACATGTCTGGAGTCACTGTGAATTAATGGTTTTATTGTACTATGATGTGTCTTGTCGAAATCACTGATCATCAATATAACCCAGTAAACACCAACCCTATAATTTAAGTTATTAAGGTAAAATCTCTCTGAGAAGGCAGAAACTGTTTTCTATAAGATTTAAGAATAGATAACACCAAAGTGCCACCTACTGGGAACCCAGAACTGAGGAAGCTCATCCCTAATTATACAAAGCCTTTGTCTGCAGATGAGTAAAACATCAATACCGGAAAGAAATGCTTCCTAGTGTACTTCAGACTAAACTACTGCCATACTTCCAGTGTAGCACTGGATACACAGTCTTGTGCCCATTGGCCTTGTTTTGAGGAAGCAGAGCTGTGAAAGACAAGCCATGAGCTCTTCTCCCTCTCCTGGCCAGAGGCACTGCTCTACACTAGTGGGCATCAACAGGCCCCAGGAGACTGGGGCAGAGGATGTTCTCCACTGTCAAGTGCAGACAAAAAAACCCACCAAAGACAAAGCAATAAATATGCATATTGCATAAACAGAATTGTGTAAATCTCATATTTCATCCTACCATGTGAGAAAAGCAATCTGTACTATTTTCACAATCTTTGAATACTTTTTGGAATCTTTCAGTAATTCAGGCCTCTCAGAACACTTTTTTTAATAGGTAAGCTTATCAAGCATCCTTAATTTAAGGATTGCTTCAACAAAGTCTATATCTTATCTCTAAATAAAATCAGTCCAAAATTTTAGTGCTTCTCTTCACGGTCCCTCACACACACAGGCATCTGTGTGTGGATTCCAGATGCACTCTTCCATGTGCCAGAAGCAGCACAGATCCTGCTGGTAGTGCTGCAGCAACGACTGTTTCCATTGATATATAACTTGGTAATATGACAAGGCACACACACATCTTAGTTGTGATTTACAATCACACAGATTTTGAAGAAAAAGAGGGTATGAAGAGACAAAATATCTAAGATTTACCTTTCTGTTGAAAGTATATGTATTAATTTCAATAAAAATTCACTGAACATCTGAGGACAAGCTGAAGAAAGGTGCACTTGTAACCGAGTCAGAAATTCTTGCATAGCTTGTGTTGCTGTTGGCCCAACCTAAAGGAAAAGGCATTTTAGGAAATATTATATAGAACTGAAATGGCTTCAAGAACATTAAGTAGTATCTAACATCTTCTAAGAATAGAAAAGTATTGTGTAACTTAACTTGCTTTCTGAAACTCTTTACAGAACTAGTTAATATCAATTTACATTATGTATTTTTCTATTACTAATCATGAGTCAAAAGCAAGAAATTCAGTTCTTTATCCAAGACTTGTTTTGCAGCTTGAGACTCTCTTTTCAATAATGCAAATGTACAGAATATATTTCTTTGCTAATCTGAATGTTTTTTCATAAACTACATGCTTATCTAAGTATTTTAATGACACTGTGCAGTGTTTCAGTTCTGGAAATGACTACGTATTTTCTGGAAAATTTGCTGGGGAAAAAAAACCCCTGGAACTACCAGGTGGTTTCTGTCTCCTAAACTGAGACTCCTATCAAATACTACATACAATTAAGTTCACTTGGGCTTTTTTTTAAACACTATTGTCAGACATTTCAAGGACTGCAAAAGGCAAGAAAACATGAGTTGACATTAGGAGAGACAGTACATACCACATGAACTCAGAAACAGGCAGGAAATAAAAGTATAATTTTAAATTCTGAAATTCTTAGATGTGAAAACGATCTTCATTAACATTTTTATCACAACCCAACAAGATTTTGGTAAAGTAACCGAATGAAACACTTCACTAACATATCTCATGGTATCCTCTCCCTGTGGCAAGTCCCCAGAGAGTTGTAAAAAACAAACCAGCACTACTCAGAGTGTATCAACAACATGAACTTCCCTATGGTTAGTCATCAGAACCAACTAAGACTATAACCAGAAAAAGAAACAAGACGAGGATATAATACATTATAAATAACACATACTTCTGTCAAGTGTCTATTACAGAGTGTAATCCTATTACAGAGAGTTTGTCCCTTATTTTAATTACTCCTTACCTGTGGACTGTGTTGATTTGTTCCATGAGGGTTAGTGCCAGAAAGAAATTTCACTAACACATGAATGAGGTTGGGATCTGACACCAACAATTGGGCAGTACTTTCCTGAGCTCCAATGGCACTGCTTGGACCAGCTTAAAAATAAAGACATAAAAATTAAACCTGTAATCTTAACCATTAAGTGTAAACCAAATATTTATATTGCAAATCCCTTATATTTATTTCATGATGTGGAAATATTCTCAGCCAAATCAGCTACCAAAACCTGCTTACTCAGGACTACAATTTTGAGTTTTCCAATAAATACTGATATAAAACCCCCAAACCGCCCCATCAGTGTTCCGAGCTTGCTTAGCTGGTATTCCTGAAAATAGAGATTAATTTTGTAGATGCAATACAAACAGACATTTTGATTTGTTTCTTTTTGTTAGTCCAACACTTCAACAAGGCTTAAGTGCATTTTTTAGTTTGTCAGACAGAGAACAAGTGTTCTGTTATCCTGTAAACAATCACAGTATTTTTGTCCTTAGTACATGCAGAGACTTCTCATCCTTGAATAAAACTGTAGGGAGCTTAACAGATAAGGCCTCTGAATCAAATACACACCTCACTGGTGAAACAAATGAGCTTTTGGTTATCATCTGTATCTATTTGGTTATCATCTTTCACTAAAAGTGAAATCTCACTCTTTCAGTAGTAGTATATTGAATCAGTTTCAAAACACAACTTGAAAAAAGCATGATATGAAACATTCTGCAGAAGTGGGATAATGCTTTTGGATAAATGCTACCATGCCAAGGCTCTCCCTTACACAACTGGCTCCGGTGTAAAACTCCTCCCTGGGGGAGGTATCAGGACATTTACACACAGGCCTGAAGGTGTTCACCCATTCTGATGGGGCATAACTGGCTCAACTATGCTGTCCTTAAGAGGCAGCTGTCATGTCTTGCAAGGTGTCAAACCATCAAAGACCCTCGCAGTGCCCCCAGACATTTCTGGGGCCTTCCACCAGCGGACTGTGCATGATCCAGTGCTGTATCAGACAGTGTGAAACATCCCCCCCAGTGGAGATAGCTCGGTGTTCCCCCCTGAGCCTGAATGTGTAATTAACTCATTGACCCCTATGTTTCCCAGGCTTCCCCCGCCCCTGACAGATCAAGACTGTGAGCATCAATTCCACTAATGAGTATCTAAACTGCAATAATCAAATCTTGTCACTGGATCCATGGGTGGTGATACCTTTCCTGTCCACTGTCTACTCCTATCCTTTCTTTCTCTGTCTTTCTTTTCTTTATATGTTTTCTTAAGTAATATCTTTATACTTTTATATTGTTTCATTTGTACAGATAATAACCAAAACAGCTAAATTTCTCCTTTCCATTGCAACCAAATTGTTCTAAAATAAACCTGCCATACAGACGTATATCTGTATATCTATCTTGCATATAACACTTGCATCTCCAGCACTTTCCAACTCAACTCCAACTCACAATCCTATATACAAAAAATCCACAACCACATTCATATGCTGAAGTGTGCCTGCCATGAATCACAGGGGTTGCTTCTGGGCAGCTTTTTGTTCACCTACTGATCTCAAGCAACTACCAAAGAAACTCCTGGAAACAGGCAGCTGCCTGTCAGCATCAGGGAACAACACAGCCCCTAACACTTGCCAGACATTCACATATGGTCCCAGTGATACACACTGCATACATTTTGGAAGTTTTTGCCATTCTACAGATGCAAATAGGAGAGTTGACAACACACATGCATGTTAACTGAAGGCAGTTATACTAAAAATCAGGTCCTGTGCTATTCTCAAATACCAAGAATAAGATTGGGGTCTCAGTTTATGAATAATAAGTCTCTTTCATTATTTTTTTCAGTTCTACTGCTTCACTTAATGGCAAAAATTTCAGCAGAATTTGTGAGACTGATTTCTAAAATAACATCACTTGAAGGGGACAGAAAGTAAAAATTTTCAAAAAAAAAATGCATCCCAAAGTCAGTGATTTGAAATGGCAAATGTGATAAAAAGATTCATCTGCATAATTTAAAAACTACTTTCTTTAATTTCTGTAAGTCTTGTGGCAAAATCTCATTCACAGAGTGAGATTAATTCTAGTGTGTTATGGAGCAATATAGAGAATGTGAGATATGCTGGTATGCACAGGGAAATGAAATTACTGGATTTCTATTTTAAGAGATTCAGCTTCTGGGGGCTTATTTTCAGTTAGCTTAATATAAGCAGTGACTGGTGCCTAAATATTTACAAAACTATTCCTACTACATTGGAAAAACTTAAATCTCACTCGCAGCAACTTTATCATTCCTCTCTGCTACTTCTTCTCATACTACAAAACTAATTCCCACCTAGTCCTAAAATGTTTTTTGGAAGACATTGATGACTTAGTTATAATGACATTTTATTTTACCATGAGGGTTTCTGTTTCCCATGGTACAAGCAATTCAAGGAGTTCAATCTTGAAAAGCCTGAAGTTATGGGGAACAAAAGTACTTATATGACAAAAACAATGTTCTGTCAGTCTTTTGGATGGCAATCAACACTCACTTGTACATCACTAGAACTGTCAACATAAGAAAACCAACCAACCAAACTTACCATTAAGCTGCATATTTGTCATGAGTGTCAGGCTGTGAAGCACAAGGCACCACGTCCGGAGTAAAGTATTAGGATACCATGCCAGAACTGACAGGAAGCTAGTTACTGAAGCTGTCAAGAAAAACAGGTTTTTGCAAGCTTTACTCTTCAGGGTATTACTAAAAAAATTTAATTTTTACTGTAAGGTGCTGTATTATCATTGTTATTATTTTTCCTTGTGTGTATTTTGTTTTGACAATCATTGTTACAGGAAATTAGGAAAAGAAGCCTCACCAACACTTCATAAACTGGCCCACAGAACTTCCTAAAGTGCCCAGGGCTGACACTTCAAAACAACAATGCAAAGAAACTGGTTTCAAATGCTCTCATGGAAGTCAGCATAACATGTTCATTATATCAGGCATTAATATTTTGGATTATCACCACAAGATACCACTTTCTTAACTATATAGTATAACATCTTACAAGAAAAAAAAACAATAAACATTTCTTTGTGCTGGATTACTAGTCTGATGCTCAAAGGTAACAGACCTTTCCCACCCTGCTGACCCATTTGTTAAGAGACGGATCAGAGGATCGTATAGAAGCAATGAAATTTGTCAGAAAAGTGCATCCAGTTGCACAGTTCATCTCATACTAAGAAGTGTATTTTAATGAGTCCTCTGAGTTCTCTTGGGAATAATTAAGAGTTAAGAACCACACATTTTACAATTTCATTTCTAATAAGATTGTAATAATTCAACCAATTAACTCCCAATTACACATTAGCAATGTATTTTTCACTTTAAGAAGAAAACGAGCCCAAGAGTTTTTTAATAAGAACACAGAAATTATCTCAACATTGATCTTATAAAAAATACTTATTGCAATACTTTTTCCATATTAGCAAAACTTGAGTACTTAAAAAAAAAAAGACCCAAACTTACTTCCCATATTAAATGTATTTTTACCTTGGTTCAGGGAAACAACAGGTATTCGGTTTGCATTATAAAGGAAAATATCAGCGCCACTATCTTTGTTTCCAGAGGAGCTGGAATTCAGGCTTAATGTGAGCCATAACTGTAATAGGGATTCAAGCTGGAAAAAAGGGAAAAAAAAACCCACCATGAAACCAAACTTGGAACCCCAGAGCATCAAAGTTTTAATTTTAAAAGCTTGACCTACATTCTCAGCTGCTACTGTTTCACTGAAAAAACACATACTCAGAGTGGATTTGAAAAGTCTGCTAAACATAATAATCAAGGCAAATTCAGCTTAACTAGGAAATGCTTCTGCTATGTTTTTGTAATTGATTTCTTCCAAGTACCTTCTCTTAAGAAGTTTTTTGAAACTTGTGTTAAGAGAACGCATCTTTATCACAATCTTATACCTGTAACACTGGTTTGCATGTAAGCTTTTGGAATGTTATGAAAGGGATGTTTCCCAGTCAACCAAAATTATTCAAAAGGCCCATTTTTTTAACAGAAAGCCTCAGAGATACTGATGCTTGCTCCAAATAATTTCCCTGAGGAAAAAACTCTTTAGATATTCCGGGGAAGCATCAGGGTCATTTACTCAACAAACTGCATTATGGATGAGGTATTTAAAGAAAAATTGAGGGACTGAGTCAGTCACTCTATCAAAATATCAAGAGGCAGGCAGGCATCTAATCACCTATATATATAGTGTATGTGGCGTTCCTTTGCATGAATCAAGAAAAGCATTGCTAAACCAGTGACTTTTCAAAAAGGAAATGTTTAAACTTAACATATAGGATCATTGGATAATTCAGGTTGAAAGGACCTTTGCAAGTTATCCAATCCAATCTGCTCAGAGAAAGGCCAAAGAAGAAATCAGACTTAGTTGCTTGGGGGTTTATTCAACTAGGTTTTGAAAACCTTCACAAATCTCTATTTGTCATTTTCATTAATAAGCTAACAATTCTCATTCAGTGAACATACAAACTTGTTTTTAAATATGAAAATGTGTACTACTTTTCCACTGTAACAAGCAATGTCCTCTTGGACAAAAGCTTTCTGCAGCTTGTCTTTTACATTATTTGTACTGTTGTCCATGACAGATTCATAAGCAATAAAGCACACAAGAGGTTACTTGAATCCTGAGTAGTAAGAACTACAGGAAAACAGCTCTCAAATTTAGAGAGACATACTATCAAAACATTTCAAAGTTCAAAATTCTATACCTGAACATGGTGGACCTGCAGCATGGAGAAGAGTTTGTTGAAGCACGTGCTCAGCATAGGTATGGATGACAACTGCACAATCAGCTGGGCATTCTGGTTAGCAGCGTGCAAACCCCTCAGCAAGGAATCATCTGTGCCGCTCGGAGACTGCGACACTACAAAACAAAACAGGGTGCCAGTCCCCCAGCAATTCTTTTGAAAAGTTGCCAGAAGTAATTTCATAATTATTCCCCTGCATTTATACTTAAGGGAAAGACTTTTTTTTATAATTTACAAGGATCTTCAATGTAGTGTCCAGCTGAGTTGGATTACTGACTACCATAGTAGTGGCACACTAACATCAGACATTTCCACCTTCACAAAAACTGTTTGGAAAGTGAGCCCACACAAATATGTTTTCACAATTCTTGCCAAACACCTGTTATAGCAGTGTCCTGATTACACAATGGTAAGACAAACAATTGGAACACCTCTTTCATGCATTACAGTACAACTATTGCAGCCAATAATAAACTTCCAGAGAATAAAGTCTGAAGGTGTCACTAAACCTACTCCACCTCCAGATACTCAACCTATGACTGCGTGCATATTAAGGGGCCCAACAGGCTACAAAGAAACACATTTCAACAAGATGGGCACAACTCACTGAATCCAGGTTCAAGAGTAAACCACTCTTTGAGTGTTTTTATAGCATAAAGCTTACTGAACAGTTGAGTTCAAAATTGTATTCAAATATTTTCACTTTCAACACTTAGTAGGTGTAGCTGTCAAATGCAAAGCAGCATTCAAACACCAAGAATGAAGCTTCACACAGGAAGCTGAATGTTCATTTACAGCTAGACCAAAAAATAAAAATTTTGCCTCCACTGCAGCATAATCCGCTGTAGAAGTAATCATGCATAGTTGACCAGTTTTACCAAATGTCTTAAATACATGCATATAAGTTATTTAAAAAATATGAATAAAGAACTATCTATAGAGCTCAGCCTAATAAGAAAATTCAAGCAAAATGTAACTTTTTCTAAGCTACTAAGTGACTGCAGAAAACATTTGTACAAATTTCAAAGCATCATGATCATTATGTGAAGAGAATGATTTGACAACATGTAGTTACATGTGGGAGATGTGTTTGTTAATGCTTGTAGAATGGAATCAGCCTCCAGCGTGGACATCATTTTCAGCATCAGCTCAGCCTGCTGCTCAAGTCCAACTTCCAGACGTGCATCTAAAGCTACACAAGGCAACAAACAAAGTAAAACTGAATTATATCAAGGACATACTTAATTACAGAATCACAGAATATTCTGAGTTGGAAGGGACCCAAAAGGATCACCAAGTCCAACTCCTAAACTGAATGGCCTATACAGGGATCAAACCCACACCCTTGGTATTAGCAGCACCATACTCTGAACAACTGAGCTAATCTCACCTCCAATTAGTTCCTCTAACTTGCAGTGCAAATAACATAGACAGGCAGTACACAGTAAACTGAAAAAATCTCAGTATTACTAACAGGGAGATTTACTTCTATGCATGTCAGAAGCAGATTGTAGGAATTTATACTCTGAACTGAACATAAGATTCTTACAGACCTGAAATACATAATTGATAAAAGACTGTATTTCTGTGAAACACACCGCACATGACAGTCTGCATTTGTTCAGGTAATTTTTTCCTAAAGCAATAGCTCTCAAACAAGGACCAAAAAGTTGTTTTTTTACCCAGTGTAGCAGAAAAAAGATGTACCACCCCAGTTCAGTAGTACTCCTACAAACTAAACAAGTGTGACACTTCATTTCTTTGGGGTAGAGCCAACTAGAAAAGAGCTTCCAAAATTTTCAGAGAAAACAGAAAAGATTTTAAACTGCCTACAAGTGCATTCCAAAATGTTAGGAAATAAGATTTTCTGTTATGCTGGGCTGTGTTTCACATTATATTTTCTCATTTACCACGCGGAAAAAAAATGTGGCATATAGAAAAATTAATTCCTTCCCCTCAAAACACAGAGATATAAAAATAATTTGATGTGCTAAAGTGTCAAATACAATGTTAAAGCAAAGAGATCCCGATCAGAACTTTAGTTCATTGCCTACCTTGAGAGACTGATATACTGACAGTTTGTGATCCATTTTTCTCTGTAGTTACTGGTGGTTTTGCAACTGGAATTCCAACACCTCCAATGTAAGGATTGTAATTGTAGGTGCCATATTCGGCACCCCAGTAATCGTACCAGGTGCTGCTTATAGGCTTAAAAAACAAAAAACCAAGAAAAAACAATAAACAGCAAGTCTTTTGACTGCTAAAAGTTTCTAATGACTAACAGCAATGAAGTTACAAAAAATTAAAACCAGAAGATTGGATCCAAGAGCTTTAGAAAATTTTGTTTCAATTCTTATTGCAGTATAAGCTACTGAATTCTTAGTGATTGTCAAAATGCAGCAATGCAGTTAGCTGTCTCAGAGATTCAAGAAGCCAATTTGAAAATATTATCATCAGTTTTTATTCACACATTTATACCACATGGTAAATTTGGAAGTAGACTATTACACAGATATTCTGAGGAGTTATTTATCAAGACAGAATACTATACTACTAACAGTACTTATTAAAGTACCTTGAAGCCTCAGTGAGGCTCAGGGACTATTTGTATTGGGCTCTGAAAAAGAAACAGTTGAATAATCTCTACTTGTGTCATAATTTAAGACACTAAAAAAGCACATGGATCACAAGAAAAAAAGCAATGTAACACTGTATGAAAGAAATTTGCATATGTCAGTCTTTTTAATGGAGAGATCCCATACCAACTGTCATTTTACAGATATGGAAGCAAATACTAAGAAAGACTAAGAACAAAGAAGTGTTTTTGTGGCTGTTTTTCAGAGAACATGAGATAGGTTATAAGAGGATGAAAGTATCTGTGGATGAAGTGGACTAAGGAGTACTTCCACGTGACATGATAGGAGACAAAGAAGGAGTGGGATTTAAAGAAAAAATCTTTACATGATAGATAATTGGTGGAAGGACACATGGGGAAATACAGAAAAAAAATTAGTGTTTTCTAAGCAAGTGGTCAGACAGATGATTTAGGTTAATTCACATGAGACTGAAGGCTTAAGTCAATCTGAGAGGCATGGAACACTCCAAATGTCATCCTTACGAACAGAGAAAAGATACTCAATATTTCATTATGAACTGTTGTGTTTCTTTAAAGACTAAATATTTTTGGTTTTTAATACATAGTGACAATACATATACTATTACATCTAAATGTAATTGTACTGTCTCTGGTATGTTTAGCCTTAATTTTAAGTATAAAAGTACTTGCTAATTTTCTTTTTTTAGTGAAGTAAATTTTGAAGCGCTTCTTTTCATAGTCTGAAGCTAACCTGAGCATTAGTTACCGCTGGCTTCCTTTTTTAAACACAATACTAACAGTAAAAACTCTTAAGATCAGTCATAGAAATTATACTCTATTCTTAATAAAAAGGACAAGACTAGATCTTATTTTTCTTTTATATTATGTTTTTGTTGTGTTTAACATGTGCTAAATTATGTGTAAACTCAAAACCTCTTGTTTATACAGGAATCTTCGTGCCAAAGCAAAATATTTTGTGGTCAACTGAGATGTGAATCTTTATATTCTTTCCTGTCATTCTGCATTAAACATTATAAAAAAACTAGAAGCAGGTCTAAGACATCAAATACCACTATGAAGAAGTATTACAGAGAGAGGATTTTACTATCTCACATGTAAAGGTTATCCTGAAAACTCAGGTGTGACATACCTTGAAGACTTTGGCTGCAAGGGGATCTTTTTCCAAATCAATATCTAAAGGATCAATATCCACTTCCATCAGGTCTTGCAGTAATTCAAGATCAATGTCCTTATCTTTTTCCAATGATGACAAGGGTGGAGCACCTTTGAATCATTAAAAGAGCATTAACACTACCAAGTAAGAATTATACAACAAGGAAGTGTAATACACTTCACAGATAATTTCACGGCGTTTAATATTACAACTTTGTGGAAAAAGCTATTAAATGCAATTAAGTTGCCTTTATAAAAATAATAGGAAAAATAAACATTTTTTACTTACCAGATGTAAAAGTAATTTGAAGAATTGCTCATAATCTGCCTACATTACCAGAAACTATTTATCCTATCACCAAAAAACTCTTTTACTGGTATCTTGATAGATGAGTATAAGTTTTTTTGCTCTTTTCCATATAGGCATAAAAATTATGGAATAATTTACCTGTGATGTCATGTGTCAAAGGCTCATCTATTGTTTCCACTAACTGAACTGTGGACTGCTGCAGAGAGTCATCAGAATCTCCAGCCGAAGCTCCAGCATCTTCTCCCAAAGCACTTTCTTCCATAGCTTCAGCTGCCATAGGTGCCAACAACTCTCCTACATTTTAAATTAAGCAGACAACTTCATTTCCAGTTTTATTCCCATTACAAATTAACATCCCAGTGTCTAGGCCAACTGTGTTTTTTTTAATCTAACTCTAAATTCTCTAGGGGCTATTTCTTCAAGTTAGTTTTGAATAGTTTTCAAATAATCAGGGTCATATAAATATGAACTTTACAATGCACAAGTCACTAATTCAGGAGTGACTGTAATTGCAATTTTAAATTGCATTTTAACACACTAACCTAAACATTGATTTGTTTGGGTTTTTTTTTACCATCTTGATAATGATAAAAACCCCACTATAGACATTAAAGTAAGAAAGACTCAAGCACAAGACACATTCTGAAAAATATGAACTTAAAACAAACCTGCTAGAATATCCTGCAGCATACAAGTCAGAGAATACTGAGCCCATGCTCCTCCCCAAGAGATGTCTCCTCTGTTAAAGTCAGTTCCAACAAGCAGCAGCAATAATCGTTCCAACTGAGTCTCATTTACAATCTCACATAAATGAATTGTTGGTCTTGTAGCATTTGCAATTCTAGCAAGAACCTATTAAAAAAAAAAAGAAATACATGGCTATTAATATTTAACCTTATGGAAATATATAATAGTTTTATTTCCTATGATGATTAGATTTTGCTTACAAGAAATCAGGCATTTTTACCAGCTCAAATTTTAGAGTATTACAAGTGTAATTATATGAATATATTTTTTTAAAGTTAATTTTTCCATGCAGTTTTGAAGCCAATATATTTTAAGTTACAAAAAAATGACAGATCAGAAAAACTATCTCACCAGAAATTATCAGAAATTTTAGTGCTGCAGCTGATTTTTACCATCAAGCAAGCAAAAAAGCAGTAATGGGAAACTAATTAAACATGGTCTCTACTGCAGCTACATACTGACGTTCCATATTCTCTTTACCTTACAAACAAACAGAAGTAAATCTGCATGACAAGTAAAGTCCATGGACAAGAGAAAGAGTGCCAGCTTCTGCACTACAGAAATACAACGTTCATGTGCCAGAGTAAATGGAAGTGGTTCAATTTCTGGAGTTTCCTTTGCTGTTGATACTTCTGTATCCAAAGAAGAACGAGGCCATTCTGCAGTTCGACGCAAGCGTATTAAGTCCTTGAAGTGCTGCAGAAAAGAAATTTGAAACAACAGTTACAGTTTAAAATTAACTTCTAAATCTTTCCCCAACCAATCAGTGAGGCAGCAATAACAGAGACTGTAAAACTTCTTAAAAAAATAAAAGGAAGTCTAAAAATACATGAGCATCTGGAATGGAACTAAGGCTTTATTGGCAGAGATTTGTTCTGGCAGCATGTTATCTCAGATGACAAATACAATCAAATTCAGTTCCACAAAAGTGCCAATTAAGCCTTATGTTTGCCATAAAACATACTGAAAATACGTATTTTCAAAGTTTCTTTTGTATTTCCACTCCTGTACATGAAGCTACAGTTACCATGAAGCAAACTGCATATAAAAGTAGCCAATATGGAAATTTACTCTTACAAGAACACTGACTTCTCAGTTCTTCACACAAATCCTCAACAATTCCTAAGTTTCTTAATATTCCCATGGTACAAAGTGTGCATTAGCCACCATAAATTGAACTGGTTTGACAGATCATGGCTCTAAACTACAACTTTTTTGACAGAGGGCCTACAAATGCAACGGAGCAAAGAAGGTGCTTTTATTAACTCTCTCATCCACCAAGGGCACACGTTTAGCAGCTCAGCTCACGGGATCAGCTACACTAGCAGTCATTAGATAATACAAATGCCTCTCATAGTCTCACTTAAGTATGAGCTACTGAAGTAGACCAAGGAAAGACCTATTTACTAACACAAAGGCTTCACTTTCTCCTAAATGCAGTATGTGATTTAAGTTACTCACAGCTTGTCTTCACTGTAAGTGATTAGTAGGTGAAATAGCAAAAAACACATGAAATGCAAGTATCAAGTGTACAGTAATATCATAACTAGAAGTTAAGAAACTACAAGGGGAAAGCTCTTTAGTTCAACATGGGTTTTTTGTGCAACATGGCTACTATAAAGTGAAACTTAAAATAGCTGGACAGACAGTAATTCATTTAAGGATGTCTGAAGGGGGCCACCAGTGGAGCAGCCCCCTTGATATAACCTGCTGGAATAAAGCAGAAGATAGTGCAGGAAAGAACAGCTCATGACAAGCACAGTTAGTGAAAACTTGGGGCTTTATTTTTATGCTAGTGGTTGGGTTTTTTTACGTAATTACTGGAAGTTGTTTTAAGATCTCCCTTTAGATTGCCTGTAAGGTCCAACATTCTATAATCTCTTTCCACAGACCTACTTTCAGTCAGCTGAACAGACATGAGTACTTCTCCAGCTAGGGAGTAAATATTTCAGCAGATACCTAAGGTTGGTAGCTAGAAAGATGTACACATTTTTTGTGTTCCCTCCAAAGTCCACGTTGTCATCTTCAGAAATCCCTCAATTTCAGCACCTTGTCTAATAAAAAAAATAATTCTTTAACTACTACATCCACTCTCAGTATCTGGGGCTCATGGCAAGATGCCACAACTGAAGTGGTAAGTACTCTCAAGAAGCTAAGGAGCTTATGAGAAACTTTAAAAACCATTCTCAAAAGTAATATTTATTAGTTTGGGGAGACAGACATTGGCAAAATTATTTTCTCATTACTCAACCAGGAAAGCATCTAGAAGAGTATCATGCATAAAAGCTAGCCATATAAAGTATTTTTTTTATTTTTCTAATGGTGTATGTTATCCAAAGTTTAATGACATGACTGGCATTCCCAAAGCTACAAGTTTATTAGTGATTTTGGCCATGACTATCTAAAAAACCCCTGCAGAAGGATAAACTATTTCACACAGAGCAATAAATTTCCAGATGGCTGCTTTTTTCAGTATTAGAATATACTTGATAGCAGCCACAATGAAACAACTTTTCATAAAAAGGTCAGAGTAGGACAAAAATGACTTTGCAGGAACAGGTCTTTTCACACAAAGGACAAGAAGTCAGTTAAGTTTCAGAACATCATACCTTTGAAGTAGCCTGCTTTAGTTTTGCCTGTTCTACTAAAAGTTTGTATGATGATCCTTTGTTGCTCTGTATTTTCTCTTTTTCCATCTGTTCCACCAAAGCCTTCTGTTTTGCTTTTAATAAGTTAAGTTGCTAAAAGAAAATGTTAATAGGAATAAATGAAAATTTAAGCAATAAGATGTTAAAAGGATCAGTATGTTCACATGATTGCAATCTTCAGTTCAAATTGTAACTTGAGCTTTTAAAATATTTTAAAATCACAGCTTAGGTGCTTGCACTCAGGTGTACTCAGCTCTATCTAGAAAGTATATTATGTTTATTGTCCAATAGAGTACAACAGTACACTCCAACATTTGATTTTCCAGCAGATCCTTTGCCCCATGGTTTTAGACGAATGTCAAAGAAGTTAGGCAGCCTTTAGCTATAGAACCAGACCTATGCAAAAGCAAGGCTGAATGAGGCCAAAGCTGTTCTTTCAAGAAATGAGATCTCCTATAAATGAGATATCCTTCTGGGAAGTCACCTGTTTATGATGCACGAGCTGTTTTCGGATCTTTCGGGAATACAGTCTATCCAGGCTACTGTTGCCTTTAGTAGATCTGCTCAGACTCTGAGTGTGAAGGCTGTTATTTATAAAACTCCACTGGTTTCCTAATGGAAATAGAAAAAAAAATTAATCCATCTTACTAAACTTCATTTAACAGTAGAGAAAAGCCTTTATGTTGCAATGATTAGCATCTGCATAAACTAAAGAAACAAGCAAAATCTAACCCTTAGCATTTTGCAACTATCCCCACTCAGAGTAATATTTCTGTGTGATTTTAAAATGCAGAGGTACCATTTGTTTTCATTATTCTTAGAACATATAAGCAGACAAGCAAGACTGTCCTAAGCAAAAATAGAAGAACAGCTTCATAACATAAAAGCTTTACAGTTCTCATTTTTAGAAAAGATATTCAAAGAAAACCATAGCTAATCAAAACAATAATGATGATAATAATAACAACAACATATGGTAGTTCTTCTTACTACTACTACTATTACTGTTATTAAATAAAAGAAAATCAGACAAAACCCATATTTAAAAGCACTGGATACAAATACCAAAACAGATATGAAGTCACACTGTTGGCCTTTTCTCACAATACAAAGTGTCTCAACATTGCAAAGTCCTGCAGTCATAGGATAATATACAGACAGTTTATAAACTAAAATCAATCTTGCATTTTTCATTTAAAAAATGGAGAGACATCATATTCATAAGGAAAAGTGGTTGCAAATAAGCAGGCAAGAATGCAAATAAAAAGATCACAACATCCAATTTTTCAAGTGAGTGGAAAATACATTTTAGGTATTTGAACAGCTCCCAGAGCAATACCCATAGAATCAAGTTCTGATAATAAATGTGACATACCTGTCAAAAATCGTTCCCTGTCTTTTCCATTCAGAGGTTTCTTGGCTGTGGCTGCTTCATCTTCAACAGTAGCTACATAATCCAATAGTCTGGACACCAGCATTACAACCCAACTGATCATGGGAATATCTAAAACTCCTTCAAAATAAACAGATTTGAATGCCTTAATAAAGTTTTGAAGACATAACAAATGTCACACATTTCACTATGCCACAAAGATTCCACTCTCCTCTTTTTGTTTGTTAAAAGGAGGGTAAGAGTCTGAGAACTCATAAATGAGGGAAGAAATCAGTATAGAACTTAGGTGCAAAAGAAAAAGTCACAGTTCTCTGAGTCTGATGAAGTCAGAAGTCAAAAACATCACCTCAACTGTTCAAGCTAAAAATTAAGCAGCATTTATTTTTTAAAGAGTCAAAAATTGTATCTCTACATATTCTAAATACCAAATGCATAATGACAGCTGCTTGCATTAAAGCACATGAACGAGATGTCTCAAATGTGTGGAATTCCTCCACCAACCAGGGCTTCAACAAGACAGTTGTAACTGTGCATACAATACCTTCACCTTTACTCCTTTATCAGTGCATTTTCATGTAGTCATCTGAATAAAATGCAGGAAAGTCAAGACTGAGTTCAGACGAGATGAACCACACTGCTGGCACTAACGACTGCCTATTGCCTATTTCAGCCTCACAACTGAAATGCCATATTTTTGTATAGGCAGAAAGGAAAAAATGTATCTTGTGCACCATGCAAGAAAAATCTTTGTGCACCTGGACAAATGTAAATTAACAATTCTAAAGTGAACTCACAACTGCTAAACAAAGACCAGAAGCCTACAAATAATGACCCCTCAATTACAGTCATTATGCAAATGGCACACTTCTACACAATGCCAGTGCAGCAAAGACATCAGCACTAGAGGCTACACACACCTTTTTCATATCTGTGCACTGTGCTGAGCCACATTTAACTACACCATGCTTTTCACGCACTGACCTCAAAAGAGCTGTAATTAACTCAAAGTATCATTAAATGCAGATCAAACAAGAAAACTAAGGCACAGAAATGATCTGTCCAAAATCACACGTAGCTGCTGGCATCCAAGCAATAGGATGCAGCCTGACTTGTTAAATCTACTTCCTGACCACACTCTGACAGAAAGCAGCCCATCCCAAGCAGGCAGAGCAAGGACCCAAAAAGGTCCATAACAGGACCTAGACAGGAACCACAGACTAAATTGCAAGAACAGAAATGAGTAGCACTAGTGACCTCCATACACCTTTTTGGTTGGCAGAATTAAAAGAAGTGAGCCTGCTGCAGAGTGAAGTACATACCTTTTTATACTTCTGTCAAACAAAGAATATTCTGTTCCTTTTAAATTTTTCCTTTCCCTTTCATATTTTTCCTAATCAAAATTCTCAGCTTCTCTCCCTCCCTCCCTCCGAGTGTCTTTTGCTTACTCCTTTTTTCGTCTTTTGGCCTCAAAGTTTACAACTTCTGTCCACCCATAACACTCACCTCTTGCTCTGATTTTCTCTTGTTTTTTGACTTTTTGCCCAGTAAGTTTTCACCCCTTTGACCCTTAGTTATGTGTGATAGTTCTCCAATAGGAATTTCTTCTGCCATACCTGATGCTTCCACCACACATAATATTGCCCTAGTACTCACCTGTACTGTCCAGGAGGAAGGAAGCTGGAAGACCAGCAAATAAAGCTCTGAAGTATCAGTTACTTCTGCTTCCTAAAGTCCTCCATGAGGACAACTAGTAAGGCAAGAGCTATGAAAGGAATTGGAAGCTGTGGGGAGAGTGCAAACAGAGGTAGAGGAGATGTAAGCTTGGGTTTGCCTCAAACTAGTTAGAGACTACAGCAGGATATGGCCCCGATAGAGAAAGTACATGGCAGAGCAGTGGGAAGCAATAGGACAGCTTCTGACACCAGCTGTAGGTGTGTTAATGTCAGGAGACAAGGGAAAACTAAGGACAGGGTCTCAGCTGGCATTTACAGACTTCACAAGGCTAAGAATTTTAAACAACGTATCTTCTACGATGCTTTGCTATCTGTACATGACAAATGAAGTAGCCTAGAGTGTGGTATTTTCAAAAGAATTTGCTTCAACCTCAGGGTAATTAAGAAAACACTCATAAAAAAGAAAGTTCTCAGAACATAATTTCAGTAAATTTTTAGGGGAAAAAATGTAAATTCCTTCTAATTACAAAAAAACCCACAAGAAAGTAAAGGAACTCCATGTAGTTTGCAGAAACCCCTAAGAAACTTGTCTTTGTGTCTGTATTTCACCTCAAAAACTTGCAACTTAGTAAGGGTCTCATGAGCAAAAAGGTGCATTTCTTTCCAAAACATTAAATTCCAAAGTGATTCACTAGAGCCACTACAGCTGTCTATACATTGAATATTCCCCCCATTCTGCCAAAGCTTCCTAGCTGAATTAAAAGCAATCAAATAGATTTTGTTCAGGTTTTAATGGGGTGGGGGGAGGAATCTCTTTTAGCACCTAAACAACAAGAAGATTAATCACATTTTCAAAAACAACTGTGTTTTGGAAATACAGTAAACAAGCAATTTCTTCTTTCAATATACCAAAAATTGTGAGTTAGTCTCTCAATTTTCTAGCTTATAATGAATATGAAAATAATGTCCCAAATTAGAGGGCTACCTTCAGTTCTTCTGTGCACAGGTAAATGAGGTTGCAGTGGTGACAGCAGGTTATCCAGGAGATTAAGTAAACTTTCTAAAACACCACTGTTGCTAAGCGATCTTTGGCCAATGCAAGAAAGCAACATGAAGACCCTAAAAATAAAATTTACATATTTAAGATTTTATCTCTTTTTCAGATTCATAATATCCTGAAACACTCCTTATATAACAATATTGTCCTAGGCTTTCATCTGAGAGACAGACAGATTGCCACAGAAAGCAGTACTGTGGCCCAGCAAGCAAACCAGATTTCATGTTCTGTTGTTGTTAAGGTTAATGCAGCATTTTAGGGTGAACATTTTCTCTTTCACCCTCAAGAGGTCAGCAGAGTCTTCCAAATCTGAAACAAGATCTCATCCATTTTATTTCCTATTACATATGACTGAATAGTAGGGAAAGAGAATTAAATCCATGTATTCTTATCCTTGAATTAATTTTAAAAGATATCAAAATATAAATGTTGCTTTACAAAGAAGGCAGAAAGCCACTGAACAGCAAACACGTTTGATTAAAATAAAATGCTAATGTTTAGACTATTAAAGACCTCAATCAATAATCTGAAATAATCAATATATTTAATATTCAATGCTCAGCTCTACACATTCTTGCTCTTATCTCAGTGCAATCTTTTGTATTAAATGCCCATTAGTGTACCTTCTAGACCTACTTTCAAATGCAGAAGAGGAGCTCTACATTTTAGCCTGACAAAAGAGAAGGCCATTTACGACACTGGGAAGCAATCCTGCTAGCTATGTGAAGATCTCCAAGTAAGAAAAAAGAGCAAGTTTTTGTGGTGCAAGAACCAAACAGGTGCAGTAAACAACTGCAATTGGACATTTATCATCTGCAGTACCTTTTTGGGTCTTTTTCTTAAATCAACGAAAACCATGGACAAGTATCCTTCAGTGCCATTTGGTCAATTCCAATGTTAATTTAAGAACAATGGAATTACTTCACTGATCCTCAGGTAATGTAGCAATAAAGATTTATACCTTACCTGTCTTGTGGAAATATGAGAAGTTGTTCTGAATTGTACAATTCCTGCAGTACGTTTGAGAGAAACTGACCCCACCACCTTTCTCCTCCACAGAGCTGAACAAGCAGAAGGCCAGTATGCAGCCGTATCTTGGGGGTTCCACTGATACACAGGTGTTTAAATAGTTCTTCACAAGCTTGAGCATGAAAAGTACTCTGCAGCACCACAGGAACCGAATGCCCTTTAAAGCAAAGGGAACAACTGTGTTTAAAGAGGCAATGACTTGAAAACACAGGAAAAAGTTTGCAGGAAGTTTTGAAAACTAGTATAACTAGACTAATTGGCACAGGAGTAAAGGAGGAGGGGAGATGGTAATTTCCAGGTAACTCAAAGACCAGACCATTTGGTCAAAACCAAATCAAGACCATGTTAGTGCAAATAGGCCCACAGAGTCTACACAAAGCAAAAACCAAACCATCATCAAGCTTTAGAACAAACTGGCACAGAAAATCACAAGATGGACACACCTATCAATAGAACAATGTTCTGCCTTTTTTTCGTCTTAAAAAAAGCCCCACCACTCCTACTTGGATTTTTCAATTTCAATTCTCCAAGACTTCTTTCAGTGGCAAGCTTAGGAAATAAAAATCTTTACTGGATATTAAAAAATGGTGAGCTGAGTAGAAGTACTGGTTTTATGAATTCACCACCACCACCCCTCTCAAGGCAATTTCTGCTTCCCTGCCCACTTCTAACTGCCTAACCCATCCCCAGCATTGCACAGGCTTCAATGCTCACAGATCCTTCCACAAGATGATTGTGCCTATGAAAACCCCATGAGTATTCTGCCTGGGCAGTTTTTTGTTACTTCAGCAAATTGAATCAGTCCACAGAAGGATCAGGTGCCTATCTAAACAAAGGAATATGCATCCACACCTACAGAAAAGGGAGAAGGACCTTGACACCTTCTCCTATCGTTTTCAAGAAGTGGTTAGGCCAGCTTGGTGCCACTGGTAAAACTTTACAATGTATGTTATTAGCTACTAAATCACAGTAGATGTGGCTTTGAGCAACCTGCTCTAGTGGAAGGTGTCCCTGTCCATGGCAGGGTGTTGGAACTAGATGATCTTTAAGACCCCTTCAAACTCAAACACCATTGTACATTTCTATGATTCTATATCTCAATGTAGTTTAAAGACCTTCCAGTAGGAAAGGGCAGGTCAAGAAATGGAAACATATGCAAATTGTTTCTACTAACAGGACAAAAAAATCAAAACGTCAAAAAACACTAACCATTGGAAGAATGCAGCAAACTAAGCAAAGTATCCAGTAAGTATCTAATGATGGTGCGTAATTGTTCTGTGGATGACATCTGAATCAACTCTTTTGGATCAGATTGCTCCTTCAGTGTTTTCCTGCTAGCACCCAAGGCTACTTTGAGTCTCTGAACAGCATGGTGAGCTAAGTTGAGTTGAAGCTGTAGCTGAATGCAGTCCTGGTAAGCAGAAAATACTCTGCTGTCTTCTTCTACTGCCTTGTCTGGCTTTCGCAAAAAGTACTGGGCATTGTTAGCACTATTGAGTGGTGGTAGGTCAATGCTCTGCAGGAGGATTTCTAACCGGTGACAGGCCAAATTGTACCTAAAGGGAAACATTCAAAGAACACAATTCAATACACATTAGCAAACAGCAATACATTAGACGGCCACCCTGCCAGAACAGACAACTTCTGGTTCATTCTGAATGCGCTGTTAAAACAGATACTGAAAAAATAATACAGTGTAGTCTTTGTTACTGCTATAAAGATATTCACAACTCTACAACAATGGCAGTGTGGTTTTTGGTCTGAAGAATTAAATAGGAAGAAAAAAAACCTGTAACATTATGATAGCCCAGTGTTTTACATTGACGTAACTACCAAATACACATTTTTTTTTCTTCTAACCTGCACTGTATGTCTTCTTGCAATGCAACCATCATTGCCAAATGTTGATCAATTTCTGGTTGATTTGCAGCTTCACCTTCTCCTCTGAGGGGATCGTGCATTAGTTTCAGCTCATTTTCAAAGGGTAAGATATAGGTATGGCCATAATAAAATCCTAATGGGATTTTTGCTCTGGCATTTGTGCTACCGTATCGACCAATAACAGTGATCTGAAAGAAAATGCAACATATTGAAACACAATTGCATCAAAACAGGCAAAATAAACACCAAGTCAAAAATGCATCAAAAATTTATAGCCAACTACAGTTTGATCTGAAGAGAGCTTAAGCTGACATGCCAACAAACATCAAGAACTTAAAAGATCCTTTTACCTTCATAAACCTGCAAACTGGGGGTGGCAACAAGTCATGTAAAATAAGTGAATGTGTGCTAATGTCAGTAGCCACTACCAGTCGCCTTCCATCCACTTCCTCTCCTAAAGTCCAGATGTCAATGGACAAAGAAGCCAAATCTCCACAAGTGGGAATCAATACATCTGTCAGTAATATAGGTCTTCCAAAATCCAGGGTCACAAACCTTCTTGCTCCTATGGGAGAAAAATACAGGACTGCCTAAAAGACCAGTGTGTGCTAACATGTTACTTCTCAAACAATAAAGACATAGTTTATGTATTGTTTAAAAGGTGTGTTTGTTTACTTGAGGCTAAAAATAGCTGCACAATCCCAGAAACTCTCACTATAGCTCAAACACTTTGAGAAGAAAATTTTGGCATTAACTTAAATGAAGCTGTTTTGCTTTTTATGCCTTATTTCTCAACAGGTGCTCTGTTTAGAGACCGAACATATTCCCCAAGTCCCCAGGATTTTTCAACTGTCACCAAAAGCTTCCAGATATGACAAATAGCAAACTGAGAAACATCTTTCCTCTGGAAAGCTAAGAGAGACTGTAGCTAAGCAACTTACTTAAAGCCCCAGAAAATATTCCACTTCATATAAGAACATGTGTCAAAATTATTATCAGGAATTGTGGTTTTACCTGAGTGCATTCGCTCTATAATAATTGACTGATGAGGTGGAGGTTGAAGAAAATGTGAAGCATGAGATATTGCAAGAGCAAGGCCAGATCCGAGCGGATTCTGAAGAGTGGAAAAACACCAGTAAAGTTAAGTGATTAAAATCTATGCATTTATTGTGAGCTGTTAAAGATGCACCATTTTGACAACACCTCTCTACACTTACATTTGGGTATGAACCATCAAAATACATTAACTAAGTTCAAAGGATTAATAACTCCTTACACAGGTAAGTTAGCTCCAATTAAGAGAAACCTTATGAGGTACTGTGACAATACTATCGTGCTTCGTAAGTTCTTTTCAAATGGTCTAAATTTAGTGATATAGTTTTCACATCTCACCCAAATAAACATATATTTACTAGCACTGAAATACAAATGAAGACCCTTACAGCATCTTGTTTCTCTAAGAAAAATAAAAGAAAATAATTACCGTTCTAGACTTGCTTGTATTTTTGTTATGCGCTGCAAGGTTAACTGTCGGGGGATCAATGACTGAACCAGGAAAAAGCTGAGCAAGCTCTGCATTAATAACAGCAGAAACTGCTTCATTAGGTGGAGTCAAAGGTGGAGTCATGAAGAGAGGAGTTGTTTTTGGTGTAGGTGGAATGACATCTGAAGGATGAATGAAGAACCCTGGGGCTGCTACTGGATTAGAAGGCACAGAGTTGTGAACAGGACCAACTGCTGATGCTGCTGCTGCCGCTGCTGCTGTTGTCTGATGCAGTTTTGCTTCCAGCTTAGCTTTCTGTGGAGAAGATGAAAGCAGTGCATGTAGCAGATAATACTGCTTGTGAACACAGGAATAGTATTGAGCCACAAGTTCAGCTTTCATTACACAACTGGACTTAATAAACCTAAGCTATCTTCAACATAGCCAAGTTAGATGTCCAACTACAAGCTGAAAAAATAAACTATTAAACTATCTATCTAATCTGACTTACTTGCTGAGGAACGGGAGTAATTAGATGCAGTGGTCAAAAAAAATAATAAAAACCCTACCATTCAACAGCAATGTAGAGTCAACACAGGCAAGCCTCATACTAACAATGGCTTTATGACTGGTACTTTCCTGTGTCAGCAACTGTGCTTTTCATTTCAGTGGGTTTTTTCAATTTCAGACTGATACATTTACTTATGAACACTTAGTTTTTATTATAAACTCCCAACCCACCCTCAAAACACACAAAAAACAAGTCTGAAAGACCAAAGCAGCATGGGAGACACTCTCAGCACTTTGCCTAATAAGAGTGAACCAGAGTGCTGAGCAGTTCCTTCCTCAAAATACACTGGAGGGAAAAAAAAAGGCAACTAGGTCTGCAACTACTTTCTCAGCTTTCGAAGTTTAGATACAGCACTAAAAATAGGCAAATAGCCTCCAACCTGTTGCTGAAGCTTCAAAAGCTGCTGCTGTTTCTCTTGCAGCACCTGGAGCTGTTGCTCTGCTGAGGCCATTGCATGAGAGAGAGACTGCAAAGCTACCTGGGCTGCTGAACTCAGTGCTGTCGAGGCTTCCCCAACTGTTCCAGAAGAGAGGCCACCGACTGCTGGGGTAACCCCAAAGGTACTCACTGGCATGAAACAAACAAACAAAACAAAACATGTATGTAGAAATTATACAATACACCTTTAATTCCTTATTAATTGTTCAGAGTGATGTAAAAACAAGAGAAATAACTCCTTTTATCCAGTTCTCGCTACAAGGTAGCATCACCTTGAATTACAAGGTATATCATTTATAGACTATGCACACTGGTCATACATGCAACACTTGGATTACAGAAAAGCCACCTAGTGCTCTGGAATTCTTCTACCACGTAAGGGTGCAAGGTTAAGATGCAAACTTGTATTTTATACTCTCCAATAGAAACAAACTGATTCAAATTAATAAATTTTGAATCCAATTTGTTTGCTAAGCTCCAAGAGGTTTAAGATTTTTCACATACTTTAAAAAACTTCACTATTTAAAAAAACCCAAACCACAAACAAAACATTTCAACACTTGCAAAACTACAGGCAATCTGTTTGTCAAACAGTGTCATTAGGTCCAATTAAAAATGTATTGTGGAACCATGCTAAGTAGAAAAAATAAAAAATTGTATATACCAGTAAACGTACTTGCATCGTCCCTTTCTATTCTAGTTCCATCACTTGTTGAAACACAGGTAAAGTGCAGAGGTTCAACTTCCAGAAGCCCAGTAAGGGAAGTAAAACTACCTTCAGCAGCTGCACAGCTACTTATTTTCCCATTTCCTGAAAGAGAAACATGTATCTGCACAGTCAGCCAATGTTTTCTTGATAGTGACATTTCAAGTCATGAAGTGTCAAAAGGGACCACTGAATATAATGCACATATTTTATTAATTCACATTTAGAACAAACATCCTACCACTATCACATCCTCAATATAAATGGAAGTATATTTCTAAAAAGATTATGCTGTCAAATCTGAATGGAGTATATTAACAAGTCAAACTATCAAATGTGACAGAAGAAGCAAAGTATAAAAAGAAAGAAATAAATTACATATAGATGCTCTATTCTTTCTATTCTGAAAGCAAATTAGCTTGCAAAAACATACTGATGTTACTTGAAAGGAAGAGGAAGAAACTGTCAGACCAACTAAGATCATACACCAATTTACTGTAAAACCCAGACTATTAATCAATATCCAAACAAATACACAGAGTTGTATGGAGGAAGGGATAGGAAGGAGAAAGACCATAGCATACAAGAAAAAGAAAGGAGTCACTATGACTGATGAACATTCTTGCTATGAAAAGAATTTCCTGACAGGTAAAAATTACCTAGTTCTTAAAGACATTCCATGGCCTAAAGATTAATTTATGAATTAACCTGAGAGGATAGGTACAAATATGCTTTTAAGGTATTTTAACTATTGTAAAACAGAAAAAATAACTCATTAAACCTGTAATATTTATGTAGAGGAATGCCATATTGCAGCTTTTCAACTTCAGAAAAATCCATTTAGGATTCCCTGCCTATGTGAGTGTTGGTAGCCTAAATGAATAGTAACACATATCAAGAAAGCTACTTGAAAGAGGTGACAGATGCTTTCTAGATGACTCTGATCCAGGGAATGAGAGCAGCTTTTCTGTCTAATCTCTACCCTGAGATATTCTACTGGATAAGAAAATAACAGATGCCAGGAAGAAGGTTTTCCTTGCCCTAAGGTCACAGGAAATGTCAAAGACACCATGAAGCAAGAGAATACCTTACACTTCAGCTTGGCTGCACAGCTATGAAATAGATGGAAAGTACAAAATCACATCTGCATGAGAAGAAAACAATATAATAGAGATATTTACCAATTCTACCACAATCAATCACTGCTAAACATACATACCTGATAGAACATCAGACAAATCAATTTCATCTGACTGTACTCCAATGCTGCTGTTGTATACATTTTTGCAAGAAGAGCCACATATTTCCAAATCAAACAGAACGGGATCAAATGGTGAACTATATAATCCATATCTGTAAATAAGACAAACAGCACCATTCACACAATAAGAACTCAAATAAAATTATTTACAGAAAAAGGACAAGTACTTCACCACCAGGATTTATTATATTCTAAACTATTTTGTTCGTTCATTTTACACACCTTAGAAATTATAATTTACTAATACTTCATTAAAGTAATTTATTAGATGACCTTTTCAAACAGCTTATAATGCTAAATAAGTTACTCTGTTACTAAATAGTTTTGGAGATGTAATACTGTCCTGGAAACATGACACACAATCACACTCAGAAATGGAAACTAGAACTACAAACCTTAAGACAATTAGCCACAGCAAAACATATGCCTGTAAATGAGACGTTTGTCTGAAGTCAAGAAAAACACAGTACTGTCCCAAAACAGCAAAAGAATTTGCACCTCAGTTTGTTCTTCCAGGTGAAGTCAGAATTAAAAAAGGAAATGCTGCCAGGCATACCAACCAATGCTTGTGATAAATACCTCACCAGAAGAAAACTTGTAACATTTACTCTGGCAGTGCTGGAGGGGAAAAAATAGCACCATCACCCAGGAAACAAAGTGGTCCCAAACCAATTAGGGTTTTTACAAGCCAAGAAAAAGGAAAATCCAAAGTCATATCAAAATCAGTGAGGTTTTTGTTTGTTTGTGTTTTCACTTTTGTTTTGGGGTTGGGCTTTTTGTTTTGGTTTTTTTGGTGTTTATCAATACCTATTACCAGCGACTGAGAAGAGGGGAAAGAAAGTGATAACCAGGCCAAATTACTAAGCCAGAGTAGAAAGAAAGAATGCATCTGTGTAGGTACAAAAGCAAGAAACATAACACTCTGCACTTTGGCAAGAGACAGAAGAAATCTGAAATATTTCCTCAAACACACCAGCAGGGACAGTAAGTTCTTCCACCCCCTTTTCCCTCTGCCTCTGAGCAGCTTCTCTTTTCTTTACCAGATGAGGAAAACCCCTAACAGGTAATATTGAGAAGGCTGGAATGTTTGGATGTCTTTTGTGATCAAGTATTCACAAAAGTGTAAATGTCTACATGGTACAACACCAGCAACAAGGTAAAAACAGACTCCAGACTTCTCTGAATGTTAAAACATTTCCACATCAGCCGGGCTCAATGCTTTTGGCCACACAATACTATGACTATAATTATTAGAAAATGATAAATGATGTTACAAAAGGGCAATAATTGCTATAGATCATCTGAGAATTACAGATCAACCCATTGAACATACATTTCCCAACCAAGTTATTTGCAAATTTAAGATAGCTTAATACTGAGAACAACACAGGATAGACTTGGTTGGTCTTTCCAAGCAAGCATTGGGCAGGAGCAGTGCACAGTGCAGATGGGACGAGACTGACGTGTTCACTGCCCGACCCGTTTCCATCCGCCAGCCAAGACAACGCGCTACTGTCAAGTGGCTACTGAAACACAGCAAAATGCTCAGACAAAATTCACTGGGGTACCTTGGCAGCCTGTTTTAGACCTCACACTTAAAAATTCAATCAACCAGGTCAGCTCAACATGAACATTGATTACTTACATGATTTAAATGAAGAGTTTGAGCAAGCACGTCATATAAAAGCTAAAAATTCTATAAAAGCTTAGTAGAGTAGAATCAGAATTTGAATGTACTGAAGAGGGTTTAATTTATTCTGTCCAACCCAGATTTATTTCAACAAGCATAGTGTCTTTTGCCCATCCTTCAGCAGGAATGATTAGATTCACAGTTTTGAGCTTCATTAGCAACACCCTCACAAAAGGATATAGAAGGTACACCACCAAAAAAACAAAGACTGAATCAAGAATGTCATGTAAAAACTCATCCATCATCCTATTCATCCGTGCATGAATATATTATACTATAATGAATATAAACCATGTGAAATACCTCTTCTGCTTCATTCATCAGAGCTCTCAACTGGAATAATGTCTAAAATTTTGTGTATTACAACACAATGGAGATAAGTCCAAAGAAAACAGTTCAAGGAAATGCTTTAAGAATGACTACAGATCTGAAGAATACAACGAAGATACAAATATACTCTAAACATCCAGAATGAAATAATCTCTCCACTGCCAAAGTGGACAGGACACAAGCACTGAAAGGCTTTACTTGCAGAAGCAGAGATTTCAGATTAGATGTGAGCAGGAGACAGTTCAAATGCTAATGATAGCAATAATTAAGCCATGTAACACCTTACAATATTTAGAATAATTTAATTCCACGACTATTTGAATCTGGTATTTTCTCAGGTTTGCTAGAGACAAACCAATCTGCTTTGTTGTAAGACAGGCAAAAACCCTACCTGAAATCCCTTTTTGTTGTTTTCTGAACTGCAAATCCTGTAACACACCCAACTGGCCTTATCCTTGTAAGTTTTACATGATTTATTGCAGCACATGATAGTAAAATGAGTATTACTATGCCACGAACGTGCAGATCCTTTAATTAAACATCTGCTTTTAGCTGACTACCAGATGTTAAGCTATTGCACCTGGGACCAATGTCCAGGAGCAAAAACACAATACTATAAATTCCGCAACACAAATGCACACAAAATAGATAGAATACAATTCAGGGAGAGAAAATGGAAAAAGGGTAAAGCAATGGCTGCCCACTGATTTATCTTAAAAAAACCAACTAAAAATGACAGCATTCTCTTAATCCATATACACGTGAAGGAAAGGCCTACAAATTTTGCTTGAATTAGCAAACTAAATCAAGAAATAGTCAGCCCTTGCTAGAGAGCTACAGTAATCAAATAAAGGATTAGACAGATGTGTCTGCTGCTATTCTTAAACCAGCTATAGAGTTACGGAGTTAAAAGAGAAAGCAAACTAAGTTCCAAGAAGAAAATCAGTAAAACACCATCTAGAAACATTAAAAAAAATCTAAGCTTGAGGGACACCAAGAACAGGAGCTCACTTCAGAAATCTTCCCTTGACATGCAGGGAGCTGTGCTCACCACAAAGTTATCTGAAATGTCACATGTACCAAATTCAAAAGTGGGCAACTGGAAAGGAGGAAAACCTTCTATTTCTGATATGCTTTTTAAAGAAGGCACTTGGACACAACTTCTATGAAGGAACAACTCAAATAACATAGAAAGGTGCCATTTCCATGTCAAGTGTAATTTTCACATTTTTCTCTTCCATTTGATTCAGCTCACTTTGTTTATTTTTCAAAATTCTCAATTATCCAGTTATCATTTCTATTGCTGGGATAAGTCTTCTAATCAGCTGAAGGACTACAGATGGTGAAATAAATTAATAGCTAAGCAGAGGAATGCAGCAGACAGTAGGATAAGGATCCACGTGACATACCTGAGACTAAATTTTTATCAAGTATTTTGGGATTATAGTTCTTTAAAAACAAAACCAAACCAAAAAGAAACAGTCATCCTTCCTCCTCCACAACTTCCCTTTACAGCATTTTCCATTACATTTTCAATTTTATCTGAAAATTCTGAACTAACCTCCACCAAATCTCTTCTACTTTGATCTTGCTTGCCTTTGAGGAAAACTCTTGCATCCAAACCACAGGTTAAAGAGCTGTCAAACAGCAGCATTTTCCCATCACCCTAATGCAGCTTTGGAAACTGCTACAAAACTGAACCACCAGAAATTTCCTTTTTCTGTCATATAAATCCAAAGTTAAATGGCCAGTCAGTCAGTTCAATATGTAAAAGATTCAACATCATAGTGTGATATTACACTGATACATAATTTAAAATAAGAACCTGTATTCACAGTAAATTACTCGAGGTCTCTACATTTAGAATGTGGTCTTTAGAAGAAATACATTAAATGTATGGCCAGCCTACAGGAAGACTATAGTTCTATGAAGCACTGTGCCAGACTGAAACTATTCAGTATATTTAATTCCCTCCTAGAGTCAAAATAGGACATGCTCTGTACTAGTCCTTACAATAAAAATCATAAATACTAGCATAAGGATTGCACAGACTTCAAAGACTACATACACATTTGCTGATTTAAAATGTGAGACAGCAATTAAATTCAACTTTAACTTCACCCAAGTTAAAACTGTTTTCCAGAACTTTAGCAAATTAATCCTTGTTCAAACAAATCCAGCAAAGTGTATCTTTTTTTAAAACACAACTTTTTTCAGAACACCAAAGGATGGCATTAGACAGTTCTCACATTTGTTTTTATCAAGCTTACAATAACCACGTTCCACGGTACCTTGTCTGAAGTAACGCTTCCATTGGGGTCAGGCGATCCTGCAGCTGCCGGGACACTGCAGTCAGCAACGATGCACAAGCTGTACTGCATCCTGCCAAATCTTCATCCTTTACATAATTCAGCAATACAAAATACCAATACACAGATCCTGCATTGAAAAAAAATAATTTCAGGTGAAACACGATACAAATTTTTCACTAAGAAACCATACTTTGAGGGATAATCAATGGAAATGATAAATAATTATCTAATGGTTACTGAATACACACTCAAGTATTCTGCCCCTTCCCCCTTCTTGAGAGACTTCAATTAATAAACATTCTGTAATCATTAGTTTCCACAAGTACTTCCAACTCTCTCATCAACATCAACAAAAAACAAAGACTGAATCAAGAATGTCATGTAAAAACTCATCCATCATCCTATTCATCCGTGCATGAATATATTATACTATAATGAATATAAACCATGTGAAATACCTCTTCTGCTTCATTCATCAGAGCTCTCAAATGGAATAATGTCACAATTGAAGTAAAAAAAGGTTCCCAGAAGACACCTTTGCACACTTCTTTTACTGCTTCTGCCCACAACAATCAAAACATTCCTGATATATTAAGATGCTTGGCTAGGGGTTCCAATCCCATCAGAGCCAAGCCATACTCCAGATTCAACTCTTTCTCCTTTCAACCTCTGGTTGTTGTTGCTGTCTCCTTAATCCGTATTTGCTGGAGGCACTGCATCCTTACAAATCTGTTCTGGGAGCACAGCACGGTGGTACTGAACAGAAACACAAATCTCAGCCTCCTCCTTCTTCCCTCCCTGTGCATTCCATACTCTCCATAGCAGCATGTGAAGTGTTTCAACCTGGGTGGTAGCACAACCGGCCTTTTGGAAAGCAAACCAACTTTCCTGCAAGATCCCTTGGTGACGCCAAGCTAGCATTTCCCAGCAGAGTCCAACACAACTCGACACACAACAAATGTACTGTGTATGCTCATGACAACAAACACTGCATACGTACCACCTGTGGCAGCAGCAGGCAGAAGAGGCATATTGTCCAGTAAAGCCTTCAGTAGAACTGATCCAAACCCCTGCTGACTCGGGTCACACCTGCCATTGCTACAAAAAAACAGACACTTTAACAATTAATGAAGTAAGAACAAAGGACAAAATCTCCTCCAGAAGATGATGCTGAAAGACTGATGCCTTTGCAGTCATACCTAAACATATTTTTCCTTAATGCAACATTTGCCAGGTCTTGCTGCTTTATGAGTTCCATGCCAAACAATAACGAATACGTATGTTCAATTCAGAATGCATGCAAATCCTCCAAATACATATAAAACAGAAATAAACAAACATATATGCAAATAATTAGCACTGACCTGATGCATAGTGCAAGAAATCGTGCACATTTGTGAGCTATGCTCCGCCCAGCTTCAAAGAAGCAAACACGTATAATATCAGACACACATTTACGTGTTTTAGAAAGCAAACTGTCATTTCCTTCCTTTGAGCTGTAAAAACAAGTTGTGTACTTTAGAGAAGCATATAAACCAATATTTTTTAGCCAAACTGATACTGAGAAATAGCCATGATAATTTGAACACAGTTCCTCCCTTACCTGCCAGGGCCATTTGAATATACTCCAGCCAACCAACAAAGTGTGTCAAGTACAAGACTCTGAGCATGTTCTGTAGTCAGACCATCCTCTGTCTTCTTGCAGAGAGTGGTGAGCAGCTTCTCATGGAACTCTGAAAACTGTAACATGGCACACCGTTGAACTCTAGGGAGGAGGGGAAGGAAATAAAAAACAGAATTATCCAATATGGCATTCTCCCACGAAGTGTCCCTCCAGCTTTGTATCCTCTCTTGGAAGACACAAAAAAGAGAATCCTAGATGAAATTAAAACCAGTACACAAGCATATACAATACTTTCCATGCACACATTTCCACCCATTTTCTGCTCAAAGAACTTCCTACATTACAATATAACTAGTAAGCTTCTGTGAAGTATTTTCCTCCATATTAACATGTCTAGCAACTCCTAAGCCTAAACAAACTTTCATCACCTACAACACTCTTATCAACCATTTGCACAAATCTCCTAGCAGCCTCATTGACCTCCTTATGCCCATAACAGTCACTGCCACCACTGTGGGGTTGCAGCTGGCAATACACTTTATTACATGCATCTAGGTCTGCAATACCAATCCAGAGATCTTAACTACTTATTTGAGTAACGATTTGTTAAGTTATTTTTGATTCTGAACTTTTTGACAAATAATATAATTTCTGCTGTAAGAAACAAGGCAGTGAGGAAATAGAAAGGGAAGATACTTCCTTTAAAAAAAAAAATCTGTCCAGATAATTTATCTATTTTACCAAGAACACTTATTTACATTTGCCTTTTGAAGTCAGGCAAAAAAAAAATCACTCTACATATAATTTCATGCATGGTGTTATTCTAGCACAGCTTTCACAGCACAGTACCCTCCGACTTGTGATGTACAGGATTTTCCATATAAAATAAGCTTATGAAATGACAACTTGAAACAGTATCTTGACCTGAGCTATTTTGAGAACTAAGCTTTTTATGAGAAGTGTAACTGCAGCTAATATTTCTTTGGACTTAAAAAACACCTACTAACCTTTCCTTTGAAATTGAGGTTTTTTTAAATCTTCGAATTGTTACAGAGACTTCTTGAAGTAAGTCACAGCCTCGCAAGTTATCTGATTTTCTTGAAGAAGTAGTGGCTTCAATTTTGCTAGATGGTTTTTCCTTATATTTGTGGAAAAAAAAACATTCATAAGTCACACTGGTTCTGACTGACTTATTTTTATACCTTGTTCAGTGAAATGCAAACAGTTCACTAAAATCTCTCTGTTTGAGCATTGTACTAACATAAACTACTTTTATTCACCAGTTGTTTTAATACAGAACAATACATTTAATCATGTGCTGTAATCTATTATGTTCTATTCTGATAATGTCCACAAGATGTACATCTTCCTTTACAACCTTACAACTACAGTGATCAAGAGTAAAATACACACACACGCATACAAATCTTCATGGAAGGATGAGGCCTATCTCAGCCACTGAAAATACTCAAGGAAACAGAAGTTTCCAAAACAAGCGCTCAGAATGTGAAATTGGCAGAACAGATATTTTCAATTAAATGAGCTCAAAAGAAACAACTTAGAGATGTGGAACTCTAATTCTTGAAGGTGTCAACACAGTGTCACCGCTTTAGAAAGTAGGCTTTAATGGATCTTAACTCTCCTAACAGCTGTTTTGTTTTCAGACGCCATGAATCATACCAAGTCTACAATTAACACACGTATCTTCCTTGGCTAATCATTACCTTGCCTGCTGCCACTTTTGCCAACAATGAAGCAAGTGAATGGCCCTTGTTTGTCTGAGGTTTCAGAGGTGGTATTCTAACAACTGGTCTAATGCCACCATTGCAGATTTCCTCTGTTCCTCTGTCATTCACTGCTTTAACATGAATCAAAAATGAACGATACTTGCCACCAGCCATGCCTAAAAGTGGAGAAGAAAAAGGGAGAGGGAAGAAAAAAGGAGAGGGAAGAATTTGCACAGTTTAGATAGATTGTAAATTGTAAACAGATTAGATCAACCATGTTAATTACAGTACTTGATCATCAGTTTGAAACAGCAACTCACTATGGTGTTATACAGCAAAATTTGTCTATGTAAAAATAAGTAACATACCTAAGTCTGACTACAGAATTATGAGATGCACTTTAGCCATGCATGCTTCATGCAAATACCATAATAAATTGGTTTACCTTTAACAAGCTTTGGACTTGTTAGTGTCAACATTCCAGCATGTCCTGAAAGATCAAGTCCAGTAGCCAGCCATACTGGACCACAAAGTATATCTTCCTTGTGTTCCTCCAGAAATGGACACAATCTAAGACCTTAAAAAAACATGAGCAATATGGATCTGAATTAGCCATCATTAAGTCACAAAATTTGATCATTTGCATGGATTAAAAATACACCACATCAAACTCTGATCATTAAATACATTAAACTCTGATCATTAAATACATTAAACACATTAAATACATTAAACTCTACATAAAAAATTACTTGAAGTTCACTCCTAGACATTTTCTAATGAAATCAATTAAGGTAAACGACAGCTTTCAAAGCATTTTCAGTTGCATTATATGGACTAATATACGTTGATTGGCTTATCAAAGCCAAAAAATACACAACTGATGAAATAATGAACCATTATATATAGATCCACAACTCTTACGGGGTCTTTATTTCAGCAGGACAACACTGCTCAAAACAAAAAAAAAATTAAAACAAAGACTGATCTGCTTACTCTATGGTATATTCAATTATTGAAATAATCATTCACTCATCTGCTCCTTTCTCAGTGTGAAACACCTCCTTTCAGCACTTTTATCACCCCTTTGATGCCTTCCCTCATCCTTTTGTAACACCTTTACTAGAGTCACAGAATCATGGAATGGTTTGGAAAGGACCTTTACAGTCATGCTCTAGATAAGCCTGACTACATGAGAGAAAAGAAGGTGTGAAGTAAGACTGTTAAAAGGACCAAGAAAAAAGAACCATCGCTCTGGAACTGAGTCACTCCAACTGTCAAATTTGAGTCTACAGCTCTCTTCACTTAGACCCACTCTTCTTGCATTTCACAGTCTAAGACATTTTGTGGAAGAGTGCTAGTTAACAAAAAGTTATAAAAACAGGCACAGTCAGTGTGATGTGGCCTAGTTACGAATTCTTTACGTTCTGTTCCGTATTTTCTTGGTTTACTGCAGCAATCTCTACAAAACCCAGGTATGCAAAGAAAAATCACATTAAAACTAGCTAAAAAAACAAAGTGAAATACTGCTGAAACAGGCTAGCAATTTAATTTAGAAAGGTGCCATATCAATCTACTTTATTTATAAATTCAACTAAATACTAATCTGCTTGTAAGCACCAAACCTCTCTATCAGTTTAGGACACTTTTGGTGCATTTGTTTTAAACTTTCAACTCATACAGCAAACAGACCAGTGAGAGAAATAACTTCAAAGATGGCTGAGAAACTAGTCTATTTTAATGTCTGAGAAATTTCTGCTGCAGAATTCAAATTTATCATTAAAAGAAGAAAAAAGTAAGCTCCCATTTTAACTGAAGTATAACAAGATCAGTAAAGCTTACATTGTGGTTCCTCTACATCCATATACTGCATTTCTTCATTGAATTCCACCATTCCTGGTTTTCCATTTCTCTCCACTTCAATATTATGAGCTGGAGATAAAGGAAATGTGATCTGTCTATCTACTGCTGCTTCTGGAAATAAAAATATTAGCACAATTTCAAACACTGTTCAAGGCTCAGGAGAAACAGAAGTGGTAGTTTTCATAGCAAAATGATCAGCTTTCTGCCCACAGCATTATTTCTAATATAAACCCACAAATATACAAAGGCACGTTCTTTATATGGATTGAAGTTGCAGCAAATAGTTAAAAAAAAAAGTATTTCTGAACGAACCGTAAAGAGCCTGTTTTGCTCTAACATTGCCCAAATTCTTTTTTCCTAACAATCTACTGCAGATTACTCCTAAGCAATTAGATTCCAGTACTGAAAGTTTGGTAATTTTAACTTAAAATAACCGGATTGCTCCTGCTGAACATCAAACACTCTTTCGGCAATACCTAAATACAGTCCTTTATTCAATTAAATGGATCACATGAATCATAGATGAGGAGGACATGCAAGCAAATTAGCAAGAAGTATATACAGTGAATTAACTGCCAGACCAAAACCATTAGTTCCCAACCAGAAGAATTATGCCTCTGGCCTTCCCATTACTACACACTACATATTTAACTGCTCCTGTCAGACAAAAAAATGACTGAATAAACTTTGCCCTACACATCTTCCCTAGGTCCCATTATCTTAAAATTTTAGTTCCTTTATTCCCCCATGGAAGGAGAGAACGGAAGGAGGGGGGAGTTAATTGAATTTCAGTCTGAGGTTTTTTACATTTTCAAGAGCCATCAAACAATCTTGAATATTACTTCTCCCTAGGATTGGAACATTTTGGTTAAGAGCTATCACATATATAAATTATCTAGGTTTGCCTTTCCTGATAATGAACTCATTAATGCCCTATTATTTTATTCAATAGAGCATAGAAAAAAGGCAAATGTCACTAAAGTCCTTTTCCAAAACTTAAGATATTGAAAAAGGGTAGGAAACAACTGCAATGCAGCTAACACTTTGAGAAGATGTTGGTTAGTTGTGGCTCTCCAATCCTACTGAATAAAAAAGAAAAAAGACTTTGCCAAGGCTCCCTTGCAGGTTCTCTCACGTTCTGCAGTCCTTTCCAGACTGCCTGCCCCCCATTCCATGCTTTCTCTGCCCTGTCTGTAAGAGAAAAAAGCAAATTCCAGTATACTGCATGTAAGGAAGTGAAATGTCATTTTCTGGAGGAGCTCTGTCATGTCTTCTGATCAGTATGCTGTGCTGAAAAGCATTCACAGAGAGCTCTGGCAATTTGTTTCACAGCTAAATCAAATGTCTCGAAGAAATTTCCAACTCATGGAACTGTTTGCTCAGAAGTGTTTAAATTTGAAGCATTAAGGAAAAGACTTTAGCTTTTCTTCTATTATTTTGTTCCACAGGTGAAGATTTTCAGATTAATTCTGACACCCAGATCTGCAAAAGGACTGAAATAATGCTGATAAAGCAGGTTCCATTCAGGAGAAAAACATGGACAATCTGTTCTGTTTTTTTCTTTGATGGAACAAATTTCTGCTAAAATTAAGGTTTTACTTCAAGCATTAAAAAAATGAAGAAACTGAAAGAACACCTATTGACTGTTGTGCAGTCACAGCTAGCACTTCTGTTAAATCGAAACCATCTTGAATCCTAAAAGAATAGGGTTTTCTGAAAGAATTTTACTATGCTAGAATATTTTGTTCTTGGGTATCAACCAGTTTATAGTATTTTGGGGAGCATCTCCAGCACACATTTTTTGTTGTTAAACACTGGGAGATGCTACAGAGCGAGAAGTTTTATGAAAGCACGCCAGTGATCTTTCAAAAGCCTATATTCCTTTTTGGAATTTACAGCTGTTACTCTCGTTTAAGTGGGATGGTCTTACTTAGCAATTAAAAAAACAGGAAAAGGGGTGGGAAAAGGGCTTTTATGATCATGCTTGCTGTTCTCTATAACACATTTTATATCCATCAGCCAATTTAATGGCTGACAGCAAGATTTCTCTGAAATACCAAGTTCCCAGAAGCTTTTGAAAAAGAGGTGACAGATAAAGATGAGCAATTAATGCCTCAGTAAAAGGAGGTACTGCATGTAATGCCTTCCACTCCTAGCAGACACGGCAGCAGGACATGAAACACTCTCACCACAGAAAAATCCCAACAGAGGCACTTCCACATCAAAGAACTGACTTTTCAATTTGTGCTATCCCCTCACAGGTTCCCTGAGAGCTACTAAGATGCAGAGTCCAGTTAGGAGTCTTCCCAAGGCAAGAGTATTCCTAACTTTGGTTTACTCTGTCAAAGCTGCAAGAAAGAGAAGGTGAAATCATACTGCAGCTTTCACAGAGTTTAATGAGCCAAACGATGAGTGAATTCCCAAGGAAGCCAGGGGTTTTTTTACTGCCATCAAGAAAAACTTTGCTATTTTCTCACTGGCAAATAATTTTCTTCTGTGACTTGGAAAAATTTATTATAATTCTTTTTATTATATCAAGACCTTAAAAGAGCACCATTTGTTTAATCAATCTCTAGGATGATTTACAATTGGCAACGTATTTTTTAATGACTGCAGTACAGAATTATAATTGAATTCAGTCTTTTTGAGCTATGTACTTTTATTTGTATAAATGTCATGATTTTGAAACTGTTTACCCGGTTTGTCTCCTCAATTTACATTCAAGCATAAGTGAAAACTGGCCATGATGCTGAGAAACAGAATAAATAAGTAAAAGTGAAACACTTACATAATTACAAGCAATTTTTCTGATATACATCACAGAGAATAATGAGTTTGAGAAAATAAATAATATTCTGAAAGATTTCTTAATTTTTTTCTTACCATTGACTTTCCCCAAGCCTGGAGCTTTATTTTTCAGTAAAGTCACTTGAATCTGAGGAATATTTGTGATGTTTGAATTCAAAACAAATTTGAAGTCCACATGTCCAACCATACAGGCTTTTGGTAGAACCAGTTCAAAGACATGCTCATCCCAGCTGTTGCTGTCAGGAAAAAAAGAAGACAATGACCCAGTGTTATGAGAAAATTCAGATCAAGGAGGCAGCATCACACAGTGCATTCTCCATCTATGCACAGTCTTTAACAAGAAGAAAAACTTATTTTGTTAGTTGACATCCACACAAATTTCTGAAGTAGAAGTCTTTCAAACTTTAAAGCCTTCAAGCTTTCAAGATAACCACTTCAATTTTGTGAAGGTGTTAAAAACCCAATTGAAATGACAGGGAGAAACAGTGTTCAGACAAAAGCATCAGTGGTTTCATTTCACTGCCTTCATTGCAGTACCATTTTCATATAAGTACCAGTTACTTGTTTCCAGTAAGAAAAAGTACGAGAATAAAAAACCAAACACAACACTAAAAAAGATCTATCAATCAGAAGTGTATGAAAGCATGATCCTAAGTACCTACCTCGTAAACTCTTAAGTTGCCCTTATCCATTGTTTAACATTTACCAATATCACTTTCCAGTGGTACAAAAGCCACATCCAGGAGACTCAAAATACTACTTTCAAATTATTTTTAAAGCACATTTGGTAATTCATACAGGATGAAAAGTGCTTCTTATCAGATGCACTCTCAGAAGCCTGTGCTGTGCAAAATGGGTGCAGCTTTCTTTTAGTTAGTCATGTTTTTGCTTTGAAGACAAGTTTGGTTTACACTGAAAGTGTAAACTTGAGATAAACACCCCTCCATGAGCCGTTCCATAGTTTGATACACTCATGTTTGTAAAACATAGTTCAAACCAAAAAGCAATGAAAATACAACTACTTATGTGCCAACTGTCCTGTTTGTATACATTTTTTAAAGTAAATGACTTTCCTGATCTTATCAATTTAGCAGTAAATAATTGTTTCAAATGTAACTTTGATGGATTTACTTGTATGACTGAAAACATTAAGAAACTGAGTATGCTGTTTGTTTGAAGTAATTTTGAGACATCTTTCTATCATCTCATTCACAAATAGGTATTTTAAATCCAATAACATACTACACATTGAGTACTGTGCAGAAAAACATTTTTAAATAGATTAAGGAATAGTGCAAATGTATTTATTTCTTTACAATAATATCCCTGAAGGCCAGATCTCCCTCAAGCACATGTAATACACTTAAAAGAGATTTCAGGTACTAGTAATGAAATGGCACACCAGCGTTCCAGAGCAAGCAACATAGAAAAGCAGAGATTTTGGGGGATAAGATGGTCAGAAGTGAAAGATGGACAGAGGACAGTTAGTGGTTATGATTTAAGAAGTAACAGTGAGGAATTCTCAGATAGCTGTACAAATAACACAGGTAAATAAAATATAATGAAAAATGTATCCCACAGCTCTGGGAAAAAAAACTTCAAACCTCTGTCAGCAACTGTAACACTAAATATTTAGGATCACTCATGCCTTTCGTCTAGTTTGGAGAATACATAATCCAGTGCCAAACAGAGAGAGGTGCGGGGGTGGTTTTTCATGTCATGCAAAGCATGGACAAAATAAGACATTCAAAGACATAAGACTTCTGAAAGACTAAGTAATATTCTGCTCATCCAGTTTTAGTTAAAGAGCTGGTACAAACCCAGAAATGAATAATAGACCACTTTGTCTGCAGCAGTCTTTTGTAGTCTGTGTATTGCATACAATGCACACAGCCACAGCAAATTACAACTGTTATTTGTCTACTCCAGACATCTCTTTTTGACAGAATTGAGCAGCAGATGCTCAAGAGGCACATATGAAATAACGAACATCAGTGAAGGTCTCACATTAATCCAACAGTAAAGAGATCTTCTAATACCTGTGACAAGAAACTTCACAATCTAATTTTGTGACTAGTTAAAAGACTCTCCTTTAAAAATTTCTCACAGGTGTGTTTAAGTACATCTTCTTTATTCATGTGCAGTTTCAAAGTAGCAAACAAATTAATTTACCTTCTTATTATTTTCACAGTATCTTAGCATATCCATCCTAAACATCACTTTTCTCTGAAAATCTAATGTGAAGACTTACCTATGAAACCCTTTTAACCCGTGAAAACCTTCTAAATATATATCATCTTTCTAAAGAACATACAATCCATATTGTGTTCTAAATGCCAATATACCATCATTCTGAACTACAAGATATTTTCCAACGCACTTATTCATTCCCTTTCTAGAACATCTCACTGTCTGATCTTCCACTGCAACTGAACTTTGAACTGCAGAGCCATTTCCAGAGTTTAAACACTGGAAAGCACATCAATATCTTGATCTTCCTTCCTTCCTATACATGTCTCCATAAGATGAATATATCCTGCATAAACTTGAGAAAAAGCCAGGAAACTCAGATATCACTGTTTTATCCAGGCACATTAGGAATTGACCTCCTTTTTAAAAGACTTAATCCCATTTAACATTTCAATTAAATTACCATTGAGGGGACAATACTGATATTTAGATAATTCACAAGATAAACCAGACCCTGCTTTTCTGTTTTCTTTGTTTCCCAGCCTTTTTAAAATAACAAAGTAGGGTCGTAATATAATGCCATTTTCTAAAACGCAGTTACAGGATTATCTCTTTCTATCTATCTGAGAAACAAAAGAATTACCATATCAAATTGCATTACTCATCCATCTAACACTGTAATCCCACATCGTGATAGGTATCAGTATGAGGCACCCAAAAAGGAGATAAAAGGAATCTCATAATAACGACTAACAAAATAATCCAGAAATTAAAGTTTCTTCCCAAATAACTTTTAATGAAGAGCTAACACGGCTTTCAATTTTAAGATTCTACCCTAAGAACAAAGGGACTGTAATTTTATAATTTTTGTCATGAGTCAGATAGCAGCTGTCAAAGATTTCTAGTACTAAACCAAAAGTTTTCCTCTTTACAACTCTGTTTTGCTTAGCAGCAGGCATAATTCTTTTCCTCTAATAAAACAATATTCATAAGCTAATTTTCCATTTATCACGTTCCAATGAACAGCTATTACCTTCACTGCTTGCTTCCTTATAATTTCATATTGGTAGATTTTTACTTTTCAACGGTTACTAAACACACTTCATAATCAATTGTTTTAACTGGAAGTTATTTTGCAAGGAACCACCTCCCTTCCACTTGCTACATACAGACTATTCTACTTAAACAAAGAAAAACCACAAGATAAATAAAGGTTTTAAAGCCTATAATGAATTGCAAGTTTTTAACTGTAGCTTATGAATATTAATTTAAAGCAAGTTCAGCTCCTCTTAGGTGTCAGTCCTGGAAATGCCTGCAACCATTAGCTGTTTTCCCACCCGGAATGCGTCATTATCACATGCATTATCACATTTCTTTTACAGGACATATATGTTTTGCCCCACATACAATCTCTAGCTCCACTAGCAATATTCCATTGTTTTCACTCTATGGCTATTTTGAGTCTACATTACTATGCAAACATTACACATCACTGGAACAGATGTGTAGCAGTCTGACCCAAAAGACCCTGCAGTGTCTGATGCACGGCCCTTAATAAAACACACCACAAAACTTTTATCTGTATTTTGTTTCTCCAAGCATTTATTCATAAAAAAACTATGCAAAGCTACTTCAGGTAGGTTTTAAGCAACCCTTCAGGGAGACAGCAACACTGCTGTACTCGTATTTAGGAACCCAGAGGAATTCCAAGTTCTTGTGTCACATGTAAAAAACTAAGTACTGCTACACATACCACGTTGGTGCAGTTCACTTCAATGAAAATACTGCCTAAGCTTTCGCACAACTAGGGCTCTGTAGTGGCTTCAATGTCTCACATATGAAGATTTAACTTGAAATGAATAGACATAAGTCCAGACTCTACCTTCATATTTTAAAATAAATTACAATATTATTTCATTTAGGACAGCTAATTAGTCATACTGGCACCTGCAGTTTGCATTTACTGATTAAATAATATACTAAGAATATGTGTATACATAAGAAGGGTGAAGCAGACTTTTACAGAAACTATCAAGAATATCTCTAATTTGGCCAAATGTACTTGTCTAATCACATAATATCATGTCACATTTGGCAAATAAAAATACACCAGCTCAAAACCTGACTTTCCAATTTGTTTCAAGATTCAATAAAATTACTCTGACAATCTCACAAAGACCTATAGTGCAAACAACCAAACAGGGATTACCATCTTTGAAAATGCATGTTCTTAAACTTGCACACTAGTTAAAAACAATTAAGTTGCATGAAACTTGTGGTTGCACAGCTACAAGAACTAGTTATGCAATGCACACAATTCCTTCTGCACTGTTCCCCTCCATACCTGTCTGTCTGCAGCTTCCAAGTTCGAGTGTGCTGAGCTGCATCCCCGTGGTGCTGCTGGTGCAGATGCTGAGGGTGCCGCCTTTGCTGCTGCTCTTGCTGGACTTCCACCCAACAGGGAGGGACAGTGGCTGAAAACCGTGGTGTCAAGGTCTCAAATCGGGTCAGTTCCACCAGGGATGTCAGTGTCTCAAGGGAAAATGGCTGGTCCACCAAAAGATCAACTCCTGAATAATGACAGAACATTCATTATTACATAGATTTTGTTTTCAGAACATCCTATAAAAAGTAGTTTAAAATTTATCAGAACTGCTATAGGTAAAATGAGCTACAAGTTACATGAAGCCTTTTCAGTTAAAAAATAATAATAATAAACTCCCGCCCCCCCCACCCCCCCAAAAAAAGGCACCACCATAAGCAAACAACAAAAAACAACTACAAAAACTTCCAAACACAAGCAATGAAACAACCCAGCCTTGAAGCCACTATCCTTTGAAGGGAGATCAGTTGGAATAAATTTTCTAAGTACTGAGAGCTCTGAGCATGCCGTCTGGGATTCAACCAGAGGCATCGGGAATAAGTAATTAGCCAGTTATACTTTGAAGATGTAAAGCTGATTAAACATTTTTTTAATATCTCTATTGATTCAGATAAAAAAGTTTTATATTTCATGAAAACAGGCAGAGAATTGCTAAGCATTTTTATCACTGTTTAAAATATTACTCTGACACCTGATTATCAACATAAACTTGTTTTATGGTGGATTACTAGAATGCTGTGGAAGGTTCCCAAGTTAGTTTAAAAGAGGGGTAAGTGAAAAACAAACATGCTTTATGTAAAGCACTTCAAAGGCACTGGGCCTAGACAATTATTTTGTCCTCCTGTCTTCACATTTAAGCCTTGTACTGAGAAAACAAGAATATTAATTGAAGTACTGAAAACTAAAATATCCCAGGAAGCCAAACATCTAAAGAAACCACAAAGAAACTCTGAAATAATCAGATTTTCTCAGACATAAAAAAACACAAACCAAAACCAGCAACAAAACTGAAGGGACAGTAAGATATGGACAACGTAATTTTCCTTATATTTGAGCATTTTCTCTTAAAAATGCATTTTGAAGAAGAATCTTTTACTTCTGAAGAAATCATGGTTTTCAAAATGAGAAAGTTTGCTACCCGACTACTACAGTCACCACCCTGGGGTGAGGGGATAATAATACACAGCACAAATACCACCCTCCCTGCTAAGCCTGAACCTAGAGAATATCTTGAAAAGCAATCCAGGTTGAGATTGAGGTGAGATACGCAGACAGGTAAAAAATTCACTCTCATTGTAAGTAAAATAATTTTCAGTCTAGGAGGCAGGAAAATGCCAAAGAAATTAGAAATGCTTTAAAAATTGAATTTCAATAATACAGCAAAGACCTTCACTTTTTTAACTGCCAAATGTGAACCTCATTAGCTGGATGACACTGCAATGAGAAGTGAGATCATTGCTCAAACTGTACAACAAGCCTATCTTTGAGCAGACTGGATTTTTCTGGCTTCATTCCCCTTCCCCCTCCAAAGAAACAAATACAAATTCAGAGCAGAATCTCATACATGTAATGTGGTATCAACCCCTAACACTGAAAAATGAAGGACTTAACTTTCCACTGCTGTCAAGTACACTTGGCTTCTTTTAAAAAAATTACAAGACTTTTATTATATTCTAACAGAGTGTTATGACAAGATGAAGTTCTAACAGCAAACTTGAAAACAGGTTTTAAACTGGTCAGGAAAACTAACATTCTCTTTTAATTCACTTTGAAAAAAAGGATTATTTTAGATTACTTCATCACAAAAATCCCTCTGCTCCTTAAAAGAAACAGTAATCTAAGACTGCTATAAGGTTAACTTATTTTCTTCTAAAACAATAAAATTTAAAAGGAATCCAAGTTGCAAATTCAAGCTAGAAAATAAAATTTAAGGAAAGCATTCTAGCATGCAAACAACAGAGAAAAAAAACATATGAAGAAAGCCCACAATTATAAAGGAACAATATATGGGCAAAAGCTTCTACTTGTTGCAGGAGTTCATTTCCCCAAACAGAAACCTTTCTCTTGGGCTGTGCCTCTGACTGAAAAACATGCTAAGACAAAAGTGGAAGAAAATGGGTTTTTCTGTTGTTTAGTATGTAGGACCAAAGGAGAAGCAATCCTGATACCATAAATGCTGGGGACAAAGACTGATCACGATCCATACAAGTACTGAAAACCTCATTACTGAAGAGGTTTGCACAGTCCTAGCAATCATTCTCATATACACTAAGAATACTGTATTATTGACTTCAGCATCCTTAACCTGGGTAGTTCAGACTAAGAGTTCTGCAAACAGCATTTGGTTTCAACAATTTCTACCCAGACCCCTCATTTCAGAACTGACTTCTTATGATTGTTAAGCTTCTCTGAACAGCTTTTAGTGGCTCAGTGTGAAGGCACAGCAAAGTATTAATTTATCCAATTGTTACTGTGTATCTAACAACTCTTTGCAAACCATTACAGACCAAAATCAAGCAATAGTACAATGTCTGAATTATATAACTACTTAAAGGAGGATCTTCAGCTTGTGGACAATCTAAAGATACAGCTACTTTGAAGTTTATACATAAATAAATCAATTTTTTATTCCAGTAAGTGATATTAAAACCTATACCAAAGGCTGTATGGGAAAGAGATTAAAAACAGGGGAAAAAAATCCCCTTTATGGTACTGGCAGATTTTAAACAGTAATAATCATCTACTTGACTCATCAGGATTTGACTCATTTATACAAAGTGTTTTAGGTTTTTTTAAAAGTCATGAACTGCCAAAGTGTTATTCTTGTACACACCCAGTGATAGACAAACAGCAACTACAGAACTCTAACTTTAGGCAGCAAAATATTATAAAGTGGAATACTATTAAGTAACTGAAATTCATGTTCATATGCAACTTTGAAAACCAACAAAAGTATTTTTACTCATGATACATTTATACACGTGCAATTTACCTGTAATGCCTGGACTAGAAGGGTTAGATAAGGGCTTGGTGCCTTCTGATGACTGTTCTACACTTTTGGAAAGGGATCCATCTACAAGGATATCAGCTTCATCTATGTCATCACAGGTCCCTCCAATCTGAAGGAAATGAAGTTCTCCACCTAAAATCATCACAGACAACAAAAGAAGACAGTTTAGACAAGCATACAGCTAAATTCAACACACAAGACAGGCTTGTAGTTGAACTGCTATGCAATTATGACAGTATTTATTCAGGACCTGAAATCAGTAAAATTATGCAGGTATACTTATTTTGCTTTACTACTAGTAATTTTTTTCAGGGCAAATGCAAAATAGAACTACAAAAATACTACAGCTGTGAACGGCATCAAAGGCAAAAGGTATTAGCGGGAAGGGGTTTTTAAACGTAATTAACAAAGGAAACCTCAATAGAAACCAAAAATTATAACCATTGTGACACTTCCCATAATCCAAATTTGCTTCTAACAGAAAATATTTCATCAGGTCAAGTGAAGGCCTACACTACCTCACCTCTACAGGGTGCATAAATTTCCTTTTTAAAATCCAATATTTGAAAATTGAAAAATCAACTATTTTCTCTGAACTCTCCTAATTAAGGAGCTGTTCCCATCATTTCGTCAGACCTAGAATTAAAACACTGATCAGTGATCAACAGACAAAAGTGCAAGTCCAAAGTTTTCACTGGACACTATATATTGATGGAAGTTTGAAATCATTCAAGGAGGTTGTCCGTGATTCACCACTACAGATACACACAGATGAATTCAGTCATTTACAGCGAAGTCACAGAACCATAGGACCACTTAGGTTGGAAAAGACTACTAAGATCAACAAGTTCAACCATTAAACTAACACTTCCAAGTCCACCACCAAACCATGTCTCTAAATGCCACATCTCCACATCTTTTAAATACCTCCAGGGATGGTGACTCCACCACTGCCCTGGGCAGCCTGTTCCAATGTTTGGTAACCCCTTCTGTGAAACATTTTTCCTAATATCCAAGTTAAACCTCCCCTGGAGAAGCTTGAGACCACTTCTTCTTGACTTGTCACTTGTTATTTTGGAGAAAAGGCCAACCCACACCTCACTACAACCTGCTCTCAGGCAGTTGTCCAGAATGATAAGGTCACCCCTGAGCTTCCTTTTCTCCAGGCTAAACAATCCCAGCTCCCTCAGCCACTCCTTGCTCCTCCTAAGACTTGTGCTCTAAGTCACTGAGAAGGAATGTCTAACTTTACATAAGGCTGGGGGGTGGGGCTGGGCAGAGCTGTTACCAGTTTCAAAAGTTACAAAAATTCTCATCACAGATTCAAATGGAGAGGTAAAACCAAGCATAGGCCTTACATGATTTTTCTGAACAATTATTACAGACGGACCTTCAGCATCTGACTAACATTACACCAAACCTGTTATGCAAAATATCCAGGTAATCTGAAACAAACAAACCTGAGAATAAAAATGTAATAAAAACCCAAGGTAAAAGCAGTATATGTTCTGCTCTGTGAGGGGTGAGGAGAGTGAAACAGAAAGCGATAGAGGCACAAGGAGACAGAGAGTGTGTGAGGCACAGAGAAAAAGATGTGAGAGGCACAGTGAGAACTCATATAGTTGATCTTTTTTGGGATGTCACTAAGAAAAGCCTGACAACAAATGGCTAAATAAACTCATTCTCTTATGAAGACAGAATAACAAGAGGAATGCAATAGCTCAAATGACCAAAATGGAAGAATGACTCAATGGACGGGATCAGTGCAGTGCACTGTGGGAAAATCCACCCGGGGTCTGGGTAATGTTGCACAAAAGTAGTGCTCCCAGTAGGATCTTAAGAGATGGGAGATTTTCTCACTATCTGTATTTATCTTTTTTGTTCTATCTTCTTAAAAAAGCTATTTCATTAAGCCATTTCTTGGTAGGTCTTTTCTAACTGAGATGCAGTAAGAAGCCTGTACACCCCCCCCAGCCTCAACCCACACACCCCCAGTGCAGAACAGTACATCGCAAGGAGATCCAAAGAATGGGGGGCGAAAAAAAATTAGTTCTAGCAAGTAACACTTATGAGTTTCCTTGAATTTAAACAGCTCAGAAACAAGTAATTCTCCTCAAACTTCAAAGAGAATTACAGACACATTAGAAAACACAGACCTTGACAGCTTCATTTGGTAGTATGACAAACATCAGTTTCTCACTGTTTACTGCTCAGCAGCAAAATGTCCTTACCATTTTATCCATACTACAAGAAGAAGAGTCATAATCCCTGCATTCCTGAAGGATTCCAGTACTTTTCAAAGAAAAAGTCTGTGCTAAACTTGAGATACCTCACTCCCTTTTATTTGTTTTTAAAAAGGTTCTGTAAAGAAGTTTATCAAGAACTTCACTTATACAGTATTAGCTCCTGCTTATGCACTTCTCCAAAATCCCTGTAGATGGCTTTGCCTCCGTATCACAAAGGAAGCGTCTCCTCTCACAGAACATCCAAAGACAACGTCCTGATGATGCATGCTTATTTGTTTCAATGATACTGTTTTTCCTGTAGTCAAGTGCCAGTGAAAAAAAATCTGTGCAAAAGTCAATGCTCCTTTTTTTTTTCATTTTTTAGTACTCTTGTTTGCAGTATTAAGCTGAAACAGTGACTCGCCCCGTGCTTTCTAATTCTAGCCACAGAGCAAACATCACAAGTGACTTAGTTCATATGAAGGCTTCTCTGCCTGCATCACTTTGACAGAGGCAATAAATGCTTCTGTTGCACTACCAAGAAGGTATGAAAGCTGACAATGACTTAATTATCACAAAATAGGCAAATTGGACGAGCATCATTATGCTTCCCTTAAAAAACAGGTAACACAATCAAAACATTGCTAATTTAATTCTTATCTGTATTTTAAATCCACCACTTGCATAGACTGAAGACCAATGGTGGCCAATACAAACAGAACATAAGAATCATAAATCCATTCCACTAAATCACAGGCTTCTTTCTGGCAAAACTCATTAAAAAGTTACTGGTTCCAGGAGAGCAGCACTGGCACGAGCTAGAGAGCGTGCCAGAGACTAAGGCCACTGCAGACAAAGCCAATCCAGTGAGATGTTCCTGCACTCTGCAAGGAGTTTGGGAAGAGTGACACCTTTGTCATCAACATACTGACAATCACAGCACAATGATATAGTTGAACAATACCCAAGTAGTTCAAAGGAATTAGAAAACAAAGCTATACCACAGAAAACTATGCACTAAACAACTTATAGTCCCCTCCTTCTCTCGTAACTGATCACAAGTGTTTCAGAACACTCTAAAAATGTCATCAAGAAAGCTATTCCAAAACCTCATTCCAACACAATTTACACTATTCTTGGAGATTTTAGCTATAAAATTCTGTGTCTACTTTAACAAAACAGAACGCAATTGAATAGGGTCAAGTGAAAGCTACTATGCCTAGGAAGAAATAATTAGAAGTCTTATTACAGCATGAAGGAAGATCAACTAGACAGCAGTTCTGCAAGAGAGGTTCATGTGAGTCAGATGATAAACATCATTCCATTTCCTGCTCAAAAGTGCAAACATTCCGCTATGTATACATACACATGGTATGTAGAGACTGCAGAGCTGCTTAAGGAATTCTTCTGTTCCATTCAAAGACATCTCTAGGATTACTGTGCCTGGTTTTGGTATCTCATCAAGAAACACATGGACTGATTTGAACAGGTCTTTTGGGAGGGGAAGGTAGAGGTTGGTTAGGTTTTATGGGTTTAAAAGGATTAGTGACATTCAGCTTGAGAAAAGAAATGGTTGGAGAAGGACAACACCTAAATAGACTCTGTCTTCCCCTCCTTTTTTGAAGAAATGTCTTTGCCATATTCATAATGAATAGTACAACAGGTATGGCTCGTGATAAAGATGATACAAGCTAAACACTAGGGAAAAAAATCATCATCAAGGACAGCATGTACTGGAAGAAATTTCATGAGTAGGCTGTTCAATCTCCAAGTTGAAGATATTCGAAAACAGGGTGATCAGTAGTCTGTTTCTGAATGGGTAAGTGTAATTGACTCTGACTTTAAGATGATCTCTTAGCATCACTTCCAACTCTAATTCTGATGAGGAAAACACCTGACCTCTCTCCAATCCTATTAAGACTCCATTACCAAAGAAGGTAGAAAACTGAAAATGCTAAATTGATTCCTGAACTTCAAACACAGAGTACACAAGGCAGACAAAGCCTAATGACAAGGAAGACACAAATAAGATATCCACACTAAATCAGAAAAAAAGCTGGAGTGTGATTAGCACACAATTTACAACATAAGAACAAGAAAACTGCTATAAATGAAAGGTACAAGATTTTGGGGAATCAATTCTCAAATGTATCCAAGTGCCATCCAGTTCTGCCAGGCTTGCAGTAAGAAATATCAGCACAGACAACTCACTCTTGACACACCAAAATCAAGTCTGAAAAAATACTTTTTCCAACAAAAGGGACTGACTACAAAAATGCTTGTTATAATGTAGCACCTTTAAAATGTTATAATGTAACACATTCAGAACCTCAGGTGAGCACAATCCAGCAATGCTGCACTCACTAGAGGAGTTCAAGCACTCAAAGGAATCATACAGATTTTTAAAACCTACTCAGTCAGACAGTTTGTGTGGAAGGCATCTTCTTCAGGAGAACACCCTGAACATTTCCACTTTTCATAGCCTTTTTTTGAAAAGCCACAACACTTTTCTAGTCAATATTTCTTCAGAGGGATTCAAACACTGGATAAGGGAGAACATCAGTAGCCATGAAAGATAAAAAATTGAAAAGTCTTAATAATCTTTTAAAAATACTCCCAGAAACACAGATATGCAGAAATTTCAAAACTGCAAAAACAAAACACAAGTAGAGATTGGCATCGTTATGTTAAACTAAAATAGGTACATTTCAGCTATGTCCATTTTTTCCCCTAATTCTGTATTTCAAAGCAAAGGTCAACAAAATTGTCTGCATGATAAACACAGCTAAGCAGCTAAAGTAAGAAAGCAATCCAAAACAAAACTAACAAAGGAAAAAAGTAGAATGCATAATCTGGAACACTTTCTCAAGTAACTTTTTGGTAGGTCTCTAATTTAAAAAAAAGTTAGATGAAAAGTGAGATATCAACCAGACAGTGACAACTATAGCTCTGAAAACTGATGCATTCAGACAAACTATATCTGACCCTCTTAAACACAAGGTAATTGGCTTTTAATATCAAAAGACCACCCTACAGCTGTATCCCTATTCAAAAACAGTACCTCCTGACCAGTTTTAGAATGAAGACTTTACTTATTTTTTTACTTATTATTTTGAATGTTATTTAGACTGCCAAATTAATGACATGAGAGAACATTCAAATCCCCATATGACAGCAGACAAAGCACTAAAAGGGATATTATAGTCTGCCTTGGCCAAGGGTTAGAGAGGAAAGCAAAATACAAAGAGATTGAAGTTCACTGCGTTTGCTTAACAGAACTGGAACGAAGAATATATTTGCACACTTCTCTCCAGAGGTCAACCCCAGGCAGTCCTTGCAGAAACAGGTAAGCACCTGAAGCTGATTTTAAGAGGTAACATTTTGAAGTGTGACTCACAAAGCTGGATGGCGTCAAACACAGGTCCAAAACATCTTTCCATAAAACTACTCCAAATCTGAAGCACCCATTGACACAGAGGTTTCTTTTCACCCGTATCTTTAAAGGCAGCTATGGAAAAATGTTTATGATCTACCAATGAAAATAACATGGCATCAAGCAGGAGAAACAGAAAAAAAAAGGCTATTCTGGATCCAGAACTTTCAGGCATTAAAGTGGCTTTGCCTACTCTGACCTTTCAAACAAGTAAACAGGAAAGAATATAGTGTTCATCTTAAATGCCTGAATGCTTTCCAACATCATTCAAGCATTTCCAATGCATGTATGTTCCAAAACTTCTACTTAACATTTTCATTTATGTCTTTGCACTACAAGCTCCTTTCCAGACGGAAAAATGTTGAATACATCAGTGAGTACAGTTATTCTACTTTCAACATCTCTTTTAATGCTGTCAGATCGCAGGCACCATTCCATATGTGACAGTAAATCTAGAAGAGCAAAGACCTCAAAGTGATTTGGGAAGAAGCCTCAGAAAACTTCATTTAAGAAAAAATAATAGTAACAAAAACCTCCCATCTTCAGCCACCTAGCAGCTAAGCAAGCCATCTTAGCCATTTAAAGCAGAAAGTTTAAAGCATGATTATGATTCAAGACAACCAGAACTATGCAAAACCTTTTCCATATATTAAGCTATTCAAATGTACAACAAGATACAATATTTTAAAAGTTATATTAATTGTTGAGCTTCTTGATTTCCTTTTCCTTTTAGTGTTCCTGAATTTTGTGCCTTTTATGCCTTATTTATAAACATTTCTGATCAAGTAATTCTTTACAAAGTGTTGTATGTTGGCATAAACCTTATGATTCTGAGGCTTCAGACATACCTAGCACCAGATCCTGAAATCCAGACTTCTAATGGACACTGACCCCTTAGTATTTACGATAGCTTTGGACTTAATTTCTTGAAAGTGAGAACAATATAACTGTGACTGAAATACTAAAAAAGGAATAGAAATTGAAAGCTTTTGAAGACATTTAAGCCAAGAAAACAACAAATTCCAAAGTCCATGGTTGCAGAGCAGAAAATAGAAGTTTCAAATAGATGTGTAGTGAGTGTAAATCAAAGATAAGAATAATCTATGGATTTAAATGTTTTTTAAAAAGTAAATAAATTATTACATTCAACTGAGGAACCTTGCTGGCTGACTGATACCTGTAGCATACTGGACTACAAAAGTAAATGCCCCCAAATCTCAATCATCTTAAAGTCAGCATGAACAAAAGGAGCCCTAACAAAGCTATTTCTAAATTACTAGATGGATAATATAATACTGAGAGAGAATTATTGAAAAAGCAGAATGATGTGCTTGTCCATCACAAGAAAGATGAAAGTATTCTGCAGTCAGTAACAGAGAGATGGTGGTTATCTAGGCAGAGACTAAATACTCTTACACACACAGAATCAATGCTTCCATCTCACAAGACCTGTATATCTTACATTCCATGTCCCAAAACAGTCTTAGATCATACCACATGCTACAACAATATAATTACCATACACACTAACAGCATGGAAAAGTACTGTGCACAGTAACAATAAGACCTCTAACTTCTATCATGAATCTTAAAATACAAGAAAGACAAAACAGATTTGATGCAAGACAGATATTAATAGTAATAAAATTCTGTAGAAAAAAACACTTAGCACGGTCTGGAGTGTTTTTCAACTGCAGTTTGATCAGCTAAGTATAAGGTAAAACATTATGACATGGATATGACATACTAACAGTTTTCAAAGGCAACCTTTCAGTTCGAGTTCCATTTTAACTTGCAAAGTGTGCATTGTTAAATGCAGCTGAAAGAGTTTAATAGATAGTTCTTCAAAAGCAGTTACCAAAAGAGAACGATTTAGTAAATAAAAATGCTACCCATGGCAATCTGCAAACATCAATACTAGTTGCTAACTTGCAACGTTTTCATTTGTATTTAAAAAGCAAATCTAAAATCTCCACTTCCAGAACTCTTGGTAGGTGAGTAATAAACATGGAGCCCTTAACAAAACTGAGATGTCCACAATGAGCTTGAGTTTTTATGTTGGCAATAACAAGTAAATCTGATTTAGCAACCGCTCACAGGAGGGCTGTATAATCAGTGTGACACCACCATGAAAGGAGGAAAGGTACCAATTTAAATTCTCCTAGTACAGAGAAAGTCCAACGTTATATTGGAGGGCATTAATTTGAAACGTATGAAGCTTAGCCCCCCTGAGAAGCATTTCCACTGGAGCTACATTCAACTGCGGGAGAACTAAACAAACACCGGTGCATGGAGGAATTCAGCTGGATAACATCCAGAGCTGTTTCCACTGCTCCAGTGTGACAGAAGGAAGGAGGGAGTTGTGTGGTGGTTTAGGGACTTTTACAAAGTAGTTATTACCTGGACTTGAGTTACACTTCCCTCCTACCTGTCCCCTTCACCCAAATGCCTGTGTTCATTTGGAAAAAAAGACTTTAAAACCCTGCATGAATAGTCTGGCTCTAACACTCAAGAAAGTACAATCTCAACTGCAAAAAGCTGAAGTAGAACCAGCAGCATGCTACCTGAATGAAGCTACAAGTGACCACTGGAAGAAGGTATAATAGCATTATCTTCTCTGCTCTCTTGAGTATCAGCAATTACAGACAGGAGACATTTTTCTGAAACGTGATTTCTCTAGCACAGAAGTAATTACATAGAAGAATTACTTTTATTTGTGTAGGACTTAAGAAAATCTCTGCCTCTACAAGAAAAAATCACCAGTGCATTGGACACACACAAGAATTACTGCTATTCTAGAGATTAAAATCACATTAAAGGTGAGGAATTAACTAGAGCCACGCTTCTGAGACCAGAATTAAACTGTACGTAAATTCAGTGGAATTTGAAATTTAGATTCTAAATTCTATAATATAATTCAAATCCAGTGAAAACAATAATTTAAAAAAAATTTAAAGAAAAGTCTTACCTTTGGTGCATGCACATAATCTGTCTGTGCCCGAACAGTAAATCACAGAGACAAACATATCTGGTTCCTCAGTGCCCTCTTTTTTAGGTGGCTCCACTTTGGCCAGAATTTCAAAGTTCGAAAGATCTAATATTTTTACATATCCTCCCTGAGTAGTTATTACCAGGTGCCCAAGAGTAGAGATCTCAGATCTTCTCTCTCTCCCACTGCCATTTTTAGAAGTTAATTGTATTTCCTCTACAGGTTCCTCACAGTCATCCTCTCGATTATCCAATACATCTGGTGGGAGCAAAATCATTGAGGTAATTGTGTCTTGGGGGTCTTTGATATGCTGGATTTTTACTGGTTCCTCCTCTAGAGTAACTATTCTAGTGGCATAATTCATCTTATAAAGCACTAGGTATCCACCACTAACACTTCTCTGTTCAGGCTGAATTATTAAAGGAGTTGGTACATCTGCTGGTGACTCATGCTGGATTACATCAATACTCGTGCCATTCACTACAGCCAGACTTGACTCTAGTTCCCCCTTCCTTCTATTACATAGTGCCGAGTTTAATTTATTTAAATTATTCAAGGCCTCTACTTGATTTATTGCACTCAGAGATTCGACAGGACAAGTCCGCAGTCCTACTAACAGATGAACTCCATCTGCACAAGGTGTGATTGAATCCACACACAGGTTCTCCTCCTCTGCAAACTTTGGCAGACGCAGGCACTGAACCAAAGTCCCGGGCTTGGGAACCATGGAGCTCCACTTGTCCGAGTCCGGAGATGTCAGGTTGGCTGCAGCATCTGCAAACTGCTGAATGTAAGTCACAGGGGGATCCTGTAACAGCAACTGCTCCTGACTGTCCAGCTCCATTTCAATGATCTGTGGAACTGTGAAACCATCGTCGTGTATGCTTTTACTCATAATATTGTTCATCTGTGAAAAGAGTTTTCCCGCTTTTTCATCAGACTCCTTAATGCTGTATAGCAGCAATACAGGCAAAGTCCTCCTTACCAGAGGGGAATTCAGTTCTGAATTAGTGCAGGATTCATTGTCAGTTGATCCCTGTTCCGAGACACTCTCACCTCGAGTCCTACTCAAGCCATCCAGTGATCTCTGAGAGTTACTGCTAACAGGAGAGGTAGCAGGTGATTTGTATGTTAATAGACCTCCAGCTAATAAACAAGGAAAGGGAATGTTGTGTTGTTCTAGATGTTTTTCCTTCATCTTTTCACTCTTACAGTTGGCCAAACAGGGATTTGCACCAAGTTCTTCTAGATCTTTAACTGTGTCTTCCAGAACATTTGCAACAATTTCCCACTGAAGCTTTTCAGGTTGCTGAAGAACGCTGAGAGCTGTTATATCAAGGCTGACTTCCATAGTTTCTTTCTGTGATGTATGCCCTTTAAAACAAAAATGTTTAACATAATACAAGTGCTTAGAAAAAGGAATAATCGTGCATATATTACTGTTTCTTAAAAAAAAAAAGAATTTTTTACACCTCATGCTCTTTTTTTCCCCACTTACTCAAAAACGTAAACTGGATTATAGAAAATGAACACGCAATCCTCCCTCCATCACAATTTCTAACTCAACCTCTAATAAAAGAACACAGGAACACCATACTTAGCACTGTTCTGCTTCCATATGAAATCTTTTATTCAGGAAGACAAACACTTTATCAAAGTGCGTACCCACAGGGACACGATCAAGATAGAGAAACTCTTTCCAGCAATCCCCTGAATTTAGAGGATTTTCTACAGCTGTAATTTGTTCCTGTTCTAAGTAAGTTCTTTTATCTTGGTTTGTGTGCTTTATTGACAGCAAGATAAGCAATGCTTGTTGTCAAATAAGACATTTATTAACCCAACAACATGGGGTTTTTCTTTTCTCTCGTATGTAATCTCTCCACCACACAAACAGTGACTTAAATACTGGCACTGCTTTCAAGGTAAATCCTTTTCCTTTTTTCTAATACAGTGAATACAATATAATTGCTTTTGACCTTTTTCTTTTAAAGCTTGAAAAGCAGAATTTCCCCTTTCACCTCTACACTATTACACAGATCAGATATAACCTACCTGTCACAGATTCCGATCTGGAATGCTCTTCACTGTCTGAATCCTCCAGCAGGTCATCACTGGAAAAAAGTAATGCATCAACAACACCATGTATACTCTAACTGCATGCTTATTTTTAATTACATTATTTTAAAGAAATTAGTAAAATAAGTGATGTGAATTGTAACTGGCCATTCCTTTTAGTCAGCATTGTACATCCACTGATGAGTTGATCACAGACATCAACAACATAAAGACTTTTTTCCTCCATTATCGAACCAGTTATTATGCTATTCTATTTCCTACAATTCAGGCATAAGTGGAATTAAAATGAAAGCCAGTTCTCAGGAATCTTTCCAAGAAAAATAAAATCATACAATGAGGACAATTAAAAATTGACTGCGATATCTTCAAAATTCCTCTAATCAATCTCTGAAAAGTGGAGCTAACAGACCTGTCTTCAATTCTATCAAAGTGATTTTGGAGCTAGTATAGAAACAAGGTAAGAATGGTGTGTTGCTTTCAAAAATACTACCAGATAAATCATTTTGTCATAAAAACAGATTCTGCTCAAGACACCTTTTCAAGAGAAATAGACTCCTTACTGTTCTAAGAATATATGAATAATTGATGCATCTGGCTTTTCCAATAAAAGATGCATTTCCTAAAAGATTATTTCCTATTACAGGCTCCTTACACACAGGAAGAACAGTAATCCCTTTGCAGTTTCAGATACAACTACTCCAAGTACCAAGGCAGATCCTTAAATTTCAACAAAATGGATGCTTCTTCCTCATAGTCAAGAAATAGATCTTTTTTGCGTCAAACTTGATCAACCTTCACTTCACAACACAGCAGAGACAATTCAATACTTTGATTCTCATCCAGCTTCCCCTTAAGTGCAGAAGTGATAGTAAATTTCATATAGGTTAAGTGAAGTGAAAGATGCTTAGTTCTGAGCAGTATGAGTGCACTATCCAGCTCTTAAAATTGGTTCAATTCTTTAGCTCTTAAGGAGTTCACAGCCCCAAAGCTACAGTAAGAGTCCAGGCAGCTGTTATGCCCCACACACTAATGCTGCCCGTGTTTCTACACACCCTCTTCAAAAGAGCAAGCTTCATATTTGCTCTGCAGTACTGTAAATATCACACCGAACTTAAAACCAAAGACTACCTTCCTGTGCACGTAGCAGTTCCTGTTACTTTGCATAGTGCTGAAGTTTAAGAAACATTCAAAAAACTAGCAAGACTCCCCAAACACCTTTTGTTCTAAATTTTCCAACAATTATTCACTCTTTAAAGTTTTGGCAACACCAGAAAAGAGCTCCCAGTAAGAGACTGCATGAAGCAAAAATGAAAGAATATTATTTCTTCTCACATGACACTTTTTAAGCACTGGCATACCCTTTAGTTTATCCAGAACCTTGCAACAGGACTAGTTAATTGTTTAGAGTCTGTAGGCATGTATCAAAGGTACAAAAGGAAGTGCAAATTCCTAGCACATCCGCACAGTTTACTTTCAGAATGACATAATCAGAAATTATGGAGAAGTAATCAGAGAAAGCCATGTTCCAGAAGTCCATGAGTAGCCTTTACTTTCAAAATCTGAAATGTATAATCCATAATGAAAATGAAAAGTTGATCCAAAACTTATATTCCTTTCTCTTTCTTGTCTGCCTCTGAAACATCAGCATAGGGCAGCAATGAGATCTGCATTCTCTCTGCTAGTGGAGTATAAAAAATGGAACAGCAGGAAACTGATTTAAAAAATAGAATTTAGACTACTTTTTTCAAGTGTTGAATGGTGTATAGACTCAGAGTGACTAAAAATATTTTTTCCATGAAAAAAAATTACCATCTTATGTTTCACAAAGCATGACATAGCTAAATGGCATTTACCACTTACACAGCAGCATTTCATATTTCTAATTTTGTAGACTGGCATACCTGTCTCCTTCTAATTTTGGTATGTCTGAGCAGCTAGATGAGTCTTCTAACCATGCTAGTGTTGGTCTCCTTGAGTCAACCCCTGAGCTCTGTTCTCCTGATAACATTAGTTGCTGCACAATAGCCGGATCATAGGCATTGATTTCAAACTTTAAGTGGACCTGAGAAATAACAACAAAAAAACACAAGAGGCATTTGATTTGAATTGAGATATGCCCAATCAGTAAATAGTTGATGAAAAATAATTGTTTATATTGCATACCTTCATAAGTTTGGAAACATCCCATATACAGATCTTCCCTCGTTTTGTTGCAGCAGCTAGAAAATGAGGGCAACTTCCAGATCCAAAGCAGGCTATTCTGTCAGTGCCATCTGTGCAGGGAAATTGTGCTGGACTTGTTGCCAGTGTGACTGAAAGAGGTACATTCTGAGTGTGCTCACCCTTGACAAATGGGCAGTTTGGGGAATGTCTCTCATGTTCAGACCTTTTCAGATTAAAAACAAACACAGAAAATATCGATTTCTTACTGTGAAAATACACAGAGAATATACAAGCTAAGCCCTAGAAGTGAAGTGGAAATGGAACTGTTTGAACTGTATTGCAGTTCAACTCCCCATACAAGGGAGTTCTGAAGTTACTAGCACAGCTTTCCCTGCTGATTATCAATAGCAGACTGTATTAAAGACTTGGATCGCTCAGCACACACTCGGGTTTAAATGGATCAAACCACAGAGTGCTCTTAATGTAACTAGTCCATCAAAAAAATAATTGTTCTATAGGCAGTAGCCCATCATGTCCTGACAAAGAAAAGCACAGATTAAATTCTACAGAATACGCATTAGAACTCCAGTGTTATAAGTAACTTTAGAAGCAATGTCCTGCCTCTAGTTCTACATTTACAATTTAAAAAATTAAAACTGAAAACAGTCCTGAATGCCACATTGAGCAAGAAGCATGGAACAAACCCAATCTCAATAGACACCTAAGGCAGAGACATGACAAATGCAATTACACAACAATAAAACGTCTCAAAAATCACAAGTGAAAGGAGTAGACTATGACGATAATATTACAAAAGGAAAAGCTTCCAGCAAGTCAGGAATCTGATGTGTTCAAGAAAGATTACAAAAAAAAATTGCATTAAGAACTCTTTAATCAGTGTAAGGTCCTATGTCACTATGCACTATTTTAGATGATTCAGGAAAATAGAAACGGATGTTGCAACTGCACATAGAAGGCAAACATGCACTACATAGCCATGGCAGTTTATGAACTTGAAAAGAGATGTGTTCTAGTCACAATCATATAGAAGACTGAGTTTAGATCCCTGCAAAGAAGTACTGGCTGACAACTTCCAGGGAACAATTTGAAATGAAATAGCAAATCAGAATTAAGAAATAAAGCCAACTACAATTTTTTTTTGTTTAGTATTATACAGAAATTTGATACAGTACAGCAAATCTTTGTGTGATTTGTTCCATGGAATAATTTTGGAAACCCATTTTCATCAATGACTCGTCCTAAACTCACCAGAAATCTCATCAAGATAATGTTGAGTTTTGTCCTTTGATGATTTCTAACCTTTTCAGCACAAAATTAAGTTTACTTCAAACATCATTAAACTTACCAAGGCTCATCTGTAGGCTCCCAGCACACCAAGCACACACTACAGGTAAAGCACATGGCTCTGTCATCCCCTGATGAAGCAGGCTATGAAAATAGGAAGAAACATTTGAAATTTATACAGCTATGTACTAAGAAACATTTTAACTAGGTGATCACGTCCTTTCCTTCTAGTGACATACTAAAGCATCACATCAAACATATAAAAGGCCACAAATGATACACTACAAAGTGGCAGTATTCCACTTGGGAATATGCAGATGCAATTCTAACATATGAATTCCCTGCACTTCTCCTTCAGTACAAGTTTAAGAAATCATCCAAAAACTTTATCCACTTGCATCTATTAGGCTTTGCAGTTTACACAATGAGGCAGACAATATAGCTGTCAAATGATAGGCAGTGCCCAGCCATCATAATCTAAATTCGTACTATAAATATTTTTTTACAGTAGAAATAATTTCAAAGAATGAAAAATGGAAATAAGCAAAAGTAGTGGAATGAAATATTAAGGTTGTATTTATTCACTAAGCCTAATAATTTAATATGATCTAGGACTTCTGTTTGATACAATACAGTTTGAAGTTCTACTAGGAAAGTATGGTTAGAGAATTCCAGCAACAAGTTTATTGTTTTTTTGCTTTACTTGTTTTATAAAAAGGACATCTACTCAACAGTCTTAACAAGGAGAAAGATTCTACATAACAATCAACTTTGTCTCTATTATTAACTCAGATCAATCTGATATTTAGAAAAATTTTATATGCTAAAGTTCAGCACAGTATCTTCTGTGATCTGTCCAGAAAAAAAAAAAGGAAATTCAAGGCACCAAAACCCCCTGACACTTAAAAAAAAAGAGCTGAATGACAAAGTTTTTATGGTTTATGCATCATTGAAGGAATCTATTAAAAAAAATCAACTCACTAAAATACATCACCATGTTTTTTCCTTGCCCCACCACCTAGGGAACAAATACTAAGAACAACTAAACCTTTTACCTGGTGATAGAAGCCAGCTTGAGCCATGGGATCTGGCTGTGCCCACCGATAACCCACATGAGGCCATGAAGTGAATGTCTCCCGTCTGTTGGCTTCACTATACATCAAAGACCTGGAAAGGTGAAAAATTCTACATTACCCAAAACTGCCACTTAAAATTAAAAAAAAATAAACTGTTCATGAGATATTTTCAATACTTTAGTGACCACTATAAATAACACAAATAGTAACCTATAACTTATACGAAAAATTGTAATTAACCATTACAGGAGAGTTACAAACTGCCCTCACTTGGCTGCCTAAAGTACATCCCCAGTCAAAACCAAAAAGCAATAGAACAAGCTACAGGCTTAAAAGCAAGATTAATAAAATAAGCTTCCAGGTAGCCTATTTGATCTACCTGCAGAAAAGCATCAGATACCCAAAGCTATTCTGCATCTAAGGCAGGTGGAGAATCTAGCCCAACAGAACTGTAAGAGAGTTGCATTTTTTTTAATATGACAACTACTGCAAATATTTGGGGTTATTAGTTAAACAGATATGAATATGCATATTTAAAAATACTCTCAAGCAATACTTCAGGCTTAACTGAATACATGGTACAACCTCCCCCCACAGTCATCACTCACTACATACTATAATACTTAAAAATTGTAAGCTACTAAGTCACAAAATATGAACCCCTCTGCAACTCAACCGTTACAGAGCAAAGTTGTTCCTCTCTTTTCTACCTTTGCTCATCTGCAATAGTACATAAGAAATGAGTATCAGTTTTTCTTTTCCCTTGACAGAATTTTGTTCTCCCAAGAACTAGAGCTGTTAGATGGAAAGGTGCCTCATTTCCTGTTTCTGCTCCTCAGTTTCAGGAGATTTTTGCTGTCTTATCAGAGAATGAAAATATTAAACATTTCCTGCCAAGGAAGTAATCTATTCTAGCAACACCCACATAAGAGCTAGCTTAACTTGACATTATACCAGCTTAAGAGACAGATCTTGGAGAGCTGTAATCAAAATACAATATGGTGGGGTACAGGTAGACCTGGAGGCTTGGGGAGGGGAAGTTAAGGTATGAAATAGGGGCTTTTAAGATATTAAATCAAATTTGAGCTCTAATCTTATTTGAGCTCTAAGAAATTATTATACACTTGCAAAATAGTATTTGTGCAAAAACTTTCAAGAAGGAATTAATTTATAGACTTAGAAGACTTATCAGTATTCTAACTTGTCTCAGCTTATGAAGGTTAAAATAATGGATTACTTGCTTGTGTATATATTACCACTTGCATCAGAAAGAGATGAGGCAACAATCTGAGGTAAAATGTTCTCTGACCCCAAACACATAGCAGGTGACTAGAGAGTTCAGAAGCAGCATACATATGCTCTGCAAAGGTAACTTCCTAAACTTTTAAATCACACAGCACAGGCACAACTCTTCTACGAAGGAAAAGGAACTGACTTCAGGATACAGTGTAGTATGTATTTCAGGCTGCAAATGTTACCTTTCTGAAAGTATACGTTGGGATTAAGAGTAAAGTGAATTCAATTTGCCTGGCATTAAAGTTGACACCCAGACAGTCTTGTGGCATCCACAAAGGCTCTGCTAAGTTCAGTAATATGTATGGCACAATGTGCATTAAATAGTTAATTAGCTGTATGTGTAAGAGCAACAAAGCACAGAATATGACTAATTTTTTGGCAATACAAACTAAAGTCATCTAAGAGTTTATTCTGCTACAACAAAGGGGTCAAATTCATCCCTCATTTGCCTTAATATACCTGTCCACAGAGCGGCCAGGTCCCACGCCAAGCTCTGGTCGCGCGCTGGGTAAGAGGTAAGATAACCTGTCCATCACAGAGGATGCCACAGGTAAGGCAGCAATATTTTGATTTATCTTCTTGAGTTCATTTACAATGGCACTGGCGACAGACTTCAAAACATGGTGAGGGAGGTGGAACGTAACCGTTGCCCACTAAATTAAGAAAAAAAAGTGTCTGTGTTTTAACATTTTAACATCTAAACAACCAGTAGATGACAAAAGTGTCAAAAACAAAAACAAGCACATGTGATATCGAGAAATAATACAACAGACACACAAAAGCAACGCGTACATAATGCAAGGAAAGTCAATAACTTGAGATTTTAAGATCAGTTGGGTTTATTAGTTGACTTCATCAGCAAGAAAATAACCTTATTTGTTCTCTTAACAAGTGAAGCTTCACACAGACCACTAAGGAACAGATAATATATTCCACTGTCTTCAAACAAAATCTACCACACTGAGTCAAACATTTTCTGTTTAGTGATGGTAGACACACAATTTAGACTTGGGAATCTATGTTAGACAGTACAGAGAAAATTTCTTACCTTTGCAACTTTATGATTTGCTGCTGTTTCATGTGAGGTATTTTTTAAACCATCCTTCAGTTGTGTGATGAACAAGTCATATCCCTCTGTGCTAGAAACATCTACTTTTTCTATGCAAGCAGATAACAGCTGCTGAGCCTAAAATGCAGATGTGCAAGCAACGTTAGCATCCATGCTGAATAACCGACAAGAATTATGCCTGTTTCACTACTCCAGGAAATGTCCTTTGCCATATCCTACCTTATCATATATTGTATCAGCGTAATTCCCTAGAAGGCCCAGAGTTGAGTAAGCTGTTCCAAATTTTATTTTGTAGGCCAATCAACAGATAAACTTCAGCAATAGTAACAGTAATTACTACAAGTTCCCTCAAGGGCAATATTACCAAATGTTAAACAAGTCAGTCAGATAAGTTAAAACTGAAGATTTATAGAAGCCAAACAATGAGGACACATCTATTGCCCAATGCTTTCTCTTCAAAAGGATTCATTCAGCTTTAAGTACAAAATGTGAGAGCAAGAATGAAGTCTTTTTCCAAGTAGCTTAGTATCCTCAAAAAGTAGATAATAGTGAGAAAAAAAATGTTGCAACAAAATTAGAGATAAATTACTTACAACACTAAAAACCTCAGCCAGTTTAGAAATTAGAAGTTCTTAAAACTCAGAAATAATGCAGCTGGAAAAGAATGCTACAAGCACCCATTTATAGCCTTTTTCTTCCAAGTCTCATCTGTTTCCAGCTTATCCCTCTGTCTGCTAACTTCATGTTGACACATAAGATTTAAAGGTATCCTTAATATGCAAAGCACAGAGTATTCTAAATCTGCTGTTAGGTAGGTTAACAGCTGAAAAACATTATAGGTATACTTTCAAGTTCCAAATACAGGCATATATTTCCCAAAGACATATATAGGGATATATTTCCCAAGTGGCCAGCCAGTCCTTTAGACAACCACAAAGTGCTCCAAACAGAGTAGACTGAATGTTCCCTTGGTTAATGTCCTTGGGAAGTTCAGAGGGAGAAGGAGTGAAATAAGGCAAACCAGCCCCCTTAAGCTGTATCAGCAGAACAAAAGATACTCTGGAAGTTCCCAAATTTTAGTGATCGGTGGGGAATCCATGACAGTACAGAGTTTGCTTCATAACTTATCAATGCTGACAATTAGAAATGCATAAAGACACACTGCATTACCAGCAGATCAAACATATTAAAAGTCTACTTAACTTCAGTGCAAAAATTGCAGAAAAGTTCTAGAGACAAACAGAAACTAAACATTCTTGCTTGGATAAAAGTTCTTGACCTTTCTACAATGAAAGAGGTGGACAGATGTGTTTATATGATATCTGTTTAATATTTACTCAATTTTTCCAAGGCCTGGGTTATCTTCTCTTTAAAATTAAAAGTAAAAACTGAAGACTGATTACATTTTGCCTCCTACCTCACTGATTTGGTCATGCACCTCCCAAACCTATTCCGACTGAAGTATAATTTCCAATTATTATTTTTTTTGCAAGAAGGACCTTTACAAAGAAGGGCCGTATTTAACCTTGCAATAAGGGTCTGTAAACTCTTTACACACAAAGAATCTTTGTGCCAAAAAACTGACATAAACTTATAGGTTGTATTGAACCATCTGAGACTGCAAACTGGTGACTGCAGACCTTATGAAAGGAAACTCAGCCACACACACCAAGATTCTTTAGTTACCCACAAAGGGTGTAAAAGTGATGTCAGTAGAATCTGGAAAGCTCTCTTCAGAGACCTCTGTGAAGCAACATTTTACTGCTCTTACTCTTACTCAGGTCAAGTAGTTAAAAACCTCACCTATAACACACATCCTTGATTCACAGTAAGCACCTGTTATTCAATGCTCCAAGAGCACATAAATAATTTATCTCAATGCTGAAGATACACATATGCAACAAAATCCTAAGCACTACACTCCAAGCAGAAATGTCTACATTAGGTTCTCTCAAAGTGATACTAAATGCTCAGACCAGGAAGTACTGTGTTACAGTTAGTCCAAACATAAATGGCAAGCCAGGTTTCCAGGCAAACAAATCTATTGTTAGGCTAGCTGACTTAGCTAGAAAACTTAGATTTCAGAACTAATTCTTCACATGAAGAAACACCATAATACCTGATTTTGTCTTTCTTTCCCAGAATGACTGTAACAACAACAACAACAAATCAGGGATGCCTAACAGCCCAAACTGACTTCTAGAAGTGCATACAGATTTCATACACCAGCACTGACAAAGGTGGGGAAACGAGTCCTTATCTCTGGTCACTAAAACCTTCTTTCATCTGAAATAATGTGCTCTTCAGTCATGCTCTCATATGTTTGAGCTACAGGTAACAGTAAAATAGTATGGCCCTCTGATGGCTAATAACTAAGAAACTTTTCCATTACATGGTGTTAATATCACCCTAGAAACTCAAGAGTCAAATGTCTGGTTTCAGTATTTCTGAAAGAGTTATTTACATACCTCTTTTTTTCCCCCCTCCACATCTTACCTCAGTAACTGGCAATTCAAGCTGAACCACGTCATCCTGCTTTGAAACAGGCGTTTGCAGAGCTGTGTCTAACAGTAAGATGCCATTGAGATCTTTCCTACATCCTACTGCATAATCATCCACAAAGATCACTTTATCCACAGCAGAAATATACTGACATTTCACCCGTCCACCTGGTTTAGCTGTGAAGGCAAAGACAAAAATGCAAGATCTAATTAGAAAACAGCTTTTATATAAAAGCCCTTTAATTTCTGTTTTGGAAAGTAACGTAACACTTTGGCAAAATCTTTACTTCTTGAGATGATCAAAACCTAGCATTTTAGCTACCACAGTTTTCACCAAGCTTCTATATTTCCTACATTAAAAAATGAACTACCTAAATCCATACATCCCATCAATAACTACAACCATTTTATTCCTACAATTAGCCATTAATTGAAGGCTTAACCTCCTAGGCTCCTACCAGGAGGCCTAAACTAGTGTTTTCAAGCTTAAGGTAGATGCTTGGTGTACTTGATACTAACTGATAGTCAATAGTAAGAACTAAATTGTACAAATCAGCATGAAAACTAAGACAAAATTGCTAAATTACCATTAACACCATTTCATCAAGCAAAACAATATTTAAACTTCTCAAAACTAAGTACAGCATCTAACATGTACCAATGTTACATGTGCTTCTTGAGACACTACAACAGCTTATTTGTGCTCATTCCTGCACACATGATGCCAGTAACGGGTTTGAGAAGTTTAGTGGGGCCAGAGGAACACTGTCAGCAGATAAATAAGGTAAGGCTGTGGAAATGGATATTCTCTCTGAAAATGTTTAATGTTACGCAACACTATTGTGTGTCTAAAGCTGGATGGACTGCAAAACCAAACGTAATCCATGTAAAATGCTACCTGCATAGAAGGCAAAGTGCTTTCAATCACAAAGTCTAAGCTGGGCTACAGAAGCAGATGGTGTGTATGTTATAGGTACATGGACACATTCTCCTATGGCAGCTGAAAATGCTGGATCATCAACATAGATGTGCTATTGTTGCACAGGAACAGGAATTTCACTAAATTTTGCATTAATCATCTCCTGTCCCTGTTCTCCTCTTTCCTCAGACACTCAATAGTGTTTTTATTATAAATAATTAAAAATCACAATTTCAGTAGCTAGCATAGAATAAAACATCCAGGTAAGGACAGCCACACGATTCTGTCATCTTCACAATTTTATACAGTTAAACAGAAATGAAAACTTCTGGAAACATAGTGCACATGAATGACTACATTAAATTTGTGGTATCCTCTCTTTGAAAATGCAGGTCACGAACAGTTGTCAGCTGCCCTGCTCACCAAAATTTTTGAAACAATGACTCACGTACTCTCAAAACAGAGGACATATGACCTTTTCTGCATTAACTATCCTGCAATTGGAATAACTGATAGAGCAGCCAGAAACACTTCAAGAGCCCTGGAATCACTTGATAGTTGTGAAGTCTTTGGTCCTTGTTCACATAAAAAGGGTTCTCTGAATGGCAAATCAACTAATTTCAAACTGCGTTTTTGCCAATACACTGGAGTTCCTCACATAAGTCTTTCTACATCCAACACAGCTGCAGGCAAAGAAGTCGTTCTACAGCAAAGTAACAGTTTTGACAAAAATTCAAATACAAGTTTTAACATCTTCAGAAGTATTAGCTTCAACAATGTCCTCGGAAACTATTATGCAAATGAACTGAACAGTATCTGATGCACTGGACTAGAAACTTCAACAGATTTTGATGGTGTTTGCAGACCATCAGTGTGATCCAAGTGATGGATCACTACAGGACACTTTCTTTAACCCATCACTTTACACTTTCTTCCCAGAGAAAAAGTGAAAAGCAGCTCACCCTCTATGGCAGTGCCAACATCACAAACACTTTCTTTTGCACTTTCCTTATCTCCTGTCAAGCACAGGAGTGTGCTCATGCCCTGTGACACAGGAGTTCAGCAGTCTGTAGGAGCTCCAGCTCTTGTGGCTTTCCAGGCTAGACCATTTTTATTTTTTCATTTCCATAGTGATGTTAATGAAATCTCATATCTAAACCAGCAAATGGCTAACATCCTGAGTAAATGGCCCAAATCTTTAGAAGCCAATGAAGATTACTAACAAGGCAGATAACATGGTATTTCTGCTCCATAACTAATCAACAGAGTATTTCTGCTCCATTAAGAAACAAAACAAGAAGTTATAACTACACAACAAGAAATATATTGCCTAACAACTGTGATTTTCTCTATGCTGGTTAATATTCTGGTTGGTTGTACTGACAGAAAGACTGGTCAAATTATCTCTAGAAAGTTATTTACAGTTGCTGGTTGTATTTTATTTGAAGCACATAAAAACAAAACAAGCTCCCTTATCCTAAGTCAATGGAGCTTCAAGGAAATTATTTAATCAATATTTAATATTGTTTCAAAACCCAGAGAAACACATTCTGTAACTGACTAGTTTGCACTGAATAGCCTGTGAGCTGCTGAGAAGCTTTTTTGCAAACAGGAGCTTAATTTTAAAAGTTCACAAAACACATTTTAAGATGGTTCTACTACTAGTCACAAACTGTAACATAGTCTACATATGTCTGGCCATATGATTATAATATTAGATTGAGAACCAGGAAACCAAACAATTTAGAAGTCACCACTACAGAAGTAGTAACCACTGTAGAAGAAACGTCTAGAAAAGTTATATCATCCTGAAAGCATTGTCAGAAGTGTCCTTTATTTCAGGATCAATGTTTTACAATCTGCCAAAGGACTCTGAACAACACCCTTTGAAAAACGTACTTGTGCCACTCTAACATTATGTCCTGCCTGTCCAGCCTGGCTAAGTTTACCAGCAATAAGCAGAGATCTGCATCTTCACAAAACACAGCTCAAAATTTCACATAAAATCACTAAATTACTTAAACCGGATCACCAAAACCCAACTGCTACTCTCATTCTAGACCTAATTCCTTCAGCTGTAATTCATTTTGGGTGGTGGAAGAAGAAACAGTCTTTCAAAGTTTCTAACAAGTTTGCTTTTCAGTCTTGGCACAAGTGGAAAATAGCTTCTCCCAGCATCTCCAGTCTGCCTGTCTAGATTAAAAACAAAACAAGTCAGAAAGATGTGACAAATTAAGTCTTTTGTCAGTTCCTATAAAGAAACCTGGCAGGCTGCTAGCATCCTAAAAGTGAAAACCCAATAGCATATTACATTATGGTATGTCATCTATATCAACATTAGAACGAGTAACCTAAAAACTTACAATAAAACCAAATAAACATCAGATTGCAGAAATTAAGAACCTGAGAAAAGAAACGTTTCACCTCCACCTTCTTTGTTTCAAGCAATACAGAACAGAGACCAGCAATTTCCTGTGACTGAAATCTGACCTACAACAGTATTACAGAAAACAAACTTATTTGGAGAATTCATAACAGTCTAAGCAGCATCTGTTGTGCCCCCTTGCCTGCAGGCATTAAGATGAACCAAACCAATTAGAGAATTAGCCTTGCATTTCAAGAAGTAGAACAGTGAAAAAGTTTGTCTCCATTTCTCTGCTAAAGACAGATTTAGCCTCAGAGCTATGGAGCTTAAGAGAAGTGGCTGACATTTGAATATGCTTGGCCACCATCATGAAGAGATGTAAATTAATGCTGGTAGTAACATTTTTATCTTTTGTGATATTGAAAAAAGTTAATTCACCTAGAAAACTGCTAGTCAGGAACGGTACTAAAACATATTAAAGTCAGCTATTTTCTTCACACAAAGCTCCCAATACAGAGAAAAAAAAAAAAAACCAAAAAAACCCTCCAACAGTTTCTAAATTACAGTAAATTAACATTTTTACCTGCAGCTATAGAGTGATAAACACATCCATCCTAGCACTCATTCCATAATGCCAAGATCCAAGTCAAATCAAATATCTAAAGAAACATTCATAACTTCAATCTATGAATGCCTCTAGGTCTTTAGATTAAGAATTAAAGTAACGTTTTTGGAGAAACAGAAATCCCATCAGCTAAGCAGAACACACACATGTGCACCAATACCAGTTTCTGCATTTTCAATTTAAACTAAAATATCCAAACATTATCTCAGTACTCATATCAAAATACTCCAAGTGTGGGAAATGAAATGAATGACGTTTCAAGAGATCAAAAGCTGTATCCGTTCCATTAATTTTGCATTGTAAGATTTGACCATCAAGCTACTTAAAGAGAATTCAAAACCTCAAGAAAAGGCCAGGTTAGTGGACAGCAAAGCTATCCTTTCCATCCGAGACAAAAGCACTTCCTGCTAGAACCTCATTCAGCTACTTCTTACACATTTTCACATGTACCTGGTGCCTTTCCTACTGCTACCATTTCATGTAATCCTAAAACCAACTGAATGTTAGCAAGTATAACACCAAATTACATGCTAGCTAAGCAACACCTCTGCCAAGGCAAGCATAACACATTTGCAATTCAAGGAAGTTCTGCCATACATATTAGAAAACAAAAACAAAACCCTGTTCTAAAGTTTGACTTGATGTCTTAACTTGCTGTATTTGCAGCAGTCTATTTTGAACTAATACTACAGAAAATCACAACTATGGATTAGCTGCAAAAGGTTCCCACAAAAAAGGACAAAAAACAAACCACTGCAAGTCTGGTCTAAATACAAGAAACTGTGTCCAAGTTGTTTCACATCAGTGGCTCCCAAATGAAACAAAGACATGGTGGTTATGAACACAATAATGAGAAGATGTCTAAGCCATGGCCAAACCAGGCCATGACTGCCCATCACTACTGAATTTATCAGTTATAGATTCTCCCTTTTTCCTCCTCTTCTCTGACTCCTGTACATCCTCAGCAGATACTTCAGCAATGTGGTTTTATCTTCCAGGTCCAGGCCCAGCCTCTTATTTGCACCTCACCAAAGCAGTCTGCTACCATCATAAATACACTCCACGAGTCCCTCCTTTTCCCAAAACAAGAACATTCTCAAACTCGATGAAAGGATAGAAAGGAAACTATTAGATGAACACAAGTTCAGGTTCCTATTTTAGACAAATTATGTAAATGGCTTAAATCAGCTATACACAAACATTTTCTCTTTTAGATTTCACTATATACACACACCTTCATCTGCCACATCAGCTGGAAGAGCTGTCCAAAATAATTGAATAAAGCAAAGACACACTAGAGCTGAAGAAGGAAAGAAAATTTAAAATGTTCCCCAAACAGCAAGAATTCTAAAGGAGACAAATACCCAGCTTCACATCACAAAGTGCATTCAAACTCACTTATTTGCCAAAATTTGATTTAGTTAATAAAAAACAAGACATGTAATCTTTTCCTTTAGCAACAAGCAGGACAGAGTTGCTTCAGTATCAGCTTCATTATATGATAGCTGGTTTTAATAATCCTTATTAGTAGGAAGATGTGTTATCTGGGCCAAAGCACTGGAGACTGCCACATGAATATTAACTAGATGTGCCTGCTCAAGCAACTACTAACAGTAGCTAACACTAACATTTAAAAGGTTTCAGAACAAACAAAACCCCACTGAGATCAAGACAGTTCATCTCTCACTAGCTTTGCAGGCACAGAGTCCTCCTCCACTCTCCAGACTGAAAGTGAATCAGCAGAAGAGCTGGGGAGCTGTGTGTGCCCGTGCTCTGGGAGCGCTGTCAGAGCTCACGGCGCTGACATCGCCGCCGCCTCGCGTGTACAGAACACAACTGCTGCCAGAGCTTGGCGCCGTTATCCCGACAGCAAACTGGGAAAGATTTCACAAGGCATTCTAGAATCCTCCCTGCAAACCCATGGGAACTCTGAAGGTGTAAGTCCCTGCAATTCTCCTGCAAACGCCTCACAGAGGGCGCATTCTTCCTCAAAACCTTTCTCAAAGTGAAAAACTATGATGAAAAAATTTCCAGAAACTTGACTTTCCAAAACTGCAGACAGACAGATTATGCTGCATCCACCCAGAAGCAGAGACAGGCAAGGAACACTTCCCAGCTCAGTAACAGGAAGTTCCCGTTCTTCAGGACTAAGTCCCATCACAGCATTTCACAACAAAGAACCTTTGCCAGATGAAATTTTACTACCAGTTCCTCTTTTTGTCCCTAAAGCAGCATCTGAGTTCACCCATTATGTATCCTGCAGCCACTGCAAAAGGAGAAAACATCTCCAGATATGGCACTTTTTAAACTCCCAAGACTGTCAGGCAGGAAATAATTTAACTTCTCCCCTTTCCAAGCCCCAATATTGTAAGGAGCTTCCAAGACATCATGCTGGGAGAAGCAGCAAGTTCTCAAAAGCAGATGGGTGGGTTATAAGGCAAGGGAAAACTGGCTGCATTGTCATGGGCAAAGTTAGTTGTTAATGATTCAACATTTAGCTGGCAGCCAGTTATGAGAGGCATTCAACACAGCTTGATATGGTTCACTATCTTCATCAATGGTATGGATGATGGGACAGGCTGCACCTTTATTTAGACTGTGGATGACAGCAAATGGGAGATGACTTAGGGCAACTGATGCATTAAATGGCAGGGCTGCCTTTAAAAAGGATCTCAAAAAGACAAAGGAATGCCTTGACAAAAATTTCCTGATGTTCAGTGAAGACAAACGCAAGGTCTTACACCCAGAATGGAATATAACCCCTACATCAAGAAAAGCTGGGGACCAACACTCTGCGTGGCAACCCAACAGAAAGAACTTGGGGATCCTGACGGACAGGCTGAACAGGAGGCAGCAATGCATCCTCTCAGCAACAAACTGTTACCAGAGAGGGGACCACAGGAAAAGATCTGTCTCCTCTAATCACCAATAAGGCCACATCCAGAATATCACATCCAGCTTTGCTCCTCCATCTAAGATATCAGCACATATCTGAGAGTCCCATGAAGGGGTACAAAGAAACTAGAGGGCTGGAGCATACAACATGTAGGGAAAGACTAAGACAACAGGGCAGGTTTAGTCTGCAGAAAAAACAGTTTAGGAGAAAACCTAACAGCAGTCTTCCATTACTGCAGCAGTTGTTCAAAAGCCATGTTAGACTGCTGAGTTAATACCTATATTTCTCATTTGGACATTACTTTAAAAAAAAGTACTGAACAGAGAAGGAGTCATAGTGGGTCAGAGGAAAATGCACATAGCCCCACATTTTGTCCAAGACAGTGGTCTAAACCAAGTGGTTAGTGAAGAATTTAATTTAATTTAAAGGTAATCTACAATGGTTCTTTCCTGTAACACACTCAGCCCCAGCCAGTTTGTGCTTAGGGACCTTCTGAGCCACAAGGGATTTTGGTTTTTATCATGATCTTTGATACATTTTTCTTCTATCATTTTGTCAAACACTGCTGTAATTCCACAAACATATAGCATCCACAAGGCCCTGTTGCCAGGAGCTCCATATTTTGCTATTTCTCAGTTATTTCTTTTGATGTCCTCGGCTCCTGTACTTGAATAATCAACTCCCAATTTTCATTTTTCACATGCCCTCACTCTCTTACCTCCCCATTCCTAATCATCCCCATCATCTTTTCCAGACTGAATACTGTGTCACATACATACACCATTCCACACCTTAAGTTTCTAGTTCAGTTCCACTCTATTTGAGATGGAAATATGGCACATATACAGACACTGAAATGGACTCACATTATTAGCTGGGTTCTTGACAACTTCTCTAGCATTTGCTCATATGGTAACTACCATGCATTTAGCTGGCATTTCACATTCCTACCACACCTCCAAGACCTCATTTTGGCATTAGGAGTTAGTTCAGACCCCAGTGCACAAGGCTCCAACTCCACTACATTCTTAAGAGTACTTCAAGTTAATTAAATGCATTCTCACATTCTCCTAATAACTACTTCTATATAGGAAAGCTGAACAGACTAGATTCATGCATGTTCAAGGTATACTTAAAAGCGAAACTATTCTTTAGGATACCTTTTCAAATTCTTCAGAGAAGCTGGCAAAATTAAAAGGCCTTGTATATTATAAACACTTATTTGCAGCATAAGAATATTTGCACATGGTAATTACATAAGTTAAACTTGAGTTCTGTCACTGAAGAGGGACATTCAGAAAAGCTACCTTAAGATGGGGCTTGCCAGGGCCTTCTATAGGTAATGGAAAGCAGGTTCCCCCACAAATTCAGAATAAGGACTTTTCCTTTCTCAGTATTGCACAGGGAAGGAACCTGAGATTATTTGTTTAAAAATGCTGATCTTGCTACTGCTGACTTACAAAAGCTATAGAAAACTGAACAGGAAAAATCCACTATTAAAAAAAGGTTATCGAGCAGTGTTACGTGTCATCGCTTACATCTCAATGTAAATCTCGGACCCTGCAGAAGACAGGCCAACTAAATTTACCACAGTAATTCTCCACAAAAACCACTGTGCCTTCTCATTCTCCAATTAAACACTACCTTTCCAGTCTTCACTGCCATCATCCCAGCTTCCTACTTCCCTAAGCCTCTCCCCACTGTCATTCAGGCACTCCATCAGAGCTCCCAGTCCCATCCTTCACCCTCCCACCTCTTCCTTTCAATATGGAGTTTTTCACAAGCCTTTGTAGCCTGTTGCCCAATAAACAGGGTTCACCAAACTGTTCTCCTACAGCTGCCAAGAGCAACGGTGAGATCCTGATTGCAGGGAATGCAGTGCATCAAACAGCTTTCCCTCCACAAACTGTACAGGGCACTGAAGAACTGCTGACAGCCTGTATGCTATGCAAGCCTTCATTAGCCAGCACTTGTGATTGGATATGTTTTCACTAATGCTACCAATTTTCAAGATCATAAGCAAATTCCCTCTTAAGTAACACATTAAAAAATTATCAATACTTACTGAATGGCCCTAGCAAATACCTCAAGAAAATTTTAAACATAATAATGTTTACATTCATGTGACATATAAGTAATTATTTCCATAATTATGTTATGCACAATGTTTATTGTCCATCATCCTTATCTGTGGAGTGCTTTTTCCCCAACATGCACACAAATCTTCAAAATAACTGTTTTGCAGACTTTCTGTCTAATTTTTGACTAGCAGGGTACACTGGGCCCTTATCAAATCTTGATACTCTTCCCAAAGACAAGACAGTAAAGGACTTGCAAGTGTTATTTTTCATGTGCACTTCACAAATGAAAGAACTCAGGGCAATAGCTGTTCTTTCTTGAAACTTCTACTCAGTGACAAGCACTCCTCTGGTGACTGCAAGCAGTCGGTGCAATTAAGAGCATTAACTATTTAAAGGACAGCTTTCTAACAGTAGAAAGCAATACTGTGGCATCACTTAAGAACCATCAGGAAAGTGAACTGATCTAGGTGTAAATTTTTTATTTAAAAATTAAAAAAGATGGTGAGAAGTTACTGATCCCACCGGAACAGACAACATGCAACAAGCTAACTCACAACATGAGCTTGGACACACTGATACACTCAAGAGTTGTCCCTGAGTCCACATGGTCGAAAGCTTCACCTCCATCTTCAAGACAGCCTAAAAACCATTTCTGAAATATGTCATACTATTCAGGGAAAATTAAAGAACCCCTTGTAAAAGAAAGATGGACAGCTTGTTTCCCAATTTGAAACTAAATTGGAAAGAAAACCTGAAATAACAGATCAACACCATACAAAAAAAATCAGTCATAACTGTAACTAAAAAAAAAATTAAGGTGACTCTTCATCTAGGACAGACTTTTCTTACGCTCTGTCTCATAAAATTCTAGATGTTCTATTTCACTTAAGTTATGGATACCAATTTAACAGCAACCAAAAAAATAAAGCTATAAACAATGTAACTGAAGATTCAGAAAGTGGTTCTACTGGGCCAGCTGACGTTATAGAGAGGACCAACTATAGGGCAAGAGAGTACACCAGATCCAAACCACTGATCAGCAGGATATTCAAAATATTAGAAAGATCAGGGATTTTAAAGAACACTAGGCTGGGCAAACAGCAAAAGCCTTCTCCATGTTTTCATTACTTCAAGTCCAACAGAGATTCACCAGCATTTTTCCATAATGTTCTGGACTTGAATTATCAGTTATCTGTCAGAATATACTTCTGCCAAGTTTCTTCTACATTTTACCCAACACAATACACAACACGACTGGGAGCTGAGCTTAAGGGTTTATGATATAAGCATATTAAAAGCTGTCTTGACCAAAGTTGGATCACAATCAGCACTGAGGGTGAAAGTCACTTTTTTCCCTGAGAAACCTTCACATCAACGAGAAGTGCTTGAACAACCTGTGAGACAATTAGGGTAGAAAGTCAAAGTTTGTGTCAAATCCCTGACACAAATCCCAGCACAGTGCTTCCTCTTTAGGTCACTAAGAGGCATTTCAAGGTTCATCTTCCTGCAGAAGACTTTTTCCAAAGTCCACATACAGAGGTTATCTGCATTATCTGACATTATCTGACAATCTGACATTAAAGCATTCTGCAACCTTTAATAATACTGCACTGCTGTTGCAATGACAGCCATTAATCCATGGCCCAGATATGAATGATCTGTCAATGAAATGAAAAAATGTGTGGTCATGCCTGGCAACACAACATATGACTGCATTGCTGCCTGTTGTAACTTTTGAATACCTGCATGAAACACAGAAATGCAAACATCCCTTTAAAGGTATGTGAAAAGATCTCTAATTTTGCTCTATTTTAGCTTCTGCAGAAGATAATCCAGATGTGCTTCAACAGAGCCTGGAAATATCAATTAACAGCATCTTGACAGTCTGGCAAGACGACTGGCAAGTAAGAAAGGGTATCTGACATACTCTGATTAAGCTAGCAGAGAAATGGAGCTCACAGCAGCCTAGAGTCTTTGGTAGTATAAAACACTGTATTCAAATTTAACAGTTCTATTCTGTTTTCTCACATGCTTAAGGCTCCTCATGAATGATATTAAGATTGTAAAAATCAACGGAATGATCTCTTTGAGAAGTTTTCACCAAGATTAGCAGTCCCTCAAGTACACTCAAATGCAAGGTGGGCTGCAGCAGATCACTACACATTTGACAATATTCCCCACCTGATGAGAAATATAGATGAAATTCTGTATTAAGAGCAACAGGCTTAATTTTTATTATTTTTGTTTCATAATGGAACAAAAGGATATAAGAAACAAGAAGACAACTCTACCCAATATTGAGGAATGAAGGAGAACCTGAGCAGTATTACCAGTGACCTTCAAACAGCTGAAACTGTTGATGGTGTCTTCAAATAAGTCAAGCATAGAATTGGATGGCAAAGTATCCCAACAGTTTCTTCCTAAAGAAGTGTAAATTCCCTCTATGACTTCCAAGCTGCAAAAGAGAATCTTTTCTTCTTGTTCTGCCTTCTGTATCACATGGAAAAGAATCAGAAGGCAACAGAGCTGGGTACCCCTTGAGAGATTCCCAAGGCACCATGCTTTGAAGATAGACAGCTGAAGAAAAACAAGACTTCTCAAAAGGGAACTCTGACAGACAGACAATGGCGTTGAACTTGCTGGCACAGGTAAGCCTCCTGGGCTGGTATCTATTTACTTCTAAATTCTCCTGATGGAGGAACAGCCTTTGAGGACTTCTGGTGATAATGCAGAATCTGTGTCTCCCATGCTGGGACTGGTACACCTGTACAATGAACAGATCCTTCCCTGTACAGATTCAGAAGTCTGTATTTTGATTCCTGTTAGGGCCTCTCCAATAATTTAGAAGACTTTAGCTATGAAACACTGTGCACTTTAGCAAACGAGGCTCTGAAGTTACTGCTACATCAAATGAATCTGGCAAAACCTACTGGAACATCCAAGATGGTCACTGTCCTCACAGTAAATTCTACTTTCTTATCCTAATCCTGCCCAAGCTTCTCTGGGAAGGACAGCACTCTCCCAGTACCAGCAGTTTTCTTATTGTATTTGTAAATAGAAGGCACTGATAAATCAAACAACTCTATGAACTCTCAGAGAGTCACTCGAGATTATTCTGGAAGTTTGTTTAGATTCTTCAGGGGTTTTTTTGTACGGCTGTTTTGGTTTGCTTCTTTTGAGGCAGAGGAAAAGCCTCATCTTTAGTGTTGTATTTGGAGATTGCTTATCTATGATTTTTGGCTACCAGTGTTCAACTTGAAACTGAAACCACAGAAATATTTAAATGTCTAAGAGGGAAAATAAAGTACTTGACAGACTTGCATGACAGATTCAAAACTAGTCCTGACTAACCACTACTAGCAAATAAAAAGAAATGCATAACATTCAGAAATCACAGGAAGTTTCCTTGCACTCCCAGTCTGGCTCTCTGAAATGCAGTGTGCATGCAACAGACTTGACAGAATAAAAAAGACAACCTTGTGACCAGGTAAGACACAGCACAATGTCAGGGTCACCTGATTTTCCCCCTGCTTGTATTCACTACACGCTCTGGGCTGTTGCAAATGATCACCTCCTCTTGAATGGGCCTACAGGGCTCATACAGGAAGCAGACTAGAGATGATTACACACTTTCAAGAGATAGAGCTGATGAAGATTCCACATTGTATAATAATAATCATCATAATCCTGATTGAATTCCTACAGACTGGGCTCAGAAGAACAATTCCTGGATCCTCACACACAGTAGATCAATGATGTGCACAAGAGAAACTGAAGCACACTGACCACATCCTAATGTCTGGCCCCGATCTACAGCTGAGCCGTGTCTTGGCTGGGAATGTTGTGCCTTGCTCTTCTACACACCAAAGAGCAATCTGAATTTCCACTCTCACAAAGGCAGCCTCCACTGCTCTGCCACATTCAGCATTCCACAGGTTCAATCTTTTCACAGAGAATGAGCTCAAAGCTTAATATATATTTCCGCAGTGAACTGTGACTGCAAATGAAAAACACACAGAGGCTTGGTGGTGTTTCCTTTTCTCCCCCATCCCATCTTGACTGGAGATTCTTCTCCTTGCTCTGCTTTGTAGAAAGAGAGGACTGTTACATTTTGTTTTTCTTTGAGTAACAAGCAACAGCATATCTGTGCAACAGAAATCTTTTGGCAGGGTGAAAGACCTGCAGCCTCAATTACCAAGGAGGACAAGCAGTCTCCCACGAGAAGCAGTTTTAATTCCTAGAGACTCTATTTTTAGTTATAGCACCAGAAGTCCCTGAAGCAACAATATCCTTTGACCTGTCATTTATGGCAGGGGAGGGAGCAGGGACAGAGTTGGTCTACAGGTCTGAGTGTCCAACTACTACTATCCTACATTAAAAGAGCTCATGCTGTACAGTGCAGGCAGACATCAGAGAGCAGCTGAATTCCCTTTTCCTTCTCTTCCCGAAGATGGGTCGAAGAGAGAGAGAGCAACAGTGAACAGGGTTGCTAATAGCCCCAACAGACACCAACTGCTGAGATGAACCAGATTTCTGACAGGCATGCCAGTCTGAATCTATAAGAAAATTCATCTAAAGTTTCCTCAAACTAAACTAAGGTTATCATTTTTTTTTCCAGTAATGTAATCATCAGCTCTACTGCACAGATAAAATTGGGGTAGATTGCAAGCAATTCTGTTGTTTTATGTGAGGAGGAGTAGAACCCATCTTTCACAGCCATGCTGTCACAGAGAAGACTGACACTAAAGGAAGTATACATGATTGAATGTACGTAACAGAAGCAAAGCAATATGTTATTTTCAAATAGTTACTATTTAGGGTAGAATTGCCATTAGCATTTTGAATACTGAGTCAAATCCTTTGCAAGGATTCTACCACAGCAAAGTGTAGAATCACTCCGATTTACAGTTCACTTCTTTTTCTGTATCTGAGAATTAAACATCTCCTACACAGACAACCAATTACAAATTAAGTCCTCTATTTATGCCCTCTTCATCCACAACTTAAAAGCAATTATAAAATTCCTGCAACAGCCTGAAGAAATCAAGTTATGAATAAAAAAAGCACTTTAGGAGACAGCATGGTAGATGGGAATTACAGAAGCAGAGTGATCTGCATCCTGAACAATGAAGGAAACACCACACAAGAGCCTCATTCTCCATGCAAGCAATTGACAACAAAAGCAGCTGGCACCTTCTTAATAATTCCACAATTTTTTTTTTCCAATTGCCCCAAACGCTTAACCTTTGCATGCAATGTACCAACTTTGAGTTATGAAAGGAAATCGCCAATTTCTGTCCTGTTCTCTTCAGTCTGACACTGCAATACAGTTACTGGTTTTCAAGGTGAAAGTGTACACATTGCCTACACTGTGGCATTCCCATGCAGTTCTTGGCATTACTGTAGCACGTTCAGGCAGCAAACCTTTCACCACCACCACCACTCCACAAAGCTACATCTGATTAGCAACACACAACTGTAAGGAGAACCCGGCCACGGAAGCACACAACTGGTAAGAATCCTATCTTTCTATGCCAAGGGCTGGACTCACAACGAGACAAATAACCCTACCCACCTCCTGCCACCAATATTCTGACAAGTGCCACAGTTTAAAAACCATTAATGAACAAGGAACAAAAGCTGTTAATGGCATATGGATCTTTTTCTACAGAACCAGTTTATTAACAGTGCAAAAACACTAATGGTCAACAAATAAAGTTGTTTCATAGTTATGGAGATGCCAGTCTCAGCCTCCACCAAGTCAGTACATAACCATGCCTCCTGAACATAATAGCAGGGATACAGTTACTAGCACCGGACACAGTCAACACAGGCAACAGCCCGAAGAACTACCCAAATATACACAAAAACATATCATCAAATAACTTCATGAAGGATTCTGATCTTAAGTAGTTTTAAGCCATAGGAAAAATTACATTTTTAAGAAATAAGCCTCCTTAAAAAAGCAGAATAAGGCTCAATAAATAAATTATTACAGTATCACATATCAATAAGAACTAGAACTATGCCTGTCCTGCCTAACATGTGGCTTCTAATTTTTGGAAGGTTCAACGCTACACGATCTACAAGAACACCTGCAAAACAAAAATTAAAAAATATAACCCTATACATTGCAGCCTTCCGTGCCCATTTAATCTTTTAGTACCAACGCCAATATATTTTACAGAGGAAAAACGCCTCGGCACTATCTCTCTGAGTATCTCTGCCCCAAAGAGTAGGAACACAGAACCACAGAATCACCTAGGTTAGAAAAGACCTCTGAGATGTACCGAGTCCAACCTGTGACCAAACACCACCATGTCAACTAGACCATGGCACCGAGTGCCACGTCCAGCCTCTCCTTAAACATCTCCAGGGACGGCGACTCCACCACCTCCCTGGGCAGCGGAAGCCGTCCAGGCCAGAAAAACAAGAGGGGGTGACAAAGAGCCGGGGGCACCCCCCGACAGCGAGGGCCCGACCGGGCCCGGCCGCTCCTGCCCGAGGCTGCCCCGGCCCGCCACGACACCTGTTCGGCGGCGGCCCCGCTCCCCGCTCACCGCCGAGCGCCGACGCCTGCAGCGTGGCCCCCGAGGTGCCGTCGATGACTTTGATGGCGCCGCGCGCGGTCACGGCCAGGATGGCGTTGAGCGCCGGGTGGTAGCACAGGCTGCAGAGCCCGTCGGCGTCGCAGCGCAGGCAGCCGTCCCGCAGCAGCAGCCACTCGCAGGAGCCCGGACCG
>VZRZ01006207.1:1441384-1457057 GCA_013398175.1 Climacteris rufus | reverse complement strand
CCCCGCCGCCCGGCCGCGCTCCCGGTGCCGGCCCTCAGAGCGGCCGTGGCCGCACCGCGCCGGGAAAAGCTGCGGCGTCGGCCGCCCCCCGCCCCGCGTCGGGGAAAGCGGAGCCGGGGTCTGTGCTCCATCCCCGGGCCCCGACACTGATTTTCATTTTTGTGCCCAAGTGATGCGAGAGAGCCCCTCCAGCGTTCGTTCCGAATGACAAAGCCACAGTGCCTCTGCCACGGCTCCCTCCGGGACGGCACTCGGCCCTCGGAAAGGCAGCCGGAGCCATTGCACCCACGGCGGCATTCTGTTCTGAGGCAGTGCTTCAGAAACGACATGAATTTAACAAAAGATTTTGTATTTTGTTGAGGTTTTTCCTTTTCACCCACTAAAATACCAATTCAGTCTGTATAGCTCAGCCTACCTGTACACGTTACTTTGTCTGCTGTAGGCTTTATCTGTGACGTTATACTAAAACATTTCACAAAGTTTTTAGGCTACTGATGGTCTTATACATAAGTTTCAAATACGAAGTTTCCTACAGAATATTTTTATTAGAAGGACCCAAATTAGCACTGGCTGCTCTAGCAGGGAAAGGATTTAAGAAATATGATGTGTGAAGAAAAAATAAAAGAAGCAAACCAAACCCACACGGGTATGTGTGCCACCCAGGCTAATCGAAATTGTCCCGAGAGCAAAATAAGCAGCTTTTAAGCTTGCTCTAGTACTTCGAGCAAAACAATAAACACCAATAAGGATAACGATAAAATTTACAGCAAATTTAAGCTGTATGTTGTCTTAACAACTGATTTAATCAACTTTTCAATAAGTATAACTGCTCTGATAAACAGCAGAGCACATCTGATGAGTAAAGGAGCGAGATGCACACTTGGCTAGCTGCTCTCCAGAGATCATCCAAAAAACACATCTCACCAAAGTGTGATACCCATGTCACCAGCCCAAAATGACGTGTTGCATCTTAGAAAGGTGATTTTTTTGCTAAATGGATGTGCTCTAAGTTTCCAATTTTGACAGACGGAAGTAGTACATTGATTATCACAAAAACTTATTTATGGCCTCAAAGCTATTGGTGCTTTGTACAGCACCAATATATACTGGAGACATGCAGAGGAATATAGATGTGTCTTAATTCATCAATACTAATTATTCAGTATTAATTCAGTAAATATAAATGAGCTTCATACATTCTGTAAACAAGTTTAATTCAAAATTTTTATAAAATACATTTTGTATTTACACACATACCTCATCTAAAAATATGAGTTTGTTGAATGCAGTTATTACAAACTATCAGAACCACTTGAGAGCTGTTTGTACGTTTCTTGCGCAACATATGCCAAATGACCCTAGAGATACTAAGATTAAAAGGTGCAAATCTGCAATTGTGTACAAAATATGTACCATGTTAAGTGCATATCTACATTGCATATTACACATGTGCCAAGTCTGTGGAAAGGAACAGTTAAAATTGCAACTATAATTTTCACAGAACATTACTGGAGAGGAAAGGGAAGTATTTGGAGATTCACTGGAACATTCCTACATCCTTTCAATAGTCACAGTCATTTCAGATGCACAGAACACTTCATGAAGAACTATGCAAAGAGAACTAAGCTTGAAGCTCTCGGACAGCCCAGTAACCTAAACGTGTCCTTGCCCTTCACCTTTGTGGGGATGGAATTTAAATGTATTCACATGGTCTGGGTGGAGTCTTACAATACTAGTTGGCTATTCCCGTTTAAAAAAGAAATACGTCATGAAAAAAGGAGGTAAGAATAGATTATAATGCAAAATGCCAAAGCTAATATGCTTTTTTTTAACACACTGTAACTTTCTTTATATATATATATATTTAGAATGTGGTATGAATGCTTTCAAAACACTGTAGGTAAGAAATAAGCTGCTGGTAAAAATTGATTTAGTACCATTCTGTGTTAATTCCACCAGAACTTCTGCAGAAGCCAAAAATCAGGTGAAATGTCAATCACTCTACCATTTTTTCTCTTTTTATGTATTACAAGCTCAAGTATTACACTACCATTTATGTCCAGCACTAACTTCAAGTAGTTCCATTTAAAACCAACACAAGCATCAGCCAGGAAAGTGGACTGAGCTAGCTAACGGTTTGTGGGAGAGTTGGAATTTAAATATGTATTTTGCATCAGTAATGACTGGTAAAAATAAGTTACCAAGCTGGCAAGTTACACAGTCTAAAAAGCTAAAAAACTACAGTTCTGATAAGGAAATATGTCCAGCAGGGATCAACGACAGCCCTTGCTATTACCTTGTCATGGCTGTTTTTTATTTGCAGCGTTACCAGGAAAAAAAAAAAAAAAAAAAAAAAAAAAAAAAAAAAAAAAAAAAAAAAAGGGGGGGGGGGGGGGATGGGAAATGTTTTTTCTCTGTTACCAAAAAAATGAAGAAACTTCAGAGCTATTTGTTGATCCTAAATATGCCTAAGTTAGTACCATGCAAAGTGAACTTCAGTGGACTTCCCTTGTGAAGAAATATTACCATAAGGACCATTATATAAGCAATCAACACAGTACAGAGGAAATATTTAACATGTCATCACATTATTACATAATCCCTGGAGAGTCAAAATTAGCAAGACTCTAACTGTTACTAAGGCTGTAACTCTGCCTTGTTTAGTGGAGGGAGAATCTGGCCTTCCAAATCTTTCTTATCTCTCTTTACAAGGGATTAATAGTATTGGTGCAAAAAAAAAAAAGAAGGATGCATGTTAAATACTGTGCTATTAAAAGCAAAACAGAGCAAGATGTTGTAAAACATAGTTAGGGAAGCAGTATTTTTATTTTGTCATCATAAAACAACATTGTTTAAAGATCACACAAATTTGATAGATCATCATTTTTTCTTCAACATTAAGTCAGCACTAGAGTTGAGAAAGGTGTTCGCCCATTTCTCTGTAAATTTATACTTTTAAGTAAAATAATTTGATTCTCTAAATATGCATTTTAATTAATTATGTCACACAGTAAATATCTTGCTCCTTTGGTCAGAGATAATAAATGAAAACTTCAAATACTTGTATCTTCAATTTTTAAAAACCCAATATACATCCTTAACCAAGGAGTATTTACGGTACACACAAGCCATAGATACAAAATACACAGTATATACATGTTTTGAAAACAAATTGGAATTTATAAAAACTCAACAGCCAAATCACAGTAATTGAGGCACTAAATTAAAAGTAGTATCTTCTTGTCTTGATTATACAGACTATTCTGTGAACAATCAGGACTGTTTCATAAATATATATTATCTACAGAATTTGCTGTGCCAAAAAAAGCCAGCTGTGTTTAAGCTTGAAAGAAAAATTGCACTTTGAGATTGGTAACAGTTAACATCTCATTTTTAATTCTTGAATATAGTAATCTGGTCCCAGTGCTTTTGGCACAGGTATTGAGTTGCACTTTTGCTACGCTTTGTTATAAAACACAAGGTTCTTTTATTTTGTTCATTAAAATCTCAAGAGTCTTAAACAAACCTAGAACTTTGATACAAATCTATATAGCTACAATTGCTTCATTAAATAATATACACAAATATGCTCTTCCATCGGAAAACATCCTGACAACTGGATACAAAACAGCCACTTGTATCATCTCCAGCCTCCTAATCTTACACATCATCAGTCTGCAAGTGACTGAAATAGGGTTTCTGGCCACACCTTACACTAGATCACACCCCAGTGTACAAGGACAGAAAATAAATGTATAATAAAAAGATTGGATAAATTAGAAGGGGTTTCTTGGTCTTGAATTCTTCTCCAACTAGTAACGATGCAGCACTGTATGCAGCCCAAAAGACTCCAAACAACTGAAAAAGAAGACGAACAGTCTTAGCTGACACCACAAGAAAGGCTCTCCAAATACCATGGTACATAGTTCTTCTCTCCATATAATACAGAGACATAAGAAGTAGCACTTGTCACAGCTTAAGTAGTTTTGGCCATATGGGGCTTATAATGCATTTTCCTGCTAGTGGTGCAAAGATAAGAACCTTGCACAGATTTGCCCTGAAGACAACATAAGGCTGTTAATAGTAATCAAGTACTAGAAGGTTCATTAACATATATTTATTTTCAACTTATATATTCGTTTACTGGTAAGTTAATGATTTACCTTCTGACTATCACTTACCAGTAATTGAAAATTATCAAATCACAAATATGGCAATTTTCTTACTAATCATATACTTCAATCATACTGTTTCCCAGAAAGCTAAAGAGACAGAAATAATCAAACCAACAGAACAAACCCCCAGAAAGCATCAGCTTGGCTGGTAACAGAATTTTCTCAGTTAACCTCCCCAGGTTCAGCAGTAACTTCAAAGGCTACCTAAAAGGGTTTTAAGAAAGTACTGGAAGTGTTCAAGAACATTCTGTAGTTCTGGGATCTTTTAGGGAAAGTTGCTGGTTTCATAAAAGGTGTCCAGCAGCAGGCAGGTTATTCTTTGTGCCTCACATTCCACATCTATAACTCAGAGCAATACTTACCTTCTCTGCACAAGGTATTGAGAGCTTTGTACTGCTACCACTACAGGGAGGTCTAAGAACAATGACTAACATCATATTCATGCTGCAGTGACTAAAAATAAACTGCTTGATGGGGGAAGGGATTAGAACAGCTTATTTTCAGAGTCTTCATTCTGAGGTTTAATTACACATTCTCTTCTCAAAATGAAAATCCTATATTTTTTTGTAGTGCAAGCAACAATTAGAGCACAGCAAAATGCTTAAATACAAGCCAGCCTAGTAACAACAGGTGTTGTTATAGCAACAGCACTGTATATCCCCAGGCACTCCAGAGGAGCATTAAAACAGAATTCACTTTCCACCATGCTAAACAACAGGATCACACAGCTCGCCTTGTAGTTCTGAAAATTATGACACATAGTTATGTCTTCCTGAACAGATTAATACTTTAAGTGTTAGGAAAGTGACTTAAAAATAACTAAACAATTCTCAACAGATGATATGAACTTACTTTTATTAGGGTAGAAACAACTTCAAATGATCCAACCACCAAAAGTACAGGTGCTATGACAATGAGAGGAAGTAGGGAATATCCTATTACACCAAGAACTTGGCCATAAGCGACCTGAAATTTTCAAGCACATAAAAATAAGCTTTGCAGTACTCAATCTCTGTCACCAAAGGCAAATTGTTCTTGTTATAACACTATGAAAAATGATTATAATGTGTTAGGTACTCATGAAATTTCAGCTAAAGGAAGCTTGCTAGTATAAAAATTGTTTTTGTATGCTAGCCCCTATAATTAGAAATACATTGTCTATTTTTTTTGAAACACTATAAATGATCACTTGGCAAAGGAAGCATTTACACAGGTTAAAATACCTAAATCCATCCACCCCTCACACGTTCATATTCTGCCTTAATTGTTCTCAACTGCCACTCCCCAAGGAGTGGAGATACCCAGGAGCACAGAACTGCAACAGACCTCTCAGGCACCAGCTGTAGTCCTGGTTGTCACAAGCAGCAAAGACATCATTTTCCGCATTAACATACTCGTATCCACTATACATAAATAAATACGTGAACTACATGAATGCTTTTGGTATCGGTAAAACTTGATCCCTCTAAGGCACAGAAATTTTCTGATTTCCAGCTTAAATTTATTGTGACTAACTAACTCGAACAGAGTTGTTCCAAGTATTTCCATAACCACTTTTAGCTTCAGTACAAAATGTCTGATGTCCCCCTACTATAGTCTGAAATGTTCCTGGGCCTAGCTGGGCTTCTTGGATTTAAGAGGAAAAATAGTGGCATCTTGCAAGTATTCTCTTGTGGATGATGATCCTTCACAAGAAGCTCTGCAGACCTATACTTTTTCTCCAGTTTATATATTCTCTTAATTTCACATTTTGAGCCACAAAACAGATTGATTTAATGGCATCTGGATTGTGTTGATATGCAGAAATACGATGCAATCACATTTATATAAACTTTTTCTTTCAAAACAGCATTCACACAAGAAGACTCTAGCAATTATGATTAAAAGGAAAATCTAAAAAATTTAAAGTAAATGACATAGGACCTCTGCAACACTAGTGCATCATTAATGCCATATCCATAGTAGAAGTATAAAAATCAAGCATCACTAAATATTTAGTTCTTCATGACACAGTTCAATGCATTTTATGCTCAGATCCATTTTAAGAAGTTCTGTCCTCCTCACTGTTCCCTGTAGCTGTCTGTGGGCCTTGCTCCAAGTCATTTTTTGTTGTTTACACCTGAATGGCTTAATGACTCAATTTGTAAATGGCTCAAGCAGCAATTCCAATGCTGCTGGTGCAAGCAGCTGGAGGAAGGGATGCAGGCCACAACTTCAGTTGGCTTTGAGGTTGAGAAACATGCACTGGCTTTCATCCTTCAATGGACTTGAACTGCATCAGGTCAAGAATGAAGACAAACACTGGTACTTTACACACAAGAACATCATACAACTCCTGTTAGCCCCCATTAAAAAAACAAACAAACAAAAAAATAGATGGTGAACAAGAAGTGCAAAGGAGGAGAAAGGGTCCCTCCAGACTTCAGTTCTGGATCACAGGAAGCTGTTAGAATTTCTGGAATTCCCAGTACAAATGTCCAGATTGTTTATCACTTCCAAGCACACCATCCATTGCACAGAAAGATCAGCTGATCACCTCTGTATTTTACATTTTATTTTGGAGGCTGGGAACCTGAAATGTTGACTTTACACTTAGCAACTGCATCCATTCTTAGCTAGCTACAGGGTCCAAAGCCAAGCACTAAGGAAACCCAACTACTGCAGAAAAATATAGTCAAGAGACTTTACATTACCTCCCTCTACATTCTTTCTGCATACAGGTACTTACTTCTCCTCCAAGAACTCTGGCCAGTAAAAAAATTGTCAAGGATCCAAATATCCAAATAGTTATAATCCAAGAAACAACCTTAAGAGAAAAGAACAATTAATTTATATTAATAATTGTCATTGTGAGAAAGAAAAATTCATTTCCATTATTCACTTTCACTGCAGCCAAGGATTTTATTAAGCAAAACTGAATTCTGAACTGTGGCAAGAATAGCGTTCAGTAGCAAGATGCAATCTGCAAATAAAGTTCAGAGGTTACATTTACAGAACCACATTAATGGTAGATTTGGTGTACACGGAATACACATGCAATGTATTTTGTAAGTATTGTAATAGGAATAGGAAGTTGAGCTGAAACCATCCTAAATGTCTTCACATCCCACCTATTACAAAACGTGGGCTCAGACAGTTTTTAGACGTCAGCCCAACCAATACAAGGAGTTGGAATTCTCCTTCTTTCACCTACAAAGATGCCACTTTATTCTTTATTCAAACTGACAACACTCAGAAGACATAGGATTTTAATTCTCAGAGGAACCTGATGATGACTGCAACTTCATGAAGAGCCCCAGACTTCGGGGACCAAGTCTGCCATTATTTTTTCTTGCTTCTTTCATAGTTCTGCTGTTAAACTACAGAAGAAATCTTAAAATCATTCTCTGGCGTAACAGAATCTTCAAATTAACTTAGCTGGTTTTGATGTTGAGCCACTGAGAGGACTAGAAGTAAAGCTCTCCTTTTTGAAATGCCTTTTTAGAAGGAAACAACAGTGTAAGTCCAATCTCTGTATTTCCCATGTACAATGACTGAACTGAAAAAATTAAGTCAGTACTCAATTCAGTACTTTGCTTAATTAAAAGTTCCAGATTTCCACAAGAATGAAATGTGGAAAAACAGATTTACATCACTGCACCACTTAAAAAAAATACAGTGACTTTATGCTATTTGTGAAAATAGCACATGGCCTCCTTTTACTTCCTCCTTTCCTCCACTGTCTAAAAGAAGAGGACCAGATTAAAGTCTTAAAGCAGGAGTGCTTATCTCTCTCCAGCTTAGAGCCCACCATTGGGTTCATCTAGTCCAGCTGCTGTCAGTCATCCTGTTGCTAGCTGCCAGCTTCCCCTCCTCACACATGCAGAGCAATCTTACATCCCTAAGGTGAATCCACTGTTCCTAAGAAACATTAGAGGCAGTGTTCCTGTACAGGAGGTACACAAACCACACAAGGTGGTTCCTCTGTCACAGGCTCAAGGAAGGTAAGTGCCTTTGCCAAGAAGGTAAGTGGTCCACCCAGAAGACTTGAATAACAGTACAGTGGTTTCATCTCCTCACTTCAAGCCTCATAGAGACAAGATACTGAGAGTGAATTCTTAGTCAGCATTTGGTACAACATATGGAAGCCAGAGGTCCCAAAGGGAATGATTTTATCCCACCATTCACACATACCCTGCGTAAGCACATTCTGCTTGTTTACATATGGCTTATTGCCATCCTTGGTTGCATTTAAAACAACTGTAACCACACACAGTCATCAAGATTTCCAAAGCAGGATCACCTAGGCTTACATTCAGATTGTTAATATAAATGATAACACTTCTTTATTTTAATCAGAATGCAAAGAAAATGTTAACAGTGTTTATGGAGGTCAATTAAACATGCACAATGCCCCTGAATAGCTATTCACCCTGGAGTTCAAAAGGAATTATGGAAAAAATCTATTGACCAGAGGAAAGTTATTTGATTGTAACTGAGCAGGGGGGACAAAATAGCAAATGGCACTAATGAAGATTAAATATACCAGATAACAGCAGTGATATAGTATGAATTAAATAAGCAGCTTTATTTGTCAGGAAATTAGAATTCATGGCATCCAAACAAATGCTTTTCAGTAACATTTTTTAGTAATAAAGAGCAAGTTAACAAAAGGTCACAATTAAAATGGAAAGATTCACTAATATGACTATAAACCCATTAGTACCAATCTGGTTCCTCTAGAAACCACATCTTTCCTTTGTTTTAACGTGTAAAAACAAACCTGACATTTCATCATGATTAACTGATCCGTGAGCTATTTAATACATTCCTAACTGCTGTCTTTCTACATATTAACTTGAGAAACAGCACTTGAAATGCCCCACATTAGTATGTGAAAAAACTACTTTCTGCCTACGTAAGAATGCAAATTGCTTAGCAATCACATCCCCCAATTTAGTTCAGATTTCTTTTTAGGCAGAAGATTTATACCTACCTTAAATTGTCCATATAATGAAATCATTGAGAAGAAGAGGACAACTGCCAGAGGACCCCAAAAGTCTGGATTGTCTCTCACTACCTGCCTATTGAACCCAAGAGATGGCATAGGCATCAACACACACCGAATTTTGTAGTAAATATCCTTCAGATCAATGTCGAGCTCTTCCCTGAAATTGTAAAGCAAGTGAGCATTACTATACACCACAGTCATGAAACAGAGCTTAAACAAATAAGTACAGGGACAAACAGTAGATTTATAGAGCAAGTCTCCTGTCACCCACAAGGCTTTCTGAAGCCTTGACTAGCAAAGGAACAGTCTGCCCACAATAAAGCAACACCATACCTTCATGTCCCATTCAGTAACTGGTGTGACACAGATTTATTTAATTACTCAAAAACAGATTACACAACTGAGAATGGAAAACACAACATACCCAGACCAGGCTGGATGTGGCTCTGAGTAACCTGGACTAGTGAAAGTTGTCCCTGCCTAAGGCAGGGGGTTTGGAACTAGATGATTTTTAAGGTCTCTTCCAACCCAAACCATTCTGTGCTTCTATGACAGCCTAACAGCCTAACATTGAGAGAGAAGGTCTATTTTTCTGGCACACAGGACACATTCATATCATTGTAACTACTTAAAACTCAAAGACATGCATACAAAAAATGTCTGTGTATTCCTATGCCAATCACTTTGCCACACTTACCATGAAAGCATTTTATTTCAAATTCTATAAGAAAGAATACCATTACGTTCACTAATCTTAAACCATTCCAAATACATCAAGTAAAACAAAATTTTTAAATTAAATTGGGGTTTAACTTCCTTCAAGAGCAGTTGTTTTCAACAGACCAATTAATGACAACTGTTTAATTTGTGGCTTGTTTCCAATATGGGTAAAAATAAACAAAAGCAACTTAAGCTAGCAATAATATCCATCAACAGATCTTGCCCTTCTCTCACTGCCTCCTCTACTTCCTGTTACAAACTCTCTGCAAGCAGATACAAACTGAGCAGAAGACTTCTGCATAGGAGACTCAACTGGTACGTGTTGAGCCCTGATTGTCCTAGCAGAATGGGTAAGGAATCCAGAGTGCCCAAGCAATGGGCAATTCCACTTCTTTATGTGCAGAACCTCAGTCATGACTGAGGAGCTCTGAAGAGCTGCAAGAGATTTCTAGAAGATATGCTGCTCTCTGCTTCAGAACAGTGAAGAATGTAGAAGTGAAGAACAGTGAAGAAAAATGTAGAATTCTATCCTAATCCTAAGTGCATTTATGAAGGTTTTATCCAAGGCTTTGATTTTCTGGCTTTTTCTTCAGAAAAGCTGAAGAGAGAAATAAATGCAAAGACATGATTCACCACAATTCCTCTTTTAAAAAAATATTAAAGACTCCTAATTCAGTCTCTCAAGGCAATTGTTGGATTACTATTACTGAAGCTACTTCAAAACTGGTATTATTAACTAGTGACTAAGTAACAAAAATTGTTCTTTAACCATCCCCAAATCTAAGGAGTAGACTAGAAGCATCTATTTATCACCATTTATCTAAAAAGGCTGTAGCATGCCTATAATTTACTCTGAAGACCGTGTAACACAAATATTTGCTGTCTAGAAGTAATTCTTTGTCACCGTCTAGGGCTTCTGACAGTTTCTGTGAATAAATTGCCTTTTGTATGAAGCTGGCAGCTACCTCACCTGAAAGTGATGTTAGCTGTACCAGGAAACAAGTGTCTGGAGTAAGGCTGCCCAATGAGACAATAAAAAAATAATCTCACTTTATTGAACAAAATATTTGCACAGTAGCACCACATTCATGAACTTAGCAGGCTGCTGTTCTTTCAAGCCTTAATAGGATTCAGATTGCAAGAATTCATTATGGCACATGTTCTGGGAATGATCAAAACTACAGTGTTACACAAAAGTCAGAATTCCTATGTTGTCACCCAGCACACCAGTCTGTTTCTTAATTAAAACTTAGAGGTTTACAAAACAGACTTATTCATACAAGGAGCTACTTCACACTTTAAAGGGCTTAAATTTAAAGTGCTTCTCAAGTAGCAGTGTCATTATTAAGCCCTCCAGACATCTGTTGTCTCCCAACACTCTCATCTGAGTTCTCCAGAGTACTCTCTGTCTCACTCCAATTTTTTAAAGCATCATTATGTTTAATTCACAGGAAAACACTGAGACACTGAGAATGAAGTTGCTTAGGTGCAGAACAAGGACTAAGACCCAGGCTGCCTGACTCTCAGTGTAGTAACCTTCTGATACCAACTTTCTTCAGTCAACCATGCTTCTGTGAACAGAACAATGAATGCAGAGATTTTCAGTTTTAAGGACATTGTTCTCTTTCAGCACTAGCACATTTTTAATTTAGCTTCATAATAAAAGACAGCATGAAAGATTATAAAGTTTGTGCTACCTTGGTTCTTACATCCCTACTGTAATAACCATGATTCACAATGCTTTTGCTTCAGACTAACTGACAGAATTGACTTAGATTTACTTAACAGGAATCTTCCCACAGAACTGACTTAGTCTTTGATTCTTTGACAGCATCAATAAACTCACAACATCAATGCAAAAGATAGATTTTTTTAAACCATTACAAGATCAACAGATAAAAGCAGAAAAGTCATATAGGCTTTATACTTGGAGAGATTAAAAACCCATAATCAGAATCAATGTCTTCATTCTTGCACCAGAAAACACTCATTGGTCAAGTAATTTGTCAAACAGAATTCTAGTCACAGCACAAGGCTGTGGGACAATGGCAAACTGCAAATCGTTTTTTTTCCCTACAGAGCTAATAAAGATAGATACATACAAGAGTGGCTTGTTATCTTCTGGGTCATCATCTTCCACTTCCAGAAGCCAGCCATATCCTCTCTGTCTTAAGAATGTAGTTGCAGTAGATTCTTTGATGAATTCTCCTCCAAGATGTAGCTTAACATCTGGAGTTGTTATGGAGCCACTAAGATCTAGAGAAAAAGGGAGAGAAATACAGGCCTTTTTATGTCTTGCCAAAAGCCATTTGATTTTAAAAGTACTGGAAGATAAACAACAAACATATGAAGTTGCACATGTTGGTCATCACCATAAAACACTCAAAGTTACAAAATGAAATGATATTTTCACAGATACATAATTTGAAAGTGTACCTGTGGTTTTATTGCAATAGTAACGATGGTCTCTAATGATCAGGTTTTAGCTTTTAGATGGGACTCTTGTTTTTTAACAGTGTTATGGTATGACAGAAAGGCTTCCATTTGTGCTTTATCATTTAAATGTTTAAAGGAAACAAGTAATGAAAGTCTCATCATGCTATAAGTTATAGATTATTGATCTTTTTTTTCTGACCATACTCTACCTCTTTTGGAGCCCATTTTTGTATAATGGCATTGTTTCAGCCAAAAGCACTCTCTGCTTTTATGTCAAATTTTTCATAAAAGGAAAATATTTGAGTATGTTTTAAACTGTAGCATGCCTTTAATACAGCTGAAAATGTTAGAGAAAGAGGCTATCAGAGATCCTTAGGCTCTGGGCAGTAAGAAGAAATACAAGTTCTCCTTGATATACTATGATATTGCTCTGCCACAGTACTAAGCAAAACAAAGAGCAATTCATCTATGTTCTGGTTGTGTCAAAATCACCAATAAATATTAAATTTTTTTGCTCATTTTATTCAGTTATATACAGTCAAAAAATCAAACATAGTATCGGAAAATAAATGAAGCAACTTGAAAGAACAAAAAGATATATAAGAGGGGAGTAATTATTCCTTTAGGAAATCACAGATTTCCATTATCTGCTAAGAAGGAAAAATCTAAACAGAAAAATGTAAATATTTTGTGCAAGCTTACTATAAATATATTGAAAGAGAAAAACTCTCTTCTCATCCAACAACTTTCCACTTAACTGAAGAAAATATTTTTTGCCTTTCCACTGTTGTGTTTTTCACACATAAAAGTTCCTCAGCACCAATTTCCCAAAACACCACCTAACTGTAGCAAGTACTTCTGAAACACATACTCACAGAGGGACATCAGGCCATATTTGTGGATCACATTTGCAAAATCCTCTTTAAAAATGCTACAGTTTTATAGAAACAAAATTTGTCCAGTGACAGAATCTCACACAGTCTTCAGCCAACATGTCCTAAGCATTCATTGATCACTCAGTATTGCAATTAATTCAACAGAATTCTCCTTCCCAGATCAGCCTGCTAGGCCACTCAAATTCAAGCTTCTCCATAAATTCTTTACAACTGTTTCATAATCATGAGATTTAATGATCCATTGTTTTGATTCCTGGAACACCATCTGCACAGGACCCTTGTGAAAATCACTGTAACTTAAAGCAGGAATTTCTCTGCTCTTCTCAGTACCAGCATGCATACACTCTTCTCACCAGACTCAAGCAAAGCCTTCCTCTGCTGTTTACAGAGGGAGGAAAAAAGAAAATCTTAATGCTGGGTATCAAGGCAAAGCCTCAGAAGCTTTCTCTTGTGACTAGCACCCTTTGGTCATTTAGAAATATTTGTTTCTGCTACAACAGAGCATTTCTTTGCAAGGAAGTATTCTTGATACTCTGTGCATAAACGCAGCTGTCAAAAGCAAAACTACAACTGTCCAAGCAGCCATTTATTTCTCCTTTCTCAGGGACTGCTAACAATCCATCCTGAGGCAGGGAAACTCCTACACAACTTACCAAAACTCCTTCCAGCAGTTGATGAATACCACACTTTTAAATTGTAAAACCTTTTAAAGTGATCTTAAGTCTATTTTGCAACACAAAGCTGCAGAAACCCAGGGAAACAAGAACTGGTCACCTCCTCCTCTGCAGGCTGCTTTGAATGAGATTGTGAACAGCGGGGCAACTGGGGCACTGAAAAATCTGCCAAGAACTGATGACTCTGATGCTTCCCAGCCAGAGTCTGGGTGCCTACACTGTTACTGTCTCAGGCTGAACATCACAGAGGCAAAACCTATGTCTCTCAGATGCCTCATTTCAACCAGGCACTGTAGAAAACCAGCCTTCAAAACAGTCTTGACTCTTTACTTTGAAAAAGAAGTACAAGAGGCAAAACCCCAGTCTGTTCTTTCTACCATGTATGGTGACCTAACTGCAAACATCTCTCCACTTTTCTTTCACACAGCTCCTACGTCCCATGGAAATAGGATGGGTAAACAGAATAGCTTATACCTGTATTTTTTCATATAGATTAAGATTTGGGAAACAGGTAAAAATTAGAGGGCAATGTGTAGTATTTCAATTTTAAATTATCAAGACATTTAACTTTGCTTATGTTTTTCTTTGCTAGGTAGGTCTATCCAGCACTTTGAGGACAGGACTACACTTGAACAGGCAGGAGATCACACCTTGCTTGTGTTTACAAAGAATGTGGAGCCAAGTGCAATCCAACACAACCTAATGGCAAGGTGGCTGTATTGGACTGGGTTCAGCATTACCCAACAAGTATTTCCAGGGGAAAAGCAGAGAGTTTCTGTTCAGAGGTACATGGATCCTTTCTCAGGCCAAGCTGAAGAAGAAAAACAACACAAAACAAAACAAACAAGCAAAAAAAAAAACCCACAGCTGCAATTGTACTGTTGACTTGTATTTCTTTTCAGGACTGTGAGGTTCACCAAAGAACAGGTATTCTACAGTAACTTTGCCACTTCAGCAATACCTTTGCAGGGTGGGACACATGAGTAAGGATTCACGTGATACCCCAGTCAGAATTATAAGGGTAACCAAAAACATACATGAAAGTAACATCCTTGTTTAAATGGGTAAAGCCAAAAAGATTATTCTCCACCAAAATAAGTTCGCAAAATGTGTACTCCTGTATGTTCAGGTCACAAGTTTTAAGGCACATCTTCACGGCATTCTGGTACACCAGTGCTATTTGTGAGGCAGGCTGGCAGCGGGCCACACTTCACCCCCTAAATTACATACAGGGCTGCTTTTTCTTCTTCATGACTGTGCTGAAACGAGACAGGGCGCAGACGCTTTGGCACAACATTACAGCGAACGTGAACACACGACGCAACCTTCGGTAAGACACCGAAGTGCGCTTCCAGCAAGGCGGGAGGCAGCGGAGCGGGCAGTGACAGGCCGGTCACGGCAGTGTCCCGCCGCCGGGACACCTCGGCTCCGGCTTTCCGAGCACCCGGGAAGCGGCGCGGCACGGCCGCCTCTGCCACGCTGGTGCTCCCGTGACGCGGACACGGCAGCGGGGCGTCCCCAGGGCAGCGGCCACCTCGCCCACCCCGCTCCGCCTCCAGCCACGACACCAACCGCGGGGGCGGCAGCAAGGAGGGCAGGGAAGGCCCCTCCTGCCCCGGCGGCCCGGGAACCGCCTGATCCCTCGGGGCCCGGCCGAGCGCTTCCCCCGGGACAGCGAGCGCGGCCCTACCCGCGGCCCCGCGCTCACCTTCGGCGTCCGCCGAGGAGACGAATGTGAAGTCCCCGCTGCTGGGCGCGTAGAGCGGCGGCTGCTGAGCGCCC
>VZRZ01006207.1:1399400-1441296 GCA_013398175.1 Climacteris rufus | reverse complement strand
CCTGCCATTGGCTGCTCGCAGGGCGCGGCCGCGCTGCCCGCCGGGGCTCCTGCGCTGACTGGATCCCGGCGCTGTCCCGGCAGTGAGGTCACTTCCACGCCGCTGGAAAGCTCCTCCTGATGGGACGAGCCAACCACCATCCCTCCCTCTCCCTTCCCTTCCCTTCCCTTCCCTTCCCATGAGCTGGTGGATAATAGTGCTGTGAGGCATGTTTTTGACTGACCTGCAGAAAGACCTATGTAACACTGAAGAAGTTGTACAATAATACAACTGAGATGATGTCAGTCCCTGTTATAATAAGAGGACAAACACTGGCTCTGCTTGCAGTCTGTGCTTTGAAGAATCTGAAAGTGGGATCTCACTTTTTCTGTATTCAATGAGTTAACAGGAAAGCTCTCAGATAACTCTGCTTAAGCTTAGCAATTAGAGCCTTCCCTCTGCACCCTACTGAATACCAACACACTTATTCTCAGAGGACGCTTTTTTCCCTGACATCTCTAGGAAACAGGCTTAAAGTTAGTATTTGTGCTATGTATATTTAATTCGGTTTCATACATAGATCTCATTAAATGCCATGGAATATAAATATAAATGTACTTAAATTGGAACATTTACAGGTCAAGAAATAGCATTCGAGCAGTGCCCCCTGGGCACACGCTGGCTCATGGTCAGTGGCTGCCGACCAGCACCCCCAGGGCCTTTTGCCTCAGGCAGCTTTCCAGCCGCTCTTCCCCAAGCACAACACTGCAAGGGGTTGTTGTGGCCCAAGTGCAGGACCCAGCACTTGGCCTTGTTGAACCACATGCCATTGGCCTTGGCCCATCGATCCAGCCTGACCAGACCCCTCAGTGGAACTCCTTAGTTTGTGGGTTTTATTCGTTTGTTTGCTTCATTTTATTTTTTTCCTTTTATTTAACTATATATAGGGATGACAGCAAAGAATGCCATGTCAAAGAATGCCTTGCACTTAAGGCAAGCCTTTCACTTGCTTCATTGCAATTCTTATTTATCAAAGTAGAATTCTTAAGGTGTTTAGTACTTGTCTCCTAACAAGACCAACAGCATACACTGCTAAAACAAGTCTTGGTTTGGGGGACAAAAGTGGTATACCTCTTGATAAGGAGGACAAGGAGTAGTCCTCAGGGCACTGTAAAAGGGTGGGAGGAGACAAAAGAGAAAGAGATGAAGTATCACACTGGATCAGCTTTGAGAAGGAAACTTGGGACAATGACAGCTAATGACAGAATATTATGCAATAAGATGAGTCACAAATGCACATTTTATTAATGTGCTGAGAAGGAGGAGTGACAAATGAGACTGCATGATAGGCTGGATGACTAGTTCTGTCTCTCCTTGTTTCATGGTTTCATGCACTGGACCCGATGCTGTGCATGTGCTGTATCATTTTGTAAGTAAAAGTGAAATACATGTAGGTCGATGTGAAGAAGACAGTTTTGTGACGCTGCTGATACCAAGCAAAGATGAGGTCTTGTTCACTATCTGGAAATATTTTCTGTATTTTCTCATTGTCTGTGATTCTGACTATGATCTCCGTATGAACACGACCAGTTAAGTAGTTTGATTTTTCTGCTTTCAATAGACTATTTAGAAAGACATTAATTATCATTCATTATGTACTTTTTCAACATGATTTTGATCATACAAGTAACTTGCTTCAATTATTTCCTTTTCTAGGGACTTTCTGACCAGCTGAGATCCAGATGGCAATTCACTTGGAAGAGACACTGAAGGAGACAAAGGAAGGATGTTCTGCCTGTGCTTATTTAAAATAAGAACAGTGAGTAGATTTTCAAGAGTACCTCCTCCTGATGCTTTGTCACACATGAGTAGTGAAGGATCGAGAAATACACCTGATCCAAACAGTCTGGATTTTTCTCAGCGTTTGCTCAAATATTAACATTTTGACCCCCTCCTTTCAGCCTCCTTCCCTTCCCCTTCAGACTCTGCAGGGCTGAATAAACAGAGGGCTGTGCCAGCGGAGGGCACTCTAGCACCGCTTTTCCCAGATCAGACCTTGTCCGGGTTCCACTTCAGGGTGGCATTCTCCAAGGAAAAAAAGAAAAAAAAAAAAGTGTTGGAAACCAGTTGAGTAACGCTGTTTCATCCAGACACTGCTACGAAATTTCTCAGCAATTTCTGCATTTTCCCTTTCAACGCATTTCAGAAATGGCCTCCAGGGATGAAGGCCCAGACTATACGTAAATATGTGAGAATTATAAATTGTTCTGGTTGGTCTGCTGAAGTTTGGGTTGTCTTATAGCTCTTTCCACATAATCACCCTTCCATTATCTTAACGGCTGGCAAATGCTGGCTTCATTCCTACCACCAGTGGGACAATTTGCTTTCCCTCTGGCTTACTGTATAGTAGAAAGGGAAAAGGGAAAGGAAGCATTTTAAAAGGCTGTAATAAGCTGTGCTGCATACAAACGCCTTGTTGGATAGTCACAAATGCAACCTGCCTGCCATTAGGAAAGGCTCCTGTTTAATTTTAATTTTAGACATACAATAATCATGCATTATGTGAATTTACCAGAACATATTGTAATAATTACTGTGTGAAAAGAAAGTCAGAATCACTGATGTTAAGTGTGATCTTCTGATTTCCTGGGGGAAGTTTGGAGCCAACTACTGTGACAAAGCAAGTAGGCAGATTGCTGTGGTGTTTTATTCCTAATGTCTCAGAGTAATATCAGATTAGGTTAATCCTTATAATATAAATCATCCACTTTGAAATGACTTTTGCATTTGCATCTAGGGTTGTTAGAGCCTCTCTTTCGGCTTGCCTCACTATATCTAGTTGTTTGAGTCAGGGCTGCTCAAATTAGTGAGGAAAACCCCGAGCCCTGACTTCTTGGAACAGTATGACTGGTTTAATCTGGATATCAGAGTCCCACAGTAAACATCTCACTCCTGAATTAAAGTTACCATCTTTTAATGAAACCACTAAAGAATTCATGATGTAAACACATCATGATGATGGAGATCACATCATGATAAACACATCATGGAGATACATTTGACCTAACTTGACCATTAGTAACTTGACCATTACGTCTGGACAGAAAGAAAGTTTTCGTAACTGCTGTATCATAAGATTTCAAATTGGTATGAACTGGAACTTGTCAGTTCTGTATGTTTCTGGCAACAGAAAGGCATTGCACAACTTACTCTTTAAGCAAACAAGATATTAAGTAATTGTACAAGGAGGAAACTTGCAGAGAAAGAACCTTCAGATAATACGGATACAGTTCTTGACAAGCACTACACCACTTTGCTGCTTACTCTTATTTTCAACCATAATAAAGTATATAATGCTGAGAATGTGAATGTTTTAACAACTTCTGAAGTTTGTATACTACTACAACTTGAAAATCCTACTGTCTAATTTAGAAAAGTAATTTCTTATACATTTGCACTGAAGTCCTGATATCTTCTGTATCCTAAATTCCACAAAGTATCAGAGTGCTCCTTTCAATTAGTAATGCATACCACAGTGAAGCAGATCAACAGACTGACCCCAGAACTGGCTAATCTGCATGAACTGCAAGTCAGATTGCAAAGGCGACACAGTTCCCTTCTCTGACCTGTTGCTGACTTTCTGTGAGGTCAGTCACTGGATACCAAGGTTCAAAAGTTTGAATATTTGGTATGGCCACACAATCCTGTAACTGAAATGGGCAAGTCATATGTCTACCTTTGATGACATGGTAAAAAAATGCTTCTCTGGGATTTGTTCCACATAAAGATCCCATTTGATCTTCTATGAGTTACCTTTTCTGGCTGAGGGGTAGTTTATATTGATTACATGATACAATACCTGATCAATAGGCTGTGTTTATCTTTTTATGCAAACAAAACTTGCCATATATTTCATGGCATCAAAATATAGATAGTTGTAGTATGTGAGACAGTAAATATCTAATTCTGTCTAGCAGTTTGATGTGATCAAGACATTAGACACATACCAAACCAGTTCATCTTGTAACATGACCTGTTTTGGTTTGGTTTTTTTCCCCCATTCCATTCATGGTTGAAGGTATCAGAAATTTGAGAAAGCTACGCTTATTATACATGAGTCATTTGACAGCTATTGAGGAGGGCATAACCTACATTGTAAGATAAATCCCTGGTGAGCTAAGTGACCTTGAAGAAATCCAACTAGGCAACTGCTGTACCTCCAGTGATGCTGTGGAGATTCTAGGTAAAAAATAGGCTTACAAATCCTGTTGGAATTAAAAAAAACACAAATAAAATTGGATGCATTTAAGAGGTGGTTCAAAAACAACAGTAGGGAATTCATGACACACAGATGTAAAGGGCTGTAGCTGGGAATGAGCCATCATTTTCATTAATATAAATGGAGATTTACCTGTTTAATAGAAAATAATTGAGACTCTTCTGTGAAAGACTGGAAAACTATGCTATTGCAAGAAACATGTGCTGGTGAGTCCTGAAAAACAAATCTGTGTCCAGCCTCAGTATAATTATTAAGAAAGGTACAGAGAAGTTGAGAGAAAGCACCAAGAACAACTAGAGGTTAATAAAATGTGACTTATAAGAAATGTTTTAGTTTTGTTTTGGTTGAGAGAGAAGTCTGAAAAAGAGCCTTCCCAATGGACATACAACCTCTCATATTTGAGAAACGCTTTTCTCTATAACCACATACTGACTCAGCAGCTTGAGGATTATTTGGATCTCCTTGTTGGCAAGTGAGACTGGAGTGAGAATAGTATATCCTCTTCTGGAAGAAACAACTCAAAAGAAATTAAAGGAGAGCTGACCTTGCATCAGCCCCAGATCCTGCAACTTGTAACAATCCTCTGCCTTTAAATGATTTCAAGGAGTGTTCATTTTATTCCTGTGCTTTTTATGGGCTCATTTTTATTAGCTTTGACATTAGCTATCTACATTAGGGAAAACTCTTAAGAAAAAAGTAGCAAAGTCTGCAACCTGATGGATAATAGGTGTTTTACTAGTGGGTTTTTTTTCCAGTTGGATAGTGTAGTTGTCTGACCTAGCACAGGTAGACTTTTCCTACCAGCAGGACAATTCTAGTATAACTACTTCTCTATAATTCACTATGGGAAAATTTATTGCTAAGACAGAATACACCAACTAAAACTTGGACCTTCTAAAATGACAACAGGGTGATTAGACCATATTAGTTCCACAAAAGACGGCATTAAACATAGACATAAACAAGAGCTAGGGCTAGTTATTTGCCACAAACAAATTCTTACTCCACAGCAAAGCACCAGATAGCTTATTTCAAGTGACTTTTAGCATCTTTAATGTACCACCATTTTGGTTTGTAAAAACAAATCGCCATTTATTGCTTTCTTTCACAGTAAGCCATCTCAATCTCACATTTAACGTGTGGTAAGAGTTTACCCGTGAACATTATAACAAAGTTGCAGGTGTGCTCTCAAGTTCACCTTCTTGTCCTCTGTACAGGAAGATGGTTGTTTTCTGATACCTTTTTAAGTCCTGGTGTCAACAAGCCAGAATGCAGTCTCCAGGCCCTCGTAGTCCACAAATATCCCAGGAGAGCACCATGCACACAAGGCAGCTTCAAACACAGAGAAAGAAAACAGGGGAGTCACTTGGCTGTTTCTGTAAAAAGTGGTGGCCAAAAAATCGAGAGCCCTCTTTGCTTCCAGTCTGCCACGGGAATGAAGGGGCAGGAGCACCTGGCAGAGCTGCTGTTTCACTTCTCTAGGCACTGTTAAACCATGGGTGCTTGGACATCATGAGCCCATTCACCCTGTCTTATCTCCTTCTAAGCACTTGTGCTTGTGGGTTCTGTTTTGTGCTGGACAGTGCTTTGAAGCCACTTCATTCAGCTGCTTTTGTCCTGCCAATGAAAAGAAATATAGCATTTTCCTTGTAGTTAGGTTTCTTCAAAGGCACAAGCCCAATTCAGCAAAGAACTTAATTCAGTGAAAATGTGTGAGTTATCTGTATTGACAAAATCTGACATAGGATAATTTTTTTTTCCCAAGCAGAAAAATCCTATACCAAATATCTAGACCCAAAACTGAATAAAGCTGAATAAAATAGAAAAATGGATATAAAATTGCTAGGGAGAATCTGTGGACATATGGATTTTTGTAGTAAATACTTATTTTTTTTAATTTGACACAGAACAGAGATCTCAACATAATACAGTAAAGAAGATACTCTCATGAACACTTAAGCATTCCAGTCTTTTCAATTTCTAAGTTGCTTAGCAAATCAGCTTTTTGGTTTGAATCTCTATTTCAGATTGGTCAAAATGTGAAGAATAACCAAGTTCTTGGTAACCCCTGCATCTCTCTTCTTATGGTCATATTTGATTTCTTTCCCTTCTAGTTCCTCAGCAGACTGTACTTCTCACCAAAGACTGTAGTTACAGTCTTTGTAGTGTTGTTTACAGTAGAAACTGTGAAAAGTTAGAATGACCATTTTTATTCCTTTCTTTCATCTTTATCACTCTTTATCACTGCCACCTGATCCTGCAGATCCAGGCAAATCTCTTGCCCTCCACAGCTTTGTTCTTTAAGAAAATACAGGTAGAAAAGCACACTCTCTGTTTTCTGGTGGATATTGAGTTGCAGCATACTGAGTGTTCTTGTCTTGAGATGTATAAATCCAGTCTGACAGTTAAGATATATGATACAAAACCAAAAAGCTTTATTAGGCCTCATAATTAATGTACAAGGATGTGGACAGATATTTTAAACAATCATATCTTCAAAGGACTTCATTTTCCATTTAAAGGCAATTGCAAAATCTCAGATCTAGAAAGCTGCTGACAGAATAGGGTTAATAGCTGTTGTTGAACCTGAAGAAGAAAGTGTGTGCAGTCCAGACATGGAGCCTTGTAAGAACAAGATCTTGGACAGATGGTGCTAAGAGTTCAGTACTGGAGCGTGAATGGAGATGGATGATCCTTTCTTTTGTTTTTTTTTCTTTTTTTTTTTTTTTAAGATGATTGCAATTAAGGGACCCTAGTGAGAAACTCAGGGAGAAAACCAGGAGCTCTGACATGATGCTGAGAAATTAAAATGAACAAGAAATATTTACTTTGTAGTCCAGGTGCCTGTGCAGTTTTGTTGCCAGTTGGCAGCTCAGACATTATAGGACCAAGCTGGAAATGTGGAAATGTGAGGGCTGGTGAGGACAAGAAAGACAGTAAGAGCCAGATGAGGGCTTATGTCTGATACTCTGCCAGAAGCCAAAGGACTACATGAACACTGAGGCAATCTACTTCCTAGAGATATAAATGGGTAGGTAAACTTTTTTGGTAGAGAAAAGGAAAGAAGAGAACTGAAAAACATGCCTATGAAGTCACCAAAATGTACAAATAATGTTGCTCAGATAGCTGAGGACAACCCTGTATAATTTTGCTTTGACAGTGTTACCAAATTGAACTGGTGACTTCACTTTTTAGCCTTTTCTGCTTTTCAGCTGTACTGTTCCAGTCTGAAGACCTTCAGTTTTCTATGAAAAAACTGGCAAAATCACACATGATTAAGTATTGTAATTAAAGGACTATTCTCTTCTTCCTAGTGTGTTGTGTTGTCTTTTAATCCAGTGTGTTATGTTTCCAGAGGGAGCACATTGCAATGGCAGCCTTTTGCCCTCCCTTTGTGCTGATGCAAGTAAATACAGTATTGGATAGCAACAGAAAATCAGGCACTGGAAATGTGAAATATTATCTTGAGTAGAGAACTGGGGTGTGTTTCAGGTCTTGTGAGATCAGAAACAAGTGCCATAAACTCTAGTTCTTGGAGGAATCCTTTATTTGTGATAAGTTGTGGGAAAGTCTTAGGATTGTTGAGGTGGGGAGAAACAGCAAGCAGCTGAAGAGCAGAGTTTTAACCACTTTCAAAAATGGGTAAGTGAGCCTTTGGAAGACTGTTCTAAAGAGTAGTCAGTTGCAGCCTGTGGATAGTCTCAATTCTATCAGAAGGAGGGCATAATAAGACCAGACCCCAGTTGTTTCATGGTGGAGTCAGTGAATAAGCTTACATTTTGGTGCGTTGTTTTCCTCATTAAACCAGCACATTTCTAAAATATTTTCAAAGTGAAAAATTAACCAGCAGTGTTCTCCCCCTCACCCTGTAAGGCAAAGGAGCCTGAAACATATAAAACTCATTTTTTCAGATTTTCTTAATTGTTTCCCCAGTTTTCTTTCACAAAACCTTGGACCATACCCTTTGATATTTTGTACATGCTTGTAGTAAGCACAGTACATTAACTGCCTGCAAACATGAACCATTTTAGGTTTGTTTTTACAGTCCTTCCCCTTCTTTCCTAAAAATCTGACGATTAGCAAGCTGAGTTATAACATATTCACAACTTAAGGATATAAAGATGCTGATGAGATACTTAAAGTGTCAAAACACTGATATATAGAAAGCAGGAAACTGCACCCTACAGAAGATCATTGTTTGCTGCTACAATACAGTACAGTATGCTGCAATGTGGTATGCTTTCACTGATTTATGAATGATCATTTAATCTGCCTTCTCAGCCCTCTGGACCTGAATTAGCCTCTGGATAGCTCTGATTAACTTGGCCCCCTTCAGTCATATAATGCTGGTTTTGCTTGTAGATAAGCAGCTTTTGGTTCGTTGTATTTGGACTGTTTCCCACAAGTGGTATAAATGTGTCCTTAATGCTTCTTACAAGTCTGTTAATAAGATTAAAAGGATGATTGTAATATTTGTTGATTACTATCCAGTATACTACTAATCCATTAGGGGTGAGGAAAGGGAAGTACACAGCATGGATTTGAACATAAATCTCAAACAGTAGCACTTGTTAACTTTCAGCAGCTTATGTATTTTATTGTGCTCATTGCTAATTAAAATTCTTACACGGAAAGCTTGCTTCACCCTAGGCTTGACCTGCCTCATATGATGCACAGAGGTGGCAGGTTCTTTGAATCAGGGTAGTTTGGGCATGTGACAAGTATTCTCTGATCACCTTCCTTGTTGTGAGTCTCTAATAACTAGCTAGCACGCGAGAAGTGTATTAAAGCCCTTGTTGTGTTGGTTTTCCTGTGTGAAAACACATTGGGATTCAGTAGGAGGGAAATAAGGTTGGGACTATTTCTAAGCATAGAGCTGCCTTCACATCTGGCAAGCAGTCATTTAAATTTATTCCTTTGCACTTGTTTTCCTTTTCTTCTTTAACTTTACTCCTTTGTCCTCCCTCTCCTTTTTTAATTTTTTTTCTGTGAATCTTCCCTGACATCCTTCTTTTTAAAACAAAGACATCTTTTAAAAAACATATTTAACTAGATTTTGATGGGGATATTGAAATGCTCAGATCACTTTTGTGGGAGCTGCAACTGCTCGAATGATTTCAACACTGGGACCTCAAAAATTAGCTTGAGATTTGGATCAATCAGTACCACCTGTCACAAGGCAAAAAATAACAACAATAATAGGTTTGTTAGTATTAAAATCAATTTCTTTTCACCAAATTATAACAATACAATAGGGAAAACAGCAAAGGGTTGTTCCACTTCAAGCCTGTGAATATCCCAGTATCAAGAGAGAAATTGCATTGATCTGGAGACACTTGCAGAAACATAGCTACTTCTAGTCCTTCATCAAGGCACACAGAGGTCCCAGAAGCTTTACTCACATTCCCTTAGGTTTTTTACTCAAAATTACCCCACATTAATTCCAACTGAAGGTTTGAAGGTGAGAATGTGGAGCACACCTAGCTCCCTGCAGCCAGTAGCAATGGTGCCTTACTGGGAAATTAGAGAATCTCATGCACTGAAGGTAAGGGGGTGTGCCAGGCCACACACAAGTCTAAAAAAGGCCTGAACAACCCCCACTCTGAACTATATACTAAAAGGTGAGGGTGAACTTGCATGACTATGAAAGCAAACCTTTTCCACTATGACATGAAAAGAAGTAAGGGTGACTAGGAGATTTTTTTCCTCAGGCTCTAGGACAAACCCAATGTTTCTTTAAAGCCACAGCCTGGAGATGAGTGCATATCCTAATACACCCCAGCAGTCAGGGTGGCAATAGCCAATTCATGTGTTTATATCCTCCCCAACCCTGAGGCAGATTGTCAGCAGCAGGAATCACCTGGGCCAGCACTCAGAGGCAGTGACACACAGTTCTGCTCCACTGGTGTCAAGGGGAGTTTCTCTGGGCTCTTCAGTGGAGCCTGCGCTTCGCTTCTCCTTCGTCTCCCCGACTCTTGAACATGCACAGGCTCATCTTTCCCAGGGTGCTGGTGGTCGTCTCTGCCTGGCACAGCACCGCCCTTAAACTGTTGTCCTCCTGCTGCTGACCATAAGAACATAAGAATAACGCCTGTGAATCTTCAGCAAAGATTCAATAAAAATTTCAGAACAAAGGGAATTGAATTACTGAGCACCTGCTCTACATAATGTGAACAATCAATGACTGTTGCTTCTAGATTAGAAATCAGCAATCACTTCTCACTGTCCACTTAATTTCAAACAGGAAAATTCTTATTTATTCAAGCTGATGCAAGAGCAATTTGATTTTTCATTAAACCTTACACCGAGTTTCTATTTTTAAGCCTCATTTAACTCTTGCAAAAAAACCAAAAAACCAAAACCAAAAAAAAAACCCAACCAACCAACCAAAAAAAAAAAACACCAACCAAAAAACCACCCCCACAATAAAATTTCAATCAACACTTCAGACACAGAGGAAAACCATGTTTGTTCTTTAAAATATGAAGAGGTCTGTACACACTGTCAAGTGTAAGAGCAGATTTGCTATCCAAACTGCTAAAATAAAGATGGAATAATAAATTTAATGTAAACCATCCTATCTCCTGCCTTAAAGACGACACCAGTATTTCCTCTACAGCCTTGATTAGCAAAAGTTTTGTGACAAATGAAAACAGCTAATTATTTGAATTCTGCTTGAGCCAAGACAATTTTATTTAGCCAGGGCTACAAGAAAACACTAACTTCGTTTCATTGTGGAAAGCTGGAAGAATCCAGAGGTGTAGGGTCTTCTTTTCTTAAAGGAATTTTTCACAGAAAAGTACAAAATGTAACCTGAAAAGATGCAGACCTATTACATTTCTCTTATTCTTTGCTTTGTATGATCATCTTTGTGTATTTCTATTTTATTTTTGTTTTGGAGCTTCAATAAAATATATAAAACAAAACCAGGTAGTGAATCATGGTTTTTTTCAATGAACAGCATACACTGGAACTTTTCTGATCCTGGAATGCATATGAGCTAGATAATGATCAGATCCAGTTCCCCAGATAAATTATGGGTCAGTCTATTATACTCAGCCACTGGGTGTCACTGTGTTTCTACAAACGCAGCTAAAATGGGCTTGATAATATATTAAGGAAATTAATTAGTTGCATAAAATGCATACCATTATCGAGGCTTTTTATGGAACTGTCAGGTTTCTTATTCTCCCACATATATGAAACTCTTAAAAAGGTAATGATAAGAAAACTAGCAGTCAACCAGGAGATTGCCGTAGGAAAAAGATACTCTGTCTGCTTTTTCTGCAGTCTGTAACTGTGACTGCTGCCATCAGCATGGGTATAGTTCATTTTTATATTCCTTTGCATTGCATTGCATTGCCTACAAAAAAAGCTACCATACATTTTGCCCAACCTCTGCCAATACTGAATTATTAAAGCCTCATACCTTACTGCGGTTAAAGGCTGTTCTCCTTTAAAAGATTCATAGTAGCTATAAATATTAACCTCAGCATGGAATTCAGCCTGTAAACAACTTGTTCTCCAGGAGGAAGTTCTTTCTTTGGTGAATATTTTTAAAAAGATTGATTATAGCACACAACAGCTCAAAGCTCTGGTTTTCCAACCCTCTGTTTCACCAACAGCTTTCACTCTGACGGAGAAAGCAAAGCCCAGGATGACTTTCAGGCTTTGGACAGACCCATGTACATATTACTCCCCCCAAATTCTTCTCCAGCCATTTTGGTTTCACAAGACAGAGTGTCATTGTCAGTGAGGGTTACCATGCCCTGCTTGCAGGGACAGCAAAATGAACCTCACCAGCAGCATCCCAGCCTGGAGCTGAGCTGTGCTGAGCTCCTGGCAGCAAGGCTTGACAAGTTGTTGCAGGACTGAGTGGGAACAGCAGAGGCAGAAAGAGGCTGCTGTCAGAGGAAGGAACATGGGACCTCTCCACCAGGATAAAGTCCTCACTGGAGAGTCCAAGCATGTGAGGGGCCCCTCGGAGTCTTTTTTCATAAGATTCTGCCACGTGTTACTGTCCTGGACCTGCACATACGCAAAGCTCAGAAGAGATACGTGGTGATACTCTCCTGATATCTGTGGACTGAACACCAGTGTAAGTAGAAAGTATTGAGACTGGAAGATGACTCCATCTAAGATCCAACATTTCTTTAGTCTTGCTCCTATGGTTATCACAGTGAAAGGACAGAAAGTGCCACTGAAGTGCTTTTTTTTTTTTTTGCCTTTAGAGTCAAATCGATGTGATATATATTTAGCTATCTGAAGCATTTATGAAAGAGACAGGCAGCTGTAGGTATCAATGACAATGTTCTGATTGATCAATCTAAGCAAGGGAGGCAGAAAGGTCAGTGTCCTGATGAAAATAGGAGAGAGAAGTACTGACTTAGTGTGAGTCACACATATTTTGTCTTCTAAATTCTGAATATGCATTAGAAACGTTCCCTGGTGAACAGCTGAAGCAACTATACAGTGGTTCCTCCTGTGCTCTGTGTTACAGCCTGGGAGGTCAGCAAGAAGGAAATCCTGCACAGGCAGGAGGCTTGAAATTTGGGACCTCTAATCATCAGCTAGCCTGAAGAGCAGACACATCTGTACCTTGCATATTCTGTAAGCACACAGTAAATACATGTGGTGGCCATCACCAGTCTGAGATTAGCCCAAACCCTGTCAAGAATTTTATTGGATGTCTCAATCCCCAAATTAGGCCTATAACTGTGGAAGCAAGATTTATGAAGAACCACTCTCTGAGGTACTTCCTCCCAAGTTTGTAATGGCAATGACATCGTCTTTTCTGACACCAGGCAGAGCCAAGTGCTGTTTGGTCCTTCCCCTTTCCCAGAAAGGTTTTGCAGAGATGAAAATGAGAGGAACAGTCCTGTCACTACCAGAGTGGAGCCTGTGATACTGGATCATTTCTGCTTGGTCTTCTGTCAGGAGGGCTGAGCAAAGGACCTTGCTCTCTGCAGGAGCTGTCATCAGCTGCTGGAGCCCAGATGCAGGGCTGTGAAGACAACAAACAATTAGAGGAATTTCTTCTGAATATTTTGTCAAGTGCTCTCTTCTGCAAACCACCTTTCTGTTCACAAATTGTAAACTTTGTGTCTTCAGCTCCTTTCAATGCAATTCATTTCCGGCTTTGCCAGAGCTGGCCAGAGTCTTAGACCTTTAAAACACAAAGTCCTGAACTGTCCTCTCTACATGAGTTTTCATAAAACTAGGCAAGTTTTCAAAGGAAATACAATGGTGATTTGGAAGAAGTTTGTTGAAACCAAACTATTTCCAAAGAATATGTTGTTTTTGACAGGTCAGGATTTTCCAGTGGCATTACATTTTGTTCTCAAATTCCTGAACAGCTCCAGTCAGGTCTTTGTTCTGGTTCAGTGACAGCAATGAGGTCATCATCCAGTCATGCTGGATAGAAAATTTAGTTTTGTAGAAGTTCCTTTCTCAAGCTATGAATTTCTAGTTTGTGAAGGGTCTTGCCACTACTTTAAAGTGCAGTTTGCATTTCAAATTTCATCTCCTTGAAGGGGAAATCACAGCATGCTGAGAAAGAGGAACACCAAAGGCATATGTTTATAATGAGATTATTCATTCAAATGCAAACAACTGCAAGTGGTGATGACATTTTTGGAAAGGCTGGGCTAAGTGACTACTTTAAACCAAATAACAAGAAATCAGGTGTTTACACACTTCCTCCTCCATTCTGCAAATACAGAAGCAACATCTGTGTATATATGTCTTTGGTTGAAGAAAAATAAGGGCTGCAAGGAAAGAATCATGTTCTAAAGAAGGAGGGGGAAAAAAACCCCTAAGCCATCAAATCTTGCATTTCCAGCATCCATTTCTACTTTCAGCAGGTGAGAAATGGCTCCCAGTACCATTGTGAAAGGCAAAAATGATCAGGAGCTGCAGTTAAAGAAACTTGCAATAGAGCTAAGAGGGATCTTCACCAGCAGCATCTCTCTTCAAATATTTAGAATCCCTTTGTGCAGGTTTACCTCTGAAGTCTTCCTTGGTTTACCATCTCACACATGCTTTTATCAGCTATGTTTATTTTCTATCCCACTACTGCAACTCTTAATGATGTGGCACAGACTATATCCAGTTTCCTACCCCTAGATCTTTTATTTCCTGAACTAATGCTAGAGTGTCCTCTGATTTTTTTTTTAATGTAACCATTTTGAATTGTGGTACCAGACAGATACTGTGATTTTAACATTGCAGTCCTTAGTGCTAAGATCACCACCAAGAGCATGCATGCAGAGATTCTCAAATTATGTTGGTTTGCACCAAGTTGTGTCAGATTGATACTGAAGTGTTTCCTGTTTCAAAAAGGCTTGTGGGTAATATTATTGAATCAGCAAGATTCATCAATAATATTTTAATCCTTTACATTTCAAGTGACTGATAAAACCAGATTCAAAGATCATGATCCAAATTGGCCTTGGAAGCATTTAGTTCAAGACAAAGCAAAATGTAATGGGACTTGCTTCTCAAGACTATTTCTGATTTACCTCCTTGCTAAGGAAATGAGAAGTTGACCAGAAGAGGAGAGACGAGCATTCTGGCAGTATTAACCAGGAATTTCTTACCATCAGACTTTACCTGGTTATTGCTTAGATTTGTCTTCACGGTGAGACCAAGTGCAAACTACTAATAACACAGATGCAGCCCCAAAACTTTTCAGTCAACTTTTAAGCAACAGTAAACACAGTGAAGGCTGTAGAAGTCCATTATGTGCCAAGGAAACTTGCTAAAACATGCATGCTTTTGATCACTTGAGACAAAAAAATAAACAGAAGAGCAAGCACCTAGACTTGGGACTTTAGGTGAGTCAATTTGAAAATACTTCCATTTGCTGACCTTATAGTGAACTTCACTGAACTGCAGACAGACAGGGTTACCTTGCACCGTTTGTAAGGTACAGGAGTGACACAACTGCTGGCAGACCAGGCACTTCCAGGCCCAAACCTCAATCACAACTGAAGAAAGTAGCTAAGAATGGTATTTCTTTCTCTCATCTTTTGTACACAGACAGAAGATGTTTCCTGAGCTTCGTGGTTACACTTGGTTCTGTCTGCCAAGCTCTATGATGGAACTTCTTTACAGGTCACTTTGGACCCTCTAAAGTACACAGCATGTGGGGAGCTTATTGCTTAAGTTTTATGTGACTCATGCAAATAAAACTGAATAATAACAATATCTCTTGAACTCAATAAACCTGGAGGACTTTTAGATACAGCTAAAATGGTGTACAAGCCAGAAGTATTATTAAAACTGATTCATCTCAGGACTGTTTTAGCCTAAGAAGCTTGCAGCTGGTTTATGTCAAGGTTACTGTGGCTGCAACATCCTGATGAAACCAATTTAAGCCTCCCTTTTTCATTTTTCTACTGTTTTGTAGCTGTCATCAGTGTACAGAGCCAGAGCTAACCTCAAGGAGATCTTTGAAAAGTAAAGGTAAACATGAATTTATAGGTTTTGGTTAAACAGATAAAAATCCCTGTAAAATATCAGGGGCTATCTAGATCTCTGGCTCAATGTAAATTGAGAGGATTGCCATAGAAACAAGTGCCTATTTTTCATACTGGGAGAAACTAATGAATTAAAGCAGTGAGTTAAATAATTTAGAAGATGAGTATGAATGGCTGCTTAACTCTCAAGCAGCAAGTTTGCTCTATTTATAGCATAGTTTCAATTTTTTTCTCCTTCTGTCTGTATGCATTTTAATAATTTACTTCTTCACTAATAAAGTATTCAGTGAGGTCAGTATGCCCTGCTCTATACTGACCCATCAAAAACGTGAGTTTGGGAGACTTGCTTCTACAGTCAAATGAAGAGGGTGCATGAAGAAGATGATCAGTTTGAGGGCAGAGGCAGTGATGCTGACATGATGGCATGTATGAACAGTTCTGTGACCAATTTATCAAACGTAGTGTGATGACAGCACTGCACCACTGACAGTTTCATTCCAGAGTCTGAGTTGACACTACATAATCATCCTTCTGCTTAGAAATAAAAGGGCAAGTTGAATGTTGATCCAGTTAAATGGTTTCAGGAAGGGAATATCTCACTGGCAGAAAGGGCAGTTGCAATGCAGAGGATCCCATTTGAATGAGGCAATGCATGACTGAGTGCATGACCTCTTAGTTGAAAATAGGACATGAGCAAAATCTCTCATCACCTTTGAAAGGGGCACATAAAACAATCTGTTACAGCCAGGTATTCAGACAAGTGAGAAGGCAGAAGCAAGGTCCCAAAGGCAATGATAGTTTTGGGGAGCAGCAAGTCTCCAAATCTATTTCTTTTAGTAGCAGTTGATTAAAAAAAAAAAAGAAAGAAAAAAAAGGAAAAAAAAAAAAAAAAGCGCAAACAGCTAAGCAGCTATATAAAAATGAGAACTCTTATTGGGAAAAAAAACCCAAAAACTAAAAGGGGCAACTAAAGAGTAAATGTTTGCAGTTAACATGAAGATTATGTATAAGCAGTATATCAAAGGCTCAGAAGGATGGCAGGACTTCTACCACTCAGACTTCAGATATATCAGCACATTCCACCCTGAGCCCAAAGCAATCAATTGACATGACTTAATATCAGGTTAATGGAAGGTGTTTGAACTAAGAAGACAGACTTTCAAATATTTGAGGCTACATTGAAGAGAGGAAAATGGAAAATAATATAAAAACTGGCAAGTTAAATATAAATGCATATGAAGGCAGGTTGGAAAAGAGTTTGGGGAACAACTTGAAAAAGACATAAAATGTCACCTACAGTCTTTTTCAAACAGATGAAGAATAAAAAGCCAGATAGAAATTTTGGACAGCAATTGATGGCCAAACATAAAAGGGAATATTCAGAGAACATAAGGTCAGAGCAGAAACAGAGAAAAGTTTTTTTGTTGTTGTGCTTTCTTTGGAGACTTTGGGTATATTTCTCCACCAGACTCCTTCTTCCTAGTGGATGAATCTGAGGCTGAATTGTCAGTGGAAGTGCAAATATCAGCAAAGTGAACAGTAACAAATCACTGCAGCCAGATGTAGTTCAAAGCAGAGCTGTAAAGCATCTCAAGCCTAAAATAGCTGAACTGTTTACTGTTACATGTAATGTCTTGTCCATAACCACCACAATACCAGCTGAAAGAATTCCTTAAATTTGTCAGAAATAAGAATTTAAAATAATTGAGAACACTATGTAAATGGGTAAAAGCAGTGGTAGAGAATGTAATCAGTGAGCTGGAAAAGAGGTTCAACAGTGAAGTGGCAAAATTTGCTGATGCTATTGTATTGTTCAAGGTAATCAAAATGAAAGCTGACTGTGAAGATTTGTTGATTTCTATGATATAAAGACAGTAATAGAACAACAAATGAAACTGAATGCATAAAAGTAAAGTAATGCCTGTGGCAGGAACAACCCTACATACCTGTTAGATTCAGAAATAGTTTGTCACTTAGAAGAGAGATTTCGAAAGGTATCCTTACTAATGAATAATTAAGCTGCTAAAATGCAGGGAATTATTTGGAAAAGAGTATGACATGAGTCCATAGTGGACCCAGAACTTGAAAACTGCCCTTCCAGTGCCATAATCTCAAAAAGTTTATAGTAAAAAGACAAGGACAAGAAGGACCGCTGAAACCAGACAAGGGCTTCCGTGAGGGGAATGGCACGCAGCCCAGAAAACAATGGAGAGGTGCTCTGGTAGACTTCTGAAAGCAGAGTAGCAAAGAAAAAATGAATAGGAATAGGAATAGGAATAGGAGTAGTTGTCCATAGCCTTGTCTAATATAAGAACTGTGGACACCAAATAGACCTAGCAGGTGACAGATTTGAAACAAACAGAAAGAGCCACTACACATAACGCATCCCAAGTCCTTAAAATTCCTGAGCTGAGTATGGATCAGTGAAACATCATTAGATACCTTCCCTATTCTTATACTTGGATCCTTCCAAATATAAGCCTTGGAGTCTTAGGAGTTGGATGCTATTCTCATGTCCCAGGAGAAGGTTATTCTCATGCCATACCACAAATTAATTTCGTTCTTCTCCTTTCCATTTTCTGAGTTTATTTGCTAAAGACCCTTATCTTGTCAGCAAAATATACAGGAACCTGGAATTGAACCACTGTAGCAAGAGCTTCCCAAGAAAACTGGGGATAAGTAGATAAGTTTAGTTTCTGTTGAACTTCAAGCAGAAGTCCTTTTGGTAAACATATATCTCCATAGAGAAAACATCCCTTTTAAGGGAGAACAGTATTGGATTGCAGGGTATGTGACACCATTTTTCCACATTCCAGTTGAACATTCACACAAGCTCTTCCTCCCAGATGTGACATTTTGCCTGACACTTACTGCATGTCATGAACTGGCCTGAAGGCAGTAGGTGAAAGTGACATGGCATTTAAAGAAAATGTTTCCAACAGTGTTGTCATGATCTGCAATCACATAGAAATCACTACTGTTTATTTACAGTGGCTTGCTTAAAGATCTGTACCTGGCCCAAGGGCATAAAGCAGTGACCTAAAGTCTTAAATAGAATTCGACTTGAAATAAAATAAAACAAAGGAAATATGCCACAGTGATAATATTTGAAAGATCTGCTGAGTAGCAAAATAAACACTGCCTCTATTTATTTGGCTATCATACCATGGAGAACATGAAACAATTTGTCTTGCTGGAATGGTGATACTAATGAGCATCTTTGGGATCACTTAGCTCACACACATGAAAATTTAGTGAGAAGACACAAGATCAAAAACATGTCTTCTTTAACTTAGTATTACAGTCAGCACTGAGTAAATAATAATTTCCCTCTACTTTTCTCAGTGGTCATCAGTCTTATTTACCTCAGAAGTTCCAGCTAGTCACAATTTTAATTTAGTATCTGAAATAAAATCTTGTCGTGTGCACTAAGAAAACATTTCTTCTTATTTGCATATTTTTAAAAGGAATTTACAAATAATATGGATTGTTTTAAATAACTGCATTTTAAAGCATATATGGTGTCTTACAGGAGTAGTTGGGAGACAGGATTTGTGGATTACAACAATTTCCCTTTGCAGATATGATAAATAGGCTTGGGAACCACCTACAGGTCACCATGGTACGTTCTGTATGGAGGTTTGGAGGGCAGAGGACACCACACACCAGCTGCATCCCTGCAGCTCGGAGAGAGGCCGAGGGCTGTCCCTGTCAGCCTTTTTGAAGAGCAGTACTCACCAGGCAGAGCAAAGTGTCCGAGGGTTGGGGGCTTGAACTGGCACTCAGGTGCAGGATATTCCCTGACTCTCTCCCTTAGTCGGTGCCTGATCCCACTGCCAAGTCAGACCTCACATTCATACAAGGAAAAGGAGCAATTCTGTGTTCAAATATGGCCCAATGGACAACATAGGCGCACCCATGATTCTGGGGAATTTTCTACCTAGTCCTCCTTCTGGGTTATATTTCTGACTGCCCAGTAGATGGGTGTGAAGATGCTGACTATTCTGCACAAGAAGAACAGAAGAAGCAGCCTAACAACTTGCTGTTCCTAACAACTACCTATTCGGGTACATAAAATCAAACCAGAATTACCAGTCTGTTCTTTCATTTTGTGTATCATTGTGCTGCCTTTACCACATGCTTCCTAATTTTCAGCAAATAAGGCAGGAGTGCTCCAGACACTCTCAGTCATGACAAGTCTACTTCACTTGCCATGTGCAGCACTGAACATTGAACAGAAATGTTGCAGACAAAGGCACAGATAAAATTCTCAGCAATTCAGTGCAGTGCTTAGAAGCAATGAAAAAACAAATCCACGATATATAAATAGAAACACTGCCTATAATCTGGCAGAAATAATTTTAGAATTCTTTCAAGTGGATGGAAGTATGCAAACACGAACAATATGCACAGAGATGAACATTCAGGGACTAATATGAGGAGGAAAAGCAACTGGAATAGTGTCTGAGTACATTTTCTGAGGTTACCAAGAGGGTAACAGAGCAAATGGCCTGGTTCTCAGGGAGCTGCATGAGGACTTCCAAAGGAACTCCATTTTACATCCATGAGCAAAAGAAAGAAAATTATGAAGAAACAAAGGATAATCTACTTAACAATCCTCAACTCTTGAGCCATCAACTCTTCCCGTAAATTCAGTGGCCTTTTGATGAAGCCCTTACATATCCAGAGCAGGGTAAAGAAAAAGGAATGACCAGGAGAAACATTCTGAAAGGTGACTGAGTTATCTGTTCGGAGATTTAAAGAAATGGAGACGAAAGAGGAACGAGCCTGGGGCAATGACACTGCCGAATGTCTGGTCTTTTTTACATAGGCTTCTCATTAGAACCAAATCTCTGGTCTGAAACAGTAGGAGTCAGCAGGATAAATGTACTGTAAGAAACACATTTTCATCCAACAGTTCAAAAGCCTCATTAAAAATGGTAAAGCTTAATCTGTCCACTGTGGACTGTAGCAGCAGACAGTATGGGTGGGGCCTCAGTGCAAGTCTTGGCTGCCTGTTTTTTTAGGGAGCTTGAATAAAGATATTTATTCTTGGAAGAAAATAGGTCAATTATTTTCTATGGCAACTGGAAAATAAACACACAGACTGCCAGCAAAACATCTATCCCCTGGTTTGTTTTTTTTTTTAGAAGAAAAAGACCAAATAAAAGGTTACTTTGTAATATTCATTGCTAAACTATTTATTCAGCTAAATTCCATGTTGGGTTTTTACAGCCTTGCAGAGCACAGTCCACATTGCTGGGAGCTAATGGGATGAGCCCCAAGAACTGCGGTGGAATCTGAGCTTGAGACTGAGCCCGAGCCTAAGCCAGACCCAGGCCACTGCTGACAGTGAGTGGGGAGAAATTTCACCTGGATGCTCATGCAGTAGGAAATGTGAACCACTGTCTAACTCCCCGCAGGACTTTTGTGTGCATCATTTGTACACAAATCAAATTTACATCTTAAAAGATGTCAGTACTACTGGGTTGTTGAGGTCAGAGGGAAGGTGCTTATTTAGTTACTTCCCTTGTCTCTGCAGAAGCCAGCACAACCTGCTTTCAACAGAGCAGCCAGCCTGCAGTTCATTCACTTTTCTTAAGCTCGAGCCATCTGGGTTTCTGTAGATAGGTTATTCCTTCCAAAAGTCAGAGGGTTTCCTCAGAGGGCAGGAAGAAGCCTGCTAGCTCCTTTCAAAAGTAAGCTGACTGATTTCCCCACCATCTTCTCTCCCTTTAACAAAAGGGAGCCTTAACCTCTCTCAGACTATTTTAGACTTTCAACATCTCCCTGTCAGCTTCTCTTCCTCTCTATTGTCAGTGGGTGATGTGCCATGCACTGATTGTGAGATAAGACAGGTCTATACTTGTCAGCTGAGTCTCAGATTCTGTGTCTTACATAAACTTGAAGTAACCTAAAGGATCTGAGTTGCAGGATTCACTTCAAACTTAGAGTCAATTAATGAAGCTTTTGCAGGAGTACAGCTAATGTGGGAAGCCAGCCTATCTTTGTCTTAGGAGAACTCAGAGTTATCTGAGTAATTTCAAAACAAAAAGATTGAAATGGTACACTACAATTGATTAGTTACAATTAGTTTTGAATTATCACAGTATCTTTGAATACCACGGAAAAGGGGCAGCAGTAGTGAGCTAGTAGGCACAGCACTGAAACATGAAAATATGAAAATTCTTTAAAATATTTTTCCATTCCGCGGGAACAGAGAAGAAAACTTGCTACTGCTACTAGCAGCATGTTTTCATCTAAGCAGCTGTTAGATCAGGACCTCTTTAGATCTGCCAGTTGGGAAGAAAAATTAGTAATGGATTCAAGCATACATCTTCCACGCAACCTGATTTACAGGAATGTACAAATCCCATTTTGACCACAGAAAAAAATTCAACAACCTAGGACAGCTTCTTCACTTACCCCTTCAAGACTCTTTCTGCCAGAACCTTAATCCAAGAGTCATCTCTCCAGGCTTCCCACAAGCCTACACAGTGGCTCTGTTCAGGCTGTTGAAGCTGCTTTTTCTCTCTCTTCCAGTGCGGTCTCCCTCCTTGTATCCCAGAGCCGTATCACACACGCAGGCATGCACATACACACACTCACATGCACTCACACATACTTTTCCTAGAACCTCATGCAGTCAAAGGATCTCTGTGCAGAGCATTCAGATTTCTGAGCAGCTTTGTCTTGCCTTTATTTTGTGTTGAGTATCTAGGAATGCAAGTGTCCCAGGGCCAGAAAAAGAGTGAGAAAATTCCAGCCTTGGTCTGGGAGACTGTATTATCAAGCGTCCTCAGCTCTTAAAATGGGTAGATATGGGTTCTACTGCCAGTTTTCTTGCATTATTTTTCTCTCATCCAACAAAAGTTCATTACACCCTTTCTGGTGTGCGGAAGATTTGTCTCTTTTTCATTTGAGTTCTTTAAACAAGGGGACAGAATCAACACCTCTCCTTCCTTGCTCCAAGTGACAGGGCACTATTTCCCCCCCAGTTCCTGGCATGGCCCAACAGCTCAGCCCTCTCCTTAGAAACATGTGACATAATAGACATCCTTTGAGCATATTTTTCAGAGAAGGTCTATCAAAGGTCCTAGGTAAAGAAGTATGAAAAGATAGGTAACAACAGAGCTATGCTCCAAAATTATACACTCCAAAATTAGGTTGCTTCTGAACATGAATGGTATCTACTTTAGGTATCTAACTAACTTCTGATCTCTAAGTACTTTTAAGATTAAATATTTTGAGGCAGTACATTTTCTGGACCTCTAACTTGAAATTCCTGACTATATACGGCATAGCTAAAGTTTAGACAGTTTGTACGATGCCTTTGGTTCTGATACTAATTTTCAGTCAAAACAGAACTATTTACCTCCATTATATTCATCTTCTTTTTTTTCCCTTGCAAACAAATTAGCATCAGTCCCAGAAACTGTGAGCCACTGCAGCATAACCCTAACAGGCTCTTACTCTTGGATAATTTTAATAAGCAGTGGTGTTAAGGGTACTTAGGTTTGGAGAACAAGACTATTTTCACAGTTTCTCTCCACTGTCAGTACTCCATGAACTTCTATTAATACAATACATCTGTCTTAAAACAAACAAGGCATTAAACTTTTTCTCAAACATCTCCTTTACCGACATATTCTTGGGGAAAACAATTTTGTTAAAATGTAAGTTTTTGTCTTCTCTTTTCTCATTTCTACCATCAAAGTTTCCATATATCCCTGTTTCTTATTTTCCACTAGTGGAACTCACCAGAACCAATGCTGTTTCCAGAGACAATATTACCCACAGGTTTGTTTAAATTAGAGTTAACTGGGGAGACAGGAAAAACAGACAACCTAACTAAGTCTTGCAGTTTCTAGTGGCCCATATCCCATTTAAACCATGGCTGCCTTACACTTATCAGGCATAAATTCCTTGGGCAAGAGAGGAAGTATGGAGGGTTTTTTTGTCTTCCTGTACGTTTTCATTCTTTGTTCTCCTACCATGGTTTCTGTTCTCAGAACAGTAATTTGGTGGTATCTCTGAGGAGTCTGAAAGAAGATGGGGCAAAAGGTTGTGTCAGAATATGGCAGGAATATGGCTGCCAAATGTTGTGTCAGAATATGGCTGATAGGAAATAATGGAAAAAAAGAGAAGTTAAACCTTGTGACTACAGCTGGCTAGCACAGTCATGCAGCACCAGGGATAACCCAGTGTCCCACGTCCAGACTGTTCCAGAGTAGACTGCATGCTGCTTGATTCACCATGTCTTCTTGAGATGCCATTTTAGAGGTGTAAAATTGCCTTCAATATGGATTAAATGATACTTGAGAAAGAATATTGCATATCAGCAAACCAACAATCTGTGTGGGGTTTCTACATGTGAAATGTGCATTTTATTGTGGAAAAATACCCTGCAACTGCATGAAGATTCTGAGTACTGGAGAGTTAACTCATCCCGACTGAAATTCTCCCTGCAGCCTGGTGTGAAGAGTTTTAATCATCTATACATAACGCCTTACAACGTAGAAATTTTTATTCCCCAATACAAAGAAGAACAATGAATGTGGATTTACTCACTTTAGTGAGTAATTGCCATACAGAGATAACAAAAGGTATTTGGGGAAGACAATGCAAGTGACCACTAAGCCTATTTTTGGTCAGCATATCTGCAGTATTGAATAAATTACTCCATTTGGTTTGATTTGCTGGCCAGCCACAGTGCTAAATGTTAGTGTGTTCCCAGCAGCTCCTTAATACCTTCTAAAGCAAAACTGGGATGTAGGATTGGGCATCGTCATGCCAAGTGAAAACCCAGTGCCAAACACTCTGTGCTGTGTGTACCATTTGTCTGCTCATGAAGGAATCTGCTCTCATTTCCAAACAGCCTGACAAAAAGGGGCACTGGCACTGGTGGTTGCTTTGAGCAAGATTCTAACTAGTGTTTGGAGGTGGAGAAAAGGGGGAGAGAGGAAAGACAGAGTGCAAGTTTTGGTGATGCTCAGTTGTCTATTATGCCCCAGAAAAGGCTTCCCGAGAACAGTGTTACAGGGTTATGTTTTACTTGGCTGAACTGAGCTCTTCATTAGGTCTCTATTTATTTGGATTCCCTGATGTTTTGATGAGACGCTAGAAGCCTCAGGAAATTAAAATGAGCAATATTTTTAGAACAAGCAACATCTTCTTTTTGTAAGTCCTTCTACCAGCTTCTCCCCAAGCTCCTGAGACAAGTAAAAGGATGCACAGCTGCCATGAGGGCTGCTGAGGCCTTGCTGTTTTCTGCATATGAGGGCCTGACTTGGAGAAAGCAAAGACATCAGAGTCTACCATTTAAAGGGAATAAAATGAAGTTCAAAGGACTCATTAAATGCTGCAGGGAACAAAGCCATTTTGCTGTTAAATGGGTCCACATTTATTTGCAGGCTCATGTAGCTTAAATCTAAATCACAAACTTTGTTTGGAAACCTTCTGCCAGCTGGTGCAGACAGAGTATATTTACAAAGAAGCAAGGAATTCCCCATGCAGGAGGAAACGAACAGTAAGGGATAAAATTGGAATATTTGATAAAACAGTCAAAATAACACTTAAACTCTGTTTATAGAATACTTTTTCTTTTAAGGAACTGGAGAGTTAACCCATTTACAGATAATATGATATTTTCCAAAATACATTATCCTACATGTGAGAGCATTGATTTGGTGAGAAGAAAATTAATGTCTTACCAATGCTGTGTTTATATTGAACATTTATATCTTTATGTGACTAACAGAATGATTGATCAGTGGCTCTGAAATATTGCAAACATGTCATGCAGAGCTTCATACAGCCAGGGGAATGAGAGACTGGAGAGCAGCACTGTGGGAAGGGACCTGGGGGTCCTGGTTGATGGCAAATTGAACACGAGTCAGCAGTGCCCTGGCAGCCTGGAGGGCCAAGCGTGTCCAGGGGGGCATCAGGCACAGCATCACCAGCCAGGCAAGGAAGGGGATTGTCCTGCTCTGGTCTGCACTGGGGCAGCCTCACCTCAAGTGCTGGGGGCAGTTTTGGGTGCCACAATGTGAGAAGGACATTAAAGTACTAGAGAGAGTCCAAAGGAAGGCAGCAAAGATGGTGAAGAGCTTTGAGGGGAAGCTGTATGAGGAACAGCTGAGGTTGCTTGGTCAGTTCAACCTGGAGAAGAGGAGACTGAGGGGAGACCTCATTGCAGTTGACAACTTCCTCATGAGGGGAAGAGGAGGGGCAGGCACTGATCTCTTCTCTGTGGTGCCCAGTGACAGGACCTGAGGGAATGGCGTGGAGTTGTATCAGGAGAGATTTAGGTTGGATATTAGGAAAAGGTTCTTCACCCAGGGGGTGGTTGGGCACTTGAACAGGCTCCCGAGGAAGTGGTCACAGCACCAAGCCTGACAGAGCTCAAGAAGTGTTTGGACAATGCTCTAGGGCACATGGAGTGACTCTTGGGGTGGTTCTGTGCAGGGCCAGGAGTTGGACTCCATGATCCTTGTGGGTCCTCCCAACTCAGCATATTCTGTGATTCTGTGATTCTACATGCACTACATTGGATCTCTAGGATCAGTTCTACAACAGAATTGGTATTTACATTTGTTAGGATAGAAGACACAAATGTTTCACATTTCTAGAATTGTTACTAGATGCAATAGTAACAGAAAAGAGCAAGAGAAGAAAGAAAAGCGAAATATTCAAGGAAGAAACTTAGGATCAAACTTTAGATTTTTAAAGGATCAAACTTAGTTACTTCTTACTGCAACTTATTATGAAGTCTTATCAACCACATGGAAAAATGCACTCCCTCTTAATGGTCTCGATTCTACACCCAGAAGGGAAACCATAAAATAGCCTTTCTTTCCTTTTTGTATTTTTGTTTTTTTTTTGTTTTTTGGTTTTTAATATGGCATCCAAGATTGTTCTAATTAGCAGCAGGAGACTGAAACCACACTAGAAAATAGCTGAAATATAAGCTTAGAGCATTTTGGGAAAGAAGACAAAATTCCTCAGTCTGCTTCCTTGTTTAAGACTGAAAATGGAATAGCTAATTTATGCCACAAATCTCTGTTTGTGGCAAAAGTTCATGTAGTCTGTTCCTTCAAAATGGTGGAAAATTGCAGTCTTTAATCAGAGGAGACTTAAGCTCAAAATGCTTTCAGCAGGACTGAATTCCTGTTCAGAACAACTGCATTTAGAATATTTTGGCTGATTTGATCAAAACTTCTTACTATCTTCAGCACAGGGATAGAAAAATAATGGTCAAAATCCAATATCATGGAAAGACATGTATTAGCAAGTTCTAACTTGTTGTGGAATAGAAGACCCTGCTGTGTTCTTCTGTTGTAACAGAGAGCTGCAGAGTTTTCATAACTTGAAAGTCTGTGTGCTTTAATATGCTAGAGGTACAATGCATGTAGTCAGATGTTTCATTTGATAAACTGCCAATGCATTTCTCATTGTCCACTTCTTTGGAAGGAAAAATAACAAAGTATAGATATGGTTAGGAAAAGTAACAACCCTGATGCAGCTATAATCAAACTTGCATCCCTGAAGTGCTGACAGTAAGTAAATGCATATGTATTCTTGAATTTCTCGTCTTTATCAGTCATCAGGCCCATCATTTATGATGAAAAGACATTCTTAAAACATGAAATAATGCAAAACATGTGAGACCCAGAGGGCTTGAAGGGAGCCTAGGTGGTCCGTTCACCTTTCCTGCACGCTTAGTTCTCTGTTTGTTCATAATGTTGGAGGAAGTTTCTCTTTTCTGGGAACATGATAGAGCAGACATATAGCTAGCACTTACACAGGGTTACCAAGGCTGCAAAAGTCCAGAAAGAATACCTCGGGAAGAAGAGAAAGTGTAGTCTATGAGAAAGAGACCAACAATGGAGCTGAATGACACCCTTGAGTTGAATTTACTATTTTTTCACTGGGATTACTGACAAATTTGAATTTCCTGTATACAGCCAATATCCCCATGAATTTCTGTAAGACTCTCTGTAAAGAGATAGTTCTAATTATATTAAAACTTCAGTTCAGTGCTATGATATTTAAATAATCATTAACACTTTTTCAAACAATGTACATTGGTTTGTTTTGATATTTCTGTCAGTGCTACAATAATTCTTACTGTTTTATTCTGATGTACACATGTAAGATTAAGAGCAGAATAATCAAAGAATCATTATGAGCATATACAATCTCACAATGAAAGACAGATAAATCTTCTGGTCTTGTATAACTTCTAGTTTCATTTCTATGTTGCTGGAACTGTTCTAAGACTAAAGATACGAAACAGAACTGTAAGAAATACATGAAAATTATATAAAAGAACATTGAGATTTCATTGTGATGGCCTTAGACAAAAGGAATAACAATGTTGTCCATAAATCCTTAATTCCATCCCTTCATATCCATACAGTATCAATAATTAGAAGCTCACTTACTATTTCTTTCTGCAGGACTACTATTTCATTCAGCATGGTGTATCATTACATTTGTCAGTGGCTTCTCTAAAAACCTCATTAGAGCCTTGCTGGCCTTGCAAGACCTGAACCTACTGAAAAGAAGCTCATTTTCCCTGATTTTTCACAGCAGCAGTCTGCAAAGCCCTTTGTGAGCTGGGCTCCTGAAGCCCAGGGTGGGGTCAAAATCTTTGTTGGAGCCTTCAATTTACATCTAATTAAGTCTATGAATAAGCAAACCTTGCTTTTTGCCTGCCATAAATGCCATGCTTTTTGAGACTTTCAATTGTCACATATTCACTGTTGAAACCAGTGGTGAGCTATGAACATCATCTTCAATAAAACAAACCCCCCAGTATCTACTGGTAGAATGAATATAGCAGTTTTCAGCATTGATTATAGCAGCTATGCTCTAAGACACTGTCAGCACTAATCTTTTCCCACTGTTGGGACCTCCTTTCTGCTGCTTCTTTACTTCTTTAATTATACAGCAGCAGTGCTAGAATTATTTATATTAGGATTTTATACTCATGCGTATCATAAAGTAAATGTGCCACTCATTTATATGCAAATTTAGAGACAATGTCCATATTATACTTCTTCCATCCTTGCTCCTGGTTGGAAATCTAATTTTAAGGATTCAGCACCTACTAAAATTAGTACAATTATCAGTGCTTTCAAATTTTTTTTAACAGTCCTGCAATAGCTGTTTTTCCCTGAGATTCTCAAATGCTGTAATAATGATACTTAAAGACTGCAGATGTTTTCATTACTGAAAAAAATGTGATGAAAATTTCAAGCATTCCAGTCTCAGGGGTTAAGATTTTAACATGTAGAGTTAAAATGCTGATAGCAAGAAACATTTAAAGAGAACCATAAATCCATTAATACTGTCCAATTGTATTTTTGTCTGAAAACCAGTCTCTGTTTTGGGGGATCTGCCTCAGTTTATAAGAAATTTTGATACATGACATTTTATTGTGAAACATAAAGCACAGTAAAACAGAAGAGAAAAATTCATTGAAAGACAGCAACAAAAAAGAACTTGAAAATGTTACTGCAAGTTAGGAGAACAATTAATCCTAAAAGAACATGGGAAAAAAAACCCTTTAATCACATTACTTAGGAAGCAAGATCTGGATTGGTGTAACATCTGGTGTGGGCTCACACTGGTTTCAATCCCAAAGGAACTCTTCTGCACAACTATATGGGACAAGAGTTACAGTCTGGTAGGCAGCAGGTTTCGAAAATGGCAAGCAGGTTTTTGCTCACTGCTGTTCAATTTATCATATTTTCATTCTATTCAACATTACCAAACAAAATGATAAATGATAGCTACTTACATCCTATGTTCAGCTTTCAGTCATAAAGCTGTTGACAGTTTAAGCAGAGTCACCTTGACAGATATTAGACAGCCATAGACTCCTTAATAAATTATCTGGTTTATCTTCCTAATCCCAAGTTTGCCATCCAACCAAGAACTAATTTTGCATCTTAGTGCTGTCAGACAAGAGCATGATGATGACCTTATGTTCTTTAATCTTGTCACTGACTTTACTAGGTGATATCAGAATCTTGTGGATACTTTCTAAGCCCTGAGAGCTCAAATATTCTTAAGATAGTTGCCTTCTGACTGTGTCAGCAGATGAAATACAATGAAAAATTGAGAGAAGAAATCTCTAGTTGGTACAGTCACCTCACCAAAACTGGCTTTTGTATAATCTTTAAGGGTAGCACTTTTAGAAGCATAGGGACTGTACTTATATACCACTCTGCAACTGAAAGGGTTAAGTCAAGGCCCTGTTTCCAGAAGCTCCCTGGACTTCAGTAGCTAGAGGCTCCATAAATAAACAATTTTGACAACCCAAAATCCAAAGAAAAAGAGGTGATCTGGAGGGATCTAATCTGGCATGACCATGCTAGAAGAAGCAAATTTACAGAGATACTGTCCAAAGCTATGAGTAATTAGCAAAAAGAAACATTTGTCTGGTTCAAATAGCAAATAAATTAGATTGGACTGACATGCTGTAACACATATGCATAATTATCATGTTGCCAAAAAAAAAAAAAGGAAATAAAATGTCAAGAAACATGAACTTTTCTGAAGCAAAAGTTTTAAACAATAAGCATGCATGATACTACCTCTCCAAAATCTGATTATTATTAACATTCTGCATACCCTCAGCTCTGAGGTATGCAAAAACAATAGTGAGCCTGGCAGCTGTATTACCACCACTTTTAAAGTGGTATTTTCAGGCAAGAGCATGCATAACAACCTAGTTCTGTTCCTTCATGTATTGCATATGGTTGCATCAGAACTAATTAACTCCTAGCCAGTGTGTTTCTTTCATAAGTTCCTTTCCCTGTGGTACTCAGTGACAGTCAGGGAATGTCTTCTTTGCTATGCATTTACTGATGTCTCTCAGAGACATGGTACTGTTTGTATGGCCAAGTCACAGCACCAGTGGGAACGGCATGGACCTCTTCCCTGAGCAATTTCTCTTCTCTGCAGCCTCACAGACAGAACTTGTCAAAGGCTGTTGCCAGAGCAACTGAAACCTCTCATAAAATAGCATTTCTGATGTGAGACAGCTGTGCCCCTGGAAAATAGAAAAGCATCTATTTTTAAATGGTTACTGTTGAAGTAACTGGCTATGAAAATGCCACACTATGATAAACAGTAGTAAGAAATTACAGATTCAGGGGTGGTGGGATCATGTCTTGTAATAATGCTTTCCTGATAAATAGAAAAATAATCTACAAGACAGTGTTTATGAGAAGGCTTTTAGGATAAATTCAGCCCTTTACTCCGTGGATGAAAAAAACCTCTTGACATGGTAAGCCCAATGACTCAACTACGAGACAAGTTCAAAGGACTGGCTGAAAAGCATAATGATCTCTTCATCAGTTCCCCATGCATCTGTCCAGGAACAAGAAAGGGCAAGAAACCATGCTGTGCAAAGCCTGAAGAACAGCAAGAGAAAAGATGCTTTTGGGTCTTGAGGTTTAAGACTATGAGTGTGCCTTACTGCTTTTTTATTGATGCTAAAAAAAAACCACTTCCATGCAGGTTTCTTTTCCTGTTTGACTTAGCATGCAGAGCACATCTTCAGTGAGGAAGCAATTCTCTTTCAGTCTTTAGCCAGAGAAGATGTATTTAGGCTTATCAATTTTTTTTTTTTTAAAGTGACACTAAATTTGGTTGTTTGGGGCGGGGGTGGGTGGGGCTCAGTTTCAGGCTGAAGTTGGCAATGTTGTTGGTTAAGAGAAGATAAGAACATGTATAAGCTGAGTTATAGCGTATACAACAAGTGCTGTGGCATTGAGTTATTAGAGCAAGCTATTTTCCATCCTCAGATGGCACAGCTTCCCCATATTTCTTATACTGCAAGGCACATGAAGGTATAAAGGCAGCTACTCACACTGGGTACTTTAGTGCATTACATTCAGACTGGGGCTGGTTTTGGAAAGTGGCTCTGACTGCAGAGAATTTCTAGGACAGCAAATGTAATTTCTCAGGTTTCTTCAGTTCAAAACAGTGATAAAGAAAACCTGTGTTGCTTACAAATGTCACTGACAGCTATTGCCTCCTTCAGTTCTGATATGGAAGAAAATGCAGGAAAGAGTAGTAGGATTAGAAAGTCAACATTGACTTTTGCATTTATTATTCTCATTGGGGATATCAAACTGTGAGGTGCTGAACTTGCTGCCTGTTATTAGACCAGCCCTGTTGAGTTCAGTGACCCTAATAATTTATTTAATTCCATTCCTGAAGATTTTGCTGGATTAGCTTGACAATATTTGATATTTTGCAGAATCAGTTTCAGAGCTCTCTCACTGGTGTATTTTTCTTCAGAAGGCATAACTGACATGATCCTTATTTCAGATGTGTTCAGCTTGGGTTATGTTTTGAGGTCTCCTGACACCACATGTCATGACACTTATGTCATCTGAAAAAGATATTATTCTTCACAGGAATATTGGTAGGGTTTTTTGAAGAGTTTGGGTCTATTATGCTATCATTTGTCAAACTAATTGAAAAGTAGCTTCCTATTTTTTCTTCTTCACATTTTAATATCATCAGTATTCAGAGGCATAACTAGAGCTATAACGAGATGAATTTTAGTCTCACAGCTGTTACTCAGGACTCAGTCCATCAAAGTTAATTGATTATATCAGGCCCAAATGAATAAGCATTGTTGACTCGCAGAAAGCAGTACAATACTCTTGGAAATTATGTTAATAAGAGCTTCTGGGAACTTTATATTGAACAGATTAGTTCATTTAACCCATGTTACACACTCTCCACTTTATGTCATAGTTTCCGGTTTTCTCACCTTCTTCTAAGTGAAAAAATTTTGTTTCCTTTAAAATATAAGAATATCAATATTTGCATTGCTTGCAGAAGGTGTGCCTTTACTGATATCCCACTTCAAGAATTAAGAAAAGAAACGTGCCATTGTGCATAAAATGTAGTTCACTACAAGACAATGAAAGAGAGTCTCTAACATGGTAATTTCTTTATGGGGTTCTGAGCCACTTCCATTTGAATCAACTTAATCTTACATAGTTTATACATCTTTAAAAAATCACTGTTAGCAATGTTTGGATACAAATGTAAGTACAGGAAAGATTGTATTTCAAAATGTCTGGAATCTAGCTATGAAGGCTTTCCTAAATGATGTCTCAGCTATCTAGCTTTCAAGTGCCCTAGCACCAGAGCACTTAAAGTAGAGCATTTGTATTTACTAAACTCATAATTTCTGGAAATTTATTTGAAGAACCTGTGTGTCATTAATGTTGTTTCTGTACTGATCACTTTTAAAGACTAGAACTTTGATCACTTTTTTGCTTGTTTCTATGAGACTATTAAAAACATCAAATGACTATTATATAAAGGAGACACTGTGTCTATCTTCATTTTCTCATTTCTCCACTTCTAACAAATGAAGATCTGTCCACTGTTGATCAGCTTGCATAAATTGAAAAAATAATATAATTTCAGAAGTAACTCCTCTTATTCAGAGGTTGTTGGGGATTTTCTTTTGTGTCAGTCGTTTGGATATTTTTGCTTTTGTCTCCATAATTACCTCAGCTAAAAAACATTAGCATAATAATGTGCAGGCACCTTCTACATTATTAGAAAGTGTGTCAGCCCTTTGACCTCTTGCTTTCTATGGCTCCAGTGCAGCTATTTACTCACATGTATTTCCTTGCCTCAGATGCAATGATTCAGAATTCCCCATATGCAAAGGCCAGAAACGAGCACGTTCCAGCGGCATTTCATAAGTCTTCATTATCAAAGGGGAGTTATGTGTATCTACTAAGCCAGTTCTGAGAACAAATGCTCAGACAAGAAGCAAGAATTTACAGAGTCTGAATGGAAACCTTCTGTGTCTACCAACTATCTTGAGATAAACTCCTGAAGTAGCTCTGATAATGTCAGGGAATTAAATTGGAATTTGACTACTGACTTCAGCGCAAACATGGTTTTGCTTGTGTGTTAATAAGCTGAGCCAGAGTGCAATCTCATAGATGTCAGAAAGATCAAGGTCCTCCACAAAAGGACCTTTGAACCATTTCCTCTGTCTTCAAGAGCTCCTTCAGACAACCTGGCTGGGTGGAGAGGGGAGAAAATGCAGGCTCTCTTCATTTCCCACATTTTTTTCATAGTAGATTGAAATAAATCATCTTCTTTTTGAGCCCCTTAGTTAATAAAATCCTTTGTACCGTTCTCACTGTTCTCTCATGACTCTCCTTCCTTTGCCCCAAAATTTCCTTTGCACTTCAAAATTACTTTGACAACTGGGATCTGAATACGGCCCAAAGCTGTTACTTTCTCAGTTGGTCATGAAGTCCTCTTTGCAGTTACTGGGTGTTTTGTTTTCAACAGACTATATGCAAGCATTGTAATATTTTCTGTGTTTGAAACACACGAGAATTTTTTTTTTTGGTGTGAGATCTTTATCATAAATTGGTTTCTTGGACAGGAATATTCACTTGGCATTAAACAACAGTAAAGGGCTTTGCTTTCTCTCAGGCTGCTTTAGAATATTTTAAAGGCTACAGGAAATATTCTTTCTATGATTTACACTCTATCTTAATTGTGCTGCAGTATTTCCAAAACAATATTGAAGGATGTTCTTTTGTGGGTAGCTAGGAACAAAAATATCTTGTTTAACTTTTGAGCTATGTATACTTTCTTGGCAAAGATTAATTTGAGAGATGGAGAAAAGATAGCTTTTTTGCTCCAAGGAAGGGTTTTACTCTAGCAGATTGAATTTTGTTACTAGTACAAACTTTTTACAGTTTGGGTTCAATTAAAAGAAATAAAACTGGGAGAACTGACATTTGTTTGGCTATTTCCCAGACTGTTGGTTTGACAGTTTTTTTGTGAGTCTTGGTCACGCAAGGCATCCTAGTGTTTGTCCTGTATTCCTTATTTTTGGAAAGGAAGCCAATCTCAGGGTATAATAAACTCAGCATGGAAAAGGTGAGTAGTGGAGAAGAAAGACTTTTGTTGACCCTAGTTTCTCCTGTCTTGTGTGCTGTCTTTTGGTCTACTACTGCAATCCTGGGTATGGTCACAGAAACCAGACTCTTTCTAGAAGCCTGATGAAAGGATAATCTAAAATAAGGCCTCCATCAGACCCAGTCTCAACTTAAGTGCAGAAGCCTGGCAGGGAGGAGCAGTGGTGTGCCAGAGGAAGGGAGATAGCTCTGCAAGGAGAGTTGGAGGTGTCTGAAGGTAACTGGCATTTGCATGCTTCAAGAGGCTGGGAATTTTTCACTGAGTAGAAGTATTTTATGACAATTCATTCTTAGAGTAGCTTTGGAGATGCAGGTTTTTGTCACAAAATCATGGCAATTGTGGGATGTGGTTATATTTGAGTTTGTTTTTTTTTAAAGAATGTAATAATAACTAGATTTGTCCAAATGGATACTTTCTTTCCTCTTTATTGCAGACCCCGAATGTGGTAGTTGAGCTTGATCTAACTGATGTTAGAATTTGTATAATAGGAGTCATGCAGTATCTCCTCTACTTATATTTTGTGTAACTTTCCTACTGCCATTTAAAATTATATTTTATTAAAATTATATTATAGAAATAAATTTCTGAGATCCTTTGGAGGTTTATGTGAAGAGCTGAAGTGCAAGTTTACTTAAAAGTAAAGACAACAAATGACATATTGCAAATGTTCACAAACTTACAGTGTGATTTTTAATAGAAAACTTTTGCATTAACATTCCATTGCTTCCTAGTAGTTGTGCATCAGTTACACTCAGCAAATTAAATTGAGGTGGAATTCCTATTATAGTGACCTCTCTGATCCCTGGTGATGGTCAGTGCATCCTGCCCAGATGTGCACTGCTAAGTTCCACCCACTGACAGTCACACTTGTCTCCATGTGCATATGAATGCTTTCTGTTGTCATCAAAATTACCTTTATTCCAAAAGAAGTAGGTTCATTAGCCACTTCCATGCTTCCCACTCCCCAAAATGTGAAAAGAAGATATTTCTCTCACCATTTTTGTATTAACAGACCCTCAGTCACACATATCTCTGGCATTTGAAAGGATGTTTTAACACATCTGTGGGTCCTCTATATGCCCCTTTGAAATATACTCCACCCCAGTGTTTGCAAAGCACTTTCTACAAAACCTGACACTGATTTACCTATGAATGCAGCTGGGACCACAGAAGCAAGCTTGGACTCCCTTTCAATTCTCATATATTGGACTTGCTTCCAAAGTGGTTGCTTCTCTTCCACAAAACCTGTAGATGTTTTAGGCACATCTACAGTGAACTTCTGCCAGTCTCTGAAACTCTCGTGCTGATGGGCTGTGTCCATCACACGTGCACTGGCAGAATACAAGGAAGTATGGAAAATATAATAAAGGAGTACATATTTCTAAAGCTATTGAACACATAATATGCAATAGTTATGACTTAAAATGAAGCTTATGAAGGAGAATTGCTGGTGCATTTGTGTGCCTGTACAGTCCAGGAAGACTCATTTTCCTCCCTCTTGTCTCCTTTTGGCTCTGATAAGAAAAACAGTCCGTATTTAAAACACAGTTTGGCACTTACAGTTGAAATGTGGACTTGTGCTGACAAACACACTTAAAAAGGTGTCAAATTCTGTTTACACTTATTTAACTGCAAATGTCTGTCTATAGAAGAATTTAAATGTTTTCAGTCAAGGTCTGGTTTTCTAGCCTAGACAAGCTGGAAACACTGACCACTCCAAAATAAACTTTTTTTCTGTATTTGACCTACCTTTAAGAATTTCCAAATAAGCAGCTATTTGTCCAGTTTCTGGTTTCAATCAAACCCCAAAGCAACATATTTATATTTCATAATGCTGTAACTGAAGAGACTACATTTTCTCTGTCTGTATTAAGTTGAATACAACATACTAATCTTAAGTTGCAGCAATACAAACCAGAACTGCAGTACCCAGAAATTGCTGATACCCATGTAAACCAAAATTGGCAAGGTCTGCAGCTTTTGGGTTTGCTCCAAAACTTTTAATATTGCAAAACAAGCTTCTTAGCTAGGAATCCTAAAGATGCCCAAAGAATTAAACATTTAGAGAAAGGAAAGGCTGTACAAATATTTACTTATGATTATTATTGTGGTACTTTCAGATCCAGGCCTTCAAACACTTAATAGATGTACTTAACTTTAGTGGGAGTACTTCCACTGAGTCAGTAGAAATATTCATCGGCTTAAAGTTAGACACAGCTGCTTTTGCAGGACTGGAACTTTATATTTTTTATTATTGGTATTAAATTCACCTTCCAACTGTGGCTTTAAAGTTCATATCATAATGGGACTCCTGGGGAAACAAGTTTAGAGATAATTTATGGTCCTGGAAAAATATTTTCGGTTCATAAATAATATGATAGAGGATATTTTCAAACTTTTGAATAACTTTTCCATTAAGGCTGGTTCAGAGCCTGTTTAAAAGAAACACAAAGCTTGATTTAAACATTGGAATATATTGCCACAGGGAAGGGAGTATACACTTATATTTTTATGAATTAGGTTTTGCTGAATTATCTTATTTACTGTCATCCCATCTGCATTTGCAAGGGGTTTATTTTGCAAATCACAAGAAGAGAAAGGACAATTCATGCCTAAGGTGGCCTCCTGTGAAAATGTGTGATATATTTCTTGAATCTGGAATTTGGGTGTGCTTGCATACTATAAAAGTAAAATAATTCAGCACGTTTGGGTCCAAATTATCCTTGTTTTTTTTCCCTTCTACATTGTTAGCAACACTGGTACAAAGTCTATAGAACTCCATCAGGCCACAGTGCCACCTGCCCTGGTGGCAAAGAGCAGTGCTGCACAGGACCCAGCACCCTTATCTACCACAACAAAGAACTGCTCACAAAGCTCTAGTGAATGGGGAAGGGAGAGGGGGCCATAATCCCCTCTCTGAGCTGTATGCAAAAGCAGGATCTGATCTGGAACTTGCCATGCAGTGCTGAAAGCTCAAGGAGGTGCCTGAGAAAGAGAAAAAATGCAGGAAAATGATAGCAAAGCCCTCTTTTATAGGACAGAGAATTAGAGGCCAGCTGAGAGGGAAAGCAAAGCACTGGACTGTAGAAAGTATTTGGGAAGACAACAGGACGTGGTGCTAACACTAAATCACTTTTTTCGGGTAAAGCTGGTTGCTTTTTTTTTTGTTGTTCCTCAGATGATTTCTAATTTTAGGCCACAATTAAATTTAAACTTTTAGGACTTTTGTCTGAGGCCAAATGGAACATCCTTATCTACTTCTACACAGTACTGACAAACCTGAAAGCTTACACCCAGGAAATATTTTCCCCCCACTTGAGGAACATAAAATGTAAGAAGACGGAAAATGAATAGACTTTTATAAATATAAAAAAAAAATTAAGACTTAAGAAGTTCTTTTCCATAGGTTTCATTAAACAATTCTGGGAATACTGCATAAAAAGATGATCATTCTCCACCATATCCTCTGAGGCTGCCTAGTAAGGACCACTGGAATATGCAATCTAGTAAAAACAGCAGAGGTGTTTTAATGTGGCCAATACCTTATGTTTAGGAGGTAAGATTTTCTAATGCACAATTCAGAACAAATAATAGTGTCAGATGGTATAAAAAGACTAAAATTCTTGTGTTTGTCTGGGGAAGGACTACCTAAGCAATATAGAGAGGCAACCATAAAATTTTTCCTTTAAGACCCCTTTCAAAGCACAAGAAGCACTCTGAGATCAGAAGGAATACATTCAAAGAGGGTTAAAATGCCATGCAATGCATAGGAGATTACAGACAGTGCAGTCTAAATTAAACCAAACACTTCTCCAGCCTCTGGGATGTCTCTCAAAGGTGCAAAGATTGTTTAAAGCTGCCTTGCTTGCCAAGGTGCCCAAATGCTGTACAGTTAGTTTATGCTGAGTGTATTTCTTGGCAACATATCTGAGAGACAAAGGAATCGAACTCTGCATTGACACAGGTCTACTGGACATGTTCCTACCATCCTCCAAGCCACTTCACTGAAGGGATACAGACTTCTTCATGAATCTGCTCCAAATGCAGTCACTTGGTCAATCAAACTTCTACATGCTGCATTCAGGGTTTTTCTTCCTAGGAAAGAANTGCTAAATTCTTGAGGGCATGTGTGGATCAGAAGATGCAGGTGATACCTTTATATGCCTATGCTACACATAAGGTGGATGATGTTGAGAAGCACACACAATGGCTGTAAAAGCCATTCACCCAGCCTGATGCGAAAATTACTTCAGTCCCTGCATTTACAAATCCAGTACTGACTTCTCTGAAATATATGTATATATATATATATATATATATATATATATATATATATCTGTATTCACAAGTACTACATAGTACTCACTAGTTCATAAATTATCACTTGAAAATGCTTATTTCACTCTCCTGAGGCCATGCACAATTTTATATCAGCTGTCATTTTATGTCAGCTTTGCCTATATCAATGATTTGAGCCACATTAATACATTTTGTGTTGTCATCAGTAAACTATCATTCCAGATGTAATGCCAGTGAAATCTGTAGAGTGCCATCATTGATAAAGTTATCCCAATACTTATTTTGTTTAATGCACTTGCTGTAGAGAAAACTCACAAATTAGGGAGCAAGTATATTTTTTGGCTATGTCCATAAGGGCAGTCAGTGCAATAGAATTGGATCTGCAGAATGAAACACTGACGAGGGTCCAACCTCAACACTGTGTTTCACACGCAGCACTGGTGTCACCCCATGGGCCTAATGTTTATTTGCAGTTCAAAAGGATGAGAGGTGCTCTTGGAGAATCTCCCACCTAAGCTTCATCCAGAAGAATGGCATTTTGCATACTCCAAAACTTCTCCATGGTGCAAACCAAAGTGCACAAGCAACGGCTATAAGGAGATCCATTTCACAAGTGCACTCCTGATTGGCACCAAAGTGCCTAAGTAGATGAACCTCGGTGTTCAGAGATGCAAAAAGCCAGGACTGACCACTCAGACCTTTGCAGCATCGGGCAAGAGGCCTGAGACAGATCTGTGCAAGCCAATTCTACCTGGAGATACAGTGACTCCACTTGGGGTCCCAGCAACACTGTGGTGTCCCTGAGTTCATTAAATCATCATTCTCATTAGTGCTCACTCTTCAACTAGTTTTTTTCATTCTTCTCTCAACAACCTCTGTGCTGCCATGAGGTCCAGGCTGACATGCCCTTAGGCGACCACTGCATGGCTATTGCTGTCAGAATAACAGCTTTATTCAATGTGTAGATGGCAGAATCAGGTTCTAAGGGAAACATCAGTGAGTTTTGTGGGAGTGTGATGCAGACATCAGCTGAACCCAGATCTGACTCCAACTCTTATCTTTAAACACAAAACTATTTTTCTCTTTAATACAAGCAGTGTGATTCTGACTGCTTATAGTAATGATGAAAACACTGCAGTTCTGTAATTCAACTTTTACTTTAAGGTTACCAAAAGATTCACAAGTCTTGAAATTATGGGCAACAATTACCAAATAAATTAGTAGCTGCTTAACAAATACTCTTGTCTTTACTAAAGCTTGAGATGCCAGAATACTTTGGTATTAGTTTCCTCTGCTTTTATTTGCTTCAAGATGTTTGAAAGGTTAAACAATATAGAAACCAGAGCTTATAGGGAGAGGCAATATTTTACATTAGGTTACCTGATTATTTTACATTAAACCAAACATAAAAAAGGGATAACTTTTGGGATCAGACTCTCTTCTGCAGGTCACAACAAACATTGTTTTGAACCCTACACTTCATTTTCCATGGCATTATATCAGTTTTACAGAAGCAGAAGAAAATTGGTACAGATTTAATGGGCAAAACTCACAGTAATGTGTACTTAATGTGAGTCGCCACAGACATTGCTTACTAGCCTTATTTTCAGCAAAAGACAAATATTGACAATTCTGCTAAGATTTTCATTATCAATGACTTTGCACAGCACTGATTTAAGTGCTCAATTCCACCAAATAATCCAGAAAAAAAAAACCCAACAAAACCCAATAGGACCCATCGTGTCAGGCCTGTGACAATATAAAGGGTTAATACCCTTTACATAGTCACCTTGTGACTGAGAGACCAATGCATGAATTAGAGTAAATGGAGATACTTTAATCCTTGGCAAAACAGATTAGTTTCGGGTGATCTTACCTTAAAAAAGCCACGAGTAATAGAGAAACAATAGTTTAGATCAAGACATTATATTTTTTTTGTAACATGCACAGTGATGTCTGCATGTGTGTGGCTTTTTGAAGAACAAGCAGAGAAGTAAGATAAAGAAAATTAGGAAGAGGAAGAGGAAGGAGGAAGAAAGCAAAGGTGGAGATTAAGAAGTAGTATCTGCTATTCCAATGAGATCAGATAAAAAGCCATCATGTTTCCTGATTAAGGATTTAAAAATTCCCATTGTATGGTAAAAGGCTACAATATAATTCTGATTTGTTAGGTGATACAAATAACAGTGTAGACAGATCAACAGGAACACAATTAAATCATGGGTGGAAAACTGTAAAAAGAACGTGTCTTACAAGCTAACAAATTGAGAGAAAATAATCTAAAACATATGGAATGCAACAGAAGGAAATAATACTAGAAATGGAAAAGGACTATTTGTAGGGAAGCAGTAATGCTGAAAGAAGTTCTGTAATAAAGAGGAGAGAGATCCCTGTGTCACCAAAAACTTGATATAACTTACATAAGAATAGAGGGTGTAAAGGGAGAACAGAGTGACAGAAAAGAGGGAAGTGTGATGAAGACTTACTACCTTCACAACCTTCACAAGGTGTCTTAATGGAGAAGATCTGCTGATCTGTCAATCAGAGAAAGAAGGGATATAAGCAGCCTAAAGACATGCAAACTAGAAAACTCTAGGGCCAGACTGTCTTACCTTATACATGTAAGTGGCCTTTTGAAATCCACAAGGCAAATACTGTGAGCAAGCCAGATGCAGCTACATCTTCAAGATGTATTTGCATGTAAAATTTAGACTTCTTCAGGCGATGTGCTTCAGTGAGTCACTGAGCTGGGACCCAGAAATACTACTGATAATATTTCCAACTCCCTGGCTGCAACATCTTGAACATGCTCATTTCTCTGCATACTTCCATCGCTTTTCTTTCTTATCTATTTAGTTTGAAA
>VZRZ01006207.1:1320346-1399240 GCA_013398175.1 Climacteris rufus | reverse complement strand
CCATATCCTCTGAGGCTGCCTGGTAAGGACCACTGGAATATGCAATCTAGTAAAAACAGCAGAGGTGTTTTAATGTGGCCAATACCTTATGTTTAGGAGGTAAGATTTTCTAATGCACAATTCAGAACAAATAATAGTGTCAGATGGTATAAAAAGACTAAAATTCTTGTGTTTGTCTGGGGAAGGACTACCTAAGCAATATAGAAAGGCAACCATAAAATTTTTCCTTTAAGACCCCTTTCAAAGCACAAGAAGCACTCTGAGATCAGAAGGAATACATTCAAAGAGGGTTAAAATGCCATGCAATGCATAGGAGATTACAGACAGTGCAGTCTAAATTAAACCAAACACTTCTCCAGCCTCTGGGATGTCTCTCAAAGGTGCAAAGATTGTTTAAAGCTGCTTTGCTTGCCAAGGTGCCCAAATGCTGTACAGTTAGTTTATGCTGAGTGTATTTCTTGGCAACATATCTGAGAGACAAAGGAATCGAACTCTGCATTGACACAGGTCTACTGGACATGTTCCTACCATCCTCCAAGCCACTTCACTGAAGGGATACAAACTTCTTCATGAATCTGCTCCAAATGCAGTCGCTTGGTCAACCAAACTTCTACACGCTGCATTCAGGGTTTTTCTTCCTAGGAAAGAATGAGTGATGTCATGAGCAGGATTTACAAAACTGGTATCTAAATATTGTTTCTGTTTTAGTAAATATGTTCATTTTTTATCAGTAGTTTTGTAACTCCCATAACAGAGTTGGTAAGATTTATATGCTTTCTGTCTAACAGAAATATATATATATNAAATATTGACAATTCTGCTAAGATTTTCATTATCAATGACTTTGCACAGCACTGATTTAAGTGCTCAATTCCACCAAATAATCCAGAAAAAAAAAACCCAACAAAACCCAATAGGACCCATCGTGTCAGGCCTGTGACAATATAAAGGGTTAATACCCTTTACATAGTCACCTTGTGACTGAGAGACCAATGCATGAATTAGAGTAAATGGAGATACTTTAATCCTTGGCAAAACAGATTAGTTTCGGGTGATCTTACCTTAAAAAAGCCACGAGTAATAGAGAAACAATAGTTTAGATCAAGACATTATATTTTTTTTGTAACATGCACAGTGATGTCTGCATGTGTGTGGCTTTTTGAAGAACAAGCAGAGAAGTAAGATAAAGAAAATTAGGAAGAGGAAGAGGAAGGAGGAAGAAAGCAAAGGTGGAGATTAAGAAGTAGTATCTGCTATTCCAATGAGATCAGATAAAAAGCCATCATGTTTCCTGATTAAGGATTTAAAAATTCCCATTGTATGGTAAAAGGCTACAATATGATTCTAATTTGTTAGGAGATACAAATAACAGTGTAGACAGATCAACAGGAACACAATTAAATCATGGGTGGAAAACTGTAAAAAGAACGTGTCTTACAAGCTAACAAATTGAGAGAAAATAATCTAAAACATATGGAATGCAACAGAAGGAAATAATACTAGAAATGGAAAAGGACTATTTGTAGGGAAGCAGTAATGCTGAAAGAAGTTCTGTAATAAAGAGGAGAGAGATCCCTGTGTCACCAAAAACTTGATATAACTTACATAAGAATAGAGGGTGTAAAGGGAGAACAGAGTGACAGAAAAGAGAGGGAAGTCTGATGAAGACTTACTACCTTCACAACCTTCACAAGGTGTCTTTATGGAGAAGATCTGCTGATCTGTCAATCAGAGAAAGAAGGGATATAAGCAGCCTAAAGAGATGCAAACTAGAAAACTCTAGAGCCAGACTGTCTTACCTTATACATGTAAGTGGCCTTTTGAAATCCACAAGGCAAATACTGTGAGCAAGCCAGATGCAGCTACATCTTCAAGATGTATTTGCATGTAAAATTTAGACTTCTTCAGGCGATGTGCTTCAGTGAGTCACTGAGCTGGGGCCCAGAAATACTACTGATAATATTTCCAACTCCCTGGCTGCAACATCTTGAACATGCTCATTTCTCTGCATACTTCCATCGCTTTTCTTTCTTATCTATTTAGTTTGAAACCCCTCTGAGGCAGAAACTTATTCTAGCTGTGCAAACACACTTAGCCAGGGACACATTTTTGAAGGGAATTTCTAGGTACAGTTATCACATGTTCAATATAACTTTTTAAATGCATATTCACAGTATATGTTACTTGCCCTCACATTATCAGTTAGGTCTAAACTCCATTCCTGTTACTTTAGCTTTTTCTGGTTTTAGTCACATTTTGAGAAGGGTTATGTTTATCTGAGATGGAGATCTTCAGATTAGCCGGATTTGAGTAAAACCTTGTAACTCCTCTACTTAGCCACAGCTGTAGCTTTCCACAATAATGTTGTCCAGTATTCTATTCTAAGTTCACCCTCACAAGTGAAACAGTATGTTGGTACTAGTGCACTAAAGATAATGAGGCAGAAAGCAAACTTTCCCAGGAAGTTTATGAAGTTTAGGATTTCATTATGAATGTCCCTGAAATATTCTGCTGACGCTATTCAATTAATTTTTTTGACCAGAATTACCATGTGGCCTTGGACAGCAGCATAAAATACTGAATCCTGAAGCAAAAGATTGCTTTGTCAGCTGAATCCACAAAGTATGAATTCCTAAAGAGCCCCAACAATGTGTGAGATAGTGGGAGACAAATCTTCCAGAACAGCAAGTTGACTTATGTGTACACTAGCGTACATATTCCAAGCATTGTGAAAGGAAATGTTGTCTTTAAAAGCCTCTGGTTTGTTCTCAAAACACCATTCCTTGCATAAAATCTTTTTGCACCTCTTCTATCAAACAAGTTCATGAAACATAATGTGATTGACCTTCACCATGTAATGCGCCACTGACAGCCACCTAATCAAATGGTGGGTATTTGAAGATAGTTTTATAAAATGTCTTATGCATTATTTGGACAATGACACAAAATTAGAAGTCAAGATATTTTAATTATAGTTGCAGTTCCAGGGAGTTTCTGTGGTGGATACTAAAGTATCAAGGGTAGTTGTCCAATTACTCTCCATACATGGAGTCATGGTGGGGCTCACACAGGATCAAAACCCCTCATTTGGCTTTAGATCCATTTTCCTCTCCTCTACTTTTGAGTGACCCCAATTGCTCACACTACTTCATTCTTCCTGCATGAATTTTCCTCTGACCCAAATCTCTCCATCTAAGCCAAAATATGAACTTGTCTCCACACCTTGTCTTCTAGCATTTCTAATTTCTACTTACACAAAACATTTCCTAAATTGAACTGCTGGAGAGAGAGTTTCATGCCACATAAGAAGCCTAGAAGTGCATCAAAGGGCCCTGAAATATTGTATCTGGTGGGGGATCTATTCAGTGCTTAATCATTTAACAGCTGGGAAGTCTTCTCTTGTGTCTGACATGAATTCCTGGCACTCCAGATTAAGCATATTTTATTTTTCCTTGACCTCCAATAAACAAGAAGAACAATTTGTTTCTAACCTTTCCACAGCAGTCTCTGTGTATTCAAAGACTGTTCTCACATCTCTCCTCAGTTCTCCCTTCCTTAGACTAAACAAACCTCATCCTTTCAGTCTCAGAGGTCAGATTTTCTGGACTTTTGATCATCTTTGTTGCTCCCCTCTGGTTCGAAGATTTCTTAAAAAAAGGCAGCCCAAGGCTAAGATAAGGCTCCAGGTGAGGTCTTGTTACAGCTAACTGGGAGAGTTACAATGCACACTTTAAAGGTGTCTTACTCATTTTTGTTCATCCTTCATTATATTCAGTTTGTGATCTACTAGATCTTCTAATCATTTTGCCCAGATGCCCAGAAAGGCCATTTATTTGCCCTCCATCTTGTAATCATGCAGAGAATTATTTCCAAGTTTACTACTTTGTGCTTGTCCTTACCGAAGCATAAGTTATTTAGTGTTTCATTAATAAAATAAAGTATCTTTTTCCCCAGCATGTATGTCACTAGTGGAAATGGTGAAAATAGTGGTTCAGGGAAAGACTTTCCTAAATGTGCTTAACACAGTCACCTATTTTGAAAGAGCAATATTAATAACAATCCTTTGGGTACAGTTTTCTAACCAGTTTTCCAGTTCCCATGTTATGAGATTTACTTTACCATATATCCCCAAGTTGCTTATACCATCTAATACCAAATTAAGATAACCATTTACTACTCTCTAGTATCCACATGGCTAATTACTGTGTTCTAGAAGGAAATTAGATTAGTACTACGTCACTTATTCTTTATAAGCTCTCCCTGCTATTTACTTATTGACCTGCAGCCTTCTAGTAGTTAAAAATACATTGTTTAAATACCTGCTTTAACAGTTTTCTGAGAATTGAAGTTCAGTCAATGTATCCCTCTTTTAAGGAGAACATTATGCTTCTTTTTCCATGAAGCTGGGGAAAATGACATAAGGCTGCCTGTGAAGAATCCCCTCAACTTCCTTTGGTACAAGCCTTAGAAGGGTCAGTACCAGAGTTGGTGGCAGAATGGCAGAAATGGATGAGAGTGTTTGCACTGAAGACTTTTCAGATGACACTGCTACGTGTTCACGTAGAAAATACATCATAGAAAATACTTCACTCCTTGCCTGCCCATCTAAGGCTGAACACGTTTGACCCATCTCCCTTATTACTATCATAGAATTACAGAATCACTAAGGTTGGAAAAGACCTCTAAGACCACCAATTCCAACCTTCTTCTTTATAGCATTAACCCAAATAACTGGAATTTTAAACTATACTTTACAGAGTCTGAGCACCTTTCTTATTGGGATCCTAATGAACTGGCATGTCCTGGTACAAAACACTATGAGCCCTGACAAAAGCAAGTCATGGTTCCTTGTACAGATGCTCAGTGTCTCTCAATGCTGGCCCCATGCTGCATGTTTCCCCTTTTCCACCACTATATAACATGAGTGCTACTTGCTTATTAGTTTATCTATTCACTTTTCCTCATCATTCTGATAACATCAGTTTAATTCTTCATGCCACCCACCAGCTCGCCCCTTCCCAGCCACATGAGGCTGTGTCAATGATAAACTAAGAAGAGGCAGCAATGAATCACCCCTAGCAGGTACGTTCTCACCTCTTCCAAAAGCAGTTTTGTGAGCATGCAACAACCTGCCTGTCTCTTACTGACAAGGGTGACTTGTGGACACTTGCAGGCAGCAGCCAGCCTGCCTGGATATGCCAGCGTTGTGTTAATTCACTTCAGGTGCTCAAGCACACAGGAGCTTGCATGCTCCATTAGGCAGTGTCCCATCATACCTGGGGCCATGTTTTCAGGTTCTCTGTCTGCATAGACAGTGAATTTGGTCTCAAAGAGAGCCTCATTGCTCTGACCCACAGACAGCATGGGTAGGTCCAATGGATTTCTTGTGGCATCTCAATGTGCTGCTGTAACTCATTTGTAAGCCTATGTGTGCAAGGAGTCAGATCCAGTTCACATCAAATTACTGTTATGAAGGTCTGAGAAAAAAAAGCCATACAAATTAATTAAAGTATATACACAATATATATTGTGACTTCAAAAATAATCATTAATGATCACATTATTTTATCTTACACCTAAATAGTTTTCTACTTGAACATTTTCTAAACAATAAAACTTTCTTTGAAGTAAGAATGTGCCTGGATCTATGACATTTTTTTAAGGGAGAGATGGAGACCTGTTGTTGAGTTTTGAACAGGTGCTTATTTTAAATACCTACATTTTCAACTTCAGAGATGGTGACGCAGTAGAATGAGTTGGGCTGGAGTCAGAAGGATAATAACATAAGATCTGATATCAACAGGTGACAATAAGCAAAACTTCGTAACATCAAAACAATTTCATAAATGGCAACAAAAGGTAAAAGGTTATGAGGAACATACCACTTACTTGAGTCCTTGACCATCTTAAAAATTTGAATGACTAATAGAACTTCATTACTGACACAGCCAATAGTCTAAGTATGAAAGTAGTAAAGAGATCTTTTAGACTTGACTGTGCAACCAAAGAGAACTTGTGTAAAAATGAGATGTAAGGATTACCATTAAAGATGGTGTGTTTTGCTTTTCTCCACATATAAAAATTTTTTTTCTGTCAAGTGTTTTCCAAGGAGCATGTCAGAATTCACCTTTTACTGTAGTTTTGTGGCTACAGAGAAAAACTCATCTCAATACAGTGATGACCCAGAGACTGTACAGTGAAGCAGGCTTCAGCACTTAATTATTGTTCCTCATCCATTCCTTCAGAGATTCTCCGAGAGAACAGAATGTTCTCTGTCTTGAGTTACAATTTTTTCTCTTCATTTTTGCATCGTATCATGGGGAATTTTCCAGTTCTTTTTGGTTTTCTTGTCTTTGGTTCCAGGGTTTCCTAATCAGAGTCTTCAGTAGTCTGCAGTAGGGGCATACAATTTCAAATACATGAGAAATGCATTAGTATGCTTAAGCTCTTTTCTACAACTATGTGCATGTATAATATGCTCCCACTGGACTTACTCTTTCTTTTTTGTGTTGACAGAAAACAGAAATTGAGCAACTGCATCTCTCAATTTCTAATCTTTGAACTGCTCAACTCTGTTTTTATTGATACTGTGTCCAAATATGCAGTCACGGATTTGATTGCTTGCAAAATATTGACCTTTTTGAGTCCCCAGAACTCCAGATTGCATGATATGCTTACCTGCCAAAGGGCTGAAAGGACAGATTTATCCTGTACTTGAGTTAGGCTGTTGCCAAAATAACCCACCTTACTAAAAGATGTATTATTCCCTCATAATAGGGGAGAAAATTTAAAGGCACTAGGAGGCTTGTATATAGGCCACTCTAATATGAGTCATTAAATGGGAGAAAGTGACACACATAACCCTATCCCAGCCATTAATCAATATGAATTTGCACTCATAATTAGAGTCTGTGAATGAGCAAAGATCCTTCAGCCATTCTCCTTCTCATGGGCTTGGGAAATAGCAAGATTGGGTTTTTTTTCCAGAAACCTATGCCAAAATCTGTTTTACAAAAGTAACTTTTCTTTTTTTTAAATCCATTTAATCACTTCCATTGCTCCTCTGAGTTCTAGCAAACCAAAGGAACAACTAGCTTAACTGAGCTTTCAAGGCTAAAACCAAATGAGTGCAGGAATCCTTCAGTGGCTTCCACAGCACTGTTCTAAGTCTGTTGCAGAGTGTCTTTCAAACCTCACCTTAATCTCTCAGTCTTCTCAGAAGACCTCCATAGCAATGCCTGTCAAATTCTGGGAAGAGAGGTAATAGAGATGGCAAAAAAAAGGAAGAGAATAAAGGTTAAAGACTGGATAAAACTGGCAACAAAATTAGACCACTAAGGGAAAGGGAAGACAAAGACTCTATCTAGACAGAGATTCCTTTTGGCACCTGAACTCAGGTTTTAGGATTAAGTATTCCAAATCATGTCCACATCGTTTATCTTCTTATCTGGCCATCAAAACCAGTGGCTCATTGACAATGGTAACAGTCCACTTGCCCAGCTTTTGGTATCTCCACAATAAATTGCTGACCTGTATTCCTAATACTACTTTTAGAGGGAAAGGTATTATTTGTGGAGCGATATATGTAACACTTTTCAGGTAGAAATGTTTTTCAGAGATAATTACACACTACAACATTGTTGCAGAACACAGATTGGTATGAGAATAGACCACATGTAAGCACATCTGCTCACAATTCATGTTGATCCTAGGCCTGAGGACAAGATGTGGGAATGTGGGAAGCACTGTTTCCAAGCTGTTAATTCATTGTCTGTGATCAGTGGCAGCAATCATTTGCCTGTCAGACTTCTACATGAATTAAGCATGACCAGCACACACTCCTTGTCCCCTTGGTTCTCTTTCTGTGCAGTATGAGAACAATGTTCTTCAGTGTTAATACAGGTTTCCTAGTCAGCCAGACCACAAGTGGGGGTTCAGGAGTCAGAAAAGACTTTAGCAGGGACATAAAATTGTTTGGAGGCTGAGATGTCAAGAGCAACCAGCCATTTACTGGGCAAAGGAAAAACAGTGTTGAGAAAAGAAATGCAAAAAGAGAAGAAGGGGAGGGGAGCATTGAAGAAAAAATTAAATCATAGATTTTCATGTGACTAAAACAAATGACTGAAGGTCCAAGCTTCAGTGATCTATTGAAGTCTTTCTTGAAAACAGACCTTGCCTCTCTCTTTGTGCAGATTCCCAGTGGTGTAATTCCTGATATACCACTTACCTGTGTAAGAGGCCTGCTGAAGGGCTTTAAATACTTGGAAGAAATTATCTGATGTTTGCCAAATTTTGTCATTTTTAGAGGAGATTAGACATTGCAGATAAAACTCATTTTTCTCCTTGAGACTCCATCCCTGGAAGTGCTCTGCAGTTGTGTTGAACTCACTGAATGAGCAGCTCCATGGCCCATCATTTCCACTGATCTATAGCAACTTTGTGGTTAAGGCACTCCAGAACCATTTCTTATCTCTCTGCCACTGACTTGTCCTGACAAAACACAAATTTCACTGTGGCTTAGCTCCTGATATATAAAATGAAATGTTGTTAGCAAACACAATATGAAGATCAGCCCATGTGTTCACACAGTCCACATAGTGTTATAATTGGGGGGGGGGAAGGGGGAGGAATTCTGACATAAACAATGTGTTTATGAGGCAGGAAAAGTAGATTCTCCATCTCCTGCTCCTGTCTAGCACCTACATTCCCCATTACTGACACAGATGATATCTGTATCTAAAATTTCATGAGAGTGCATTAGAAAAAAACCTGGACAAGACTAACACATACCAGACTGAAGTAATATGCACAATTATCTTGTTGGAAAAGAAAAAATAAACACAATTATCTGAATAAAACCAGAACTTGCAATACTTAGATAGGAGACATACCAATTTTGATTTTAATGAGTTACCAATTCAGTGCTCATATATCTGCTTAAGCTGTCAAAACATTACATGCCATGGAATATATTATATATATTAGATGGGTCAGATTTAGGCCACTTCCTTCCCACATACAAAATCAGAGGTAGTTAAGTAAGGCACAGATTTTAAGCTTGTTCATGGGCTCCCATAATCCTACTCTCAACAATTCCTGTTGTAGGAGCCAAAAAGCGAACAGAAGGAATCAGAAGGAATAATTTATACTTTTTTTGTTATTATTGCCTATCAGCCTGATGTTCTCAGTGCTTTCCTCTGACAGAAGTCCTTAAACATCCAGGCATGATATGGAGCAGATGACTTAATAATTTGACTACATCTCTCACTCTCTAGAAGTTGCCTGGGATTCCTGTGTACTTACTGCATGTTGTTGCAGCTTCTCTACCACTGTGTCAGCCCCCACACCAGAAGCATGAGACTGACCTATCTACTGCTCTGTAATCTGCAGACCAGCTGGCTCTTGTGCACAAGGCTGTGGAAAAGAGAGGAGACCAGGCTGCTCTGAAGCAGAAGCAAATTACATCTCAACAGGGCTCAGTGTTGAAAATAAGAATATAAGAAATACCCTACTGTGCAGGAACAGCATTCTGCTTCCACCGCCGTGTAGGAGATGCTATTCAGGGAGAGCATGTGCTCTTGGTCACTATCTCCTTATTACTCCATCCATTTACAGAGTCATTAATTAAGGAATTCCTGTTAATTTTCTTTAATATAGTATTAGACTGTTTTTCCAAGAGTCCCTAATTCCTTGTATCCTCTGCTGAAACCGTCTCCCAAATTTGTTGCAACAATTTTTGGGATGATAAAGGGTTTGGTGAGTTAACAGCTCTGCATTCAGTTCACTGATTACTTTCACATTTCTCACTGAGAATTCTCCACCCAAAGTTTAGAATTTAGCCCTTTAAGTCTCTTCTTTTAATACAATTACTTGACATCCTTAATCACTTGTCATGCCTTTCTCTGCACCTTTTCTAACTCCACTATGACTCCTTGTGATCTGAGGATCAAACCTCAGACAGTGCCCAAGATGTGTGAGATTTTGTACCACAGAAAAATTGTTTTCTGTTATGTTCTTGGTGCCCTTTCTGCTGACTTCTGACCTTTTTTTTTCCTTTTGGCTGCTACTTTATCTTAAGTTAATGACTTCAGAGAACTGCTGGTGATGATTTCTAACTCTCTTCCCTGAGGTATCATTGCCAATTACAAGTTCAGAATCCCTTAAGCACAGTTTAGACTACTTTTTCCTCGAGATTAATTGCTTCACATTTTTCACACTGACATTAATTTGATAGTTTTTTGTCCACTTACTCGGGTTGTGAGGTCTTTCTGGATAACAGGCCTACCAAAAAGCACATCCCTCAACTGCAACTGCAAAAATGCAACTGCATGAGATCCCTCATGTGACTGGAGCACTGTCAGCACAAAAAGTCTCTGCAAATAAGAACATCTGTTCTCCTACCTGAACAGGCTCTCTGGTGCTGGGAAAGCAGGAAGCTGAAACATCTGCATGCTTAGCAGGAATTGTCTGTATGACTGTATGTATGTCTTGCATGACTGTAAGTGTTCTTCACCCACTTCTAGAATGACTAAATTATAAAATGCTTGCATTTGAGTGATTATGATTTATTCTTTAGGATCAAAAAAGGGGGAAGAATATTCTTGCCTGAACAGCTATGAGAGTTTTTGCAGCCCAGTGAAGAGTTCACATATCTTCCCCTTCACTGGCTTCTGTGTTCAGTGACAGCTGGTCTGTCAGCTCCTCTGACTATTCTGTTTGTTCAGTCCTTTGGGATCCATTTTTTATGTCAGGCTACTCTTATCTACAGGGACATCAGAAACATCAATTCATGATGATGAATGCCATGTCCGCCATGTCCGTGAAGATCCAAAACACAGAAAGGTAAAGAAAGCACCCCATCATGAATTTAAATAACATTGTAGTGTAGTATCAGGCAGGCAAATTAATTTCAACTGTGATCACAGAGCCAGACTACCTCACTGTTTTCAAAATTTTCCCCAATATAAGACAGATTTAGCAATAAAAAGTAGCAAATAAAGATTTGTAACTGGCCAGGAAAGACCTGACCAAGGAATGTCCGAGACAGGAGACAGGTTAATCTGTAAGAATCATGCAAAGGGCTGTCAGACCCAGAATTGCAAACACCCTTTGGACTCTTGAATCTAGGAGCTAATAGTACACAAGCCAGTTGTTTTGATGGTCTGTGCTTTATGTGCTGCATGAACCTTGCTTGCCTTTATCCATTCTTTCTTTCCAAAGCTTGTACTGAAATGAAATGCTTCAGAACAGTCATATTTTGCAAGCAACCTTTTGGTCTTCAGTAAGGTATGTGAAAGGCAATTCAGTCTTCCAGTGTGCTCCTACAATGTGGAAGTTACTCATTCATCATCTTCATGGTGTTTGTCTTTCATTTAAAAACATCACCACAACAAGATTATACCATAAAAGACAGATCATACATTCTGCCTCAGGTGGCCACTCCTAGAATCCCTCTTCCAGGATGACTTAGTCCATACTCTAAATTAGCTTTCCCTAGAAAAAATTACCTGTTTCCCCTTAGGTCCTGTCTCTGCATGCCAGAAGCTTTCACTTAAACCTTTCTCAGCAGTACAGCCACCTACTTCCAGGGCAAGGTCCCTCAGGCAAACAGAGTCAGCCTCATACAGGACAGCAAGAGTGTAATCTGATTTCCTGACTGTGAGATATGGGGAGAGGCTGATAGAGCTGGGATTGTTCAGCCTGGGGAAGAGATGACTCAGAGGGATCCTCTCAGTGAGTGTAACTGTATGATGGTGGGGAGCAAAGAAGACAGAGACAGGCTTCCTGGTGGTGCCCAGTGAAAGTACAAGAGGACACGTATTTAAATACAGGAATTTCCATTTAAACCTAAGAAAAAGGGTTTTTTCACTGTAAGGCTGGTATAACATTGGAACACATATGTATCCTTGGAGATAATTGAAAATCCCATGGAACATGGCCCTGAGCAACCTGCTTTACTTGACCCTGTTCTGAGAAGGAAGGGGTGGACTACACAGCTGTCAAAGGTCCCCTCCAAACTCCTCCCTTCTCTGTGATTTTCTGTGAATGCTCACAGGCTTGGAAATATTCAACTCATTGCTCTGCTTTCTTGCAGATTTGTCAGAGGATACACAAGAGTTTGAACTCAACTCTCAAGCATGTATGTTTGGGACAGGATGTATTTATACTGAACAACTCAGGAGAAGAAGAGCAATAAACTTGAAACACACAGGTATAATTTATGTTTGGACATCTGTCTCTGTCACATGCTGTAAGACTGGCTTTCCACTGGGAAGTAAAAGGCAAAATCCCCCAGAACCAGCATAATAGCCATTTAGGACCATGTCTCAGATAAGAACTTGCACATATTTTGCCTACAAATTTTAGTGGAACTTGCTTAAGCACTCTGCTGAATCAGGACTAAAATCCACCAATATAGAGGCACTCACCTCTACAGGGTGACCTACTTAATTACACTAATACCTTTTAAGAGATTTATTCCTCTCCTGAGGTATGCATTTTCCCTGGTGTTTAGGAAAATCTGTGACAGATATTATGATGTGTTAAGTGAGATTCCAAATAGTCCCAGATAACAAAGAACACTTTTTCTTTAATGTGCTTTAGAGGACTAAAGTAAATGTATCTAGAAATTTAAGAGAACCAGTTGAAGAGTTTATGAAGTTGTATGGAGTTATTTGGTTGTAACAATGCTTAGCTGTAATTTAGTGGTTATTTGCAAGGTTTTTTTCTCTTTCTTATGACTTTTCTTTTTATGGGACTTGGCAATTTACAGTGCTGTGCCAGTACGGGTTAGAGCGCCGTGGTACAAAACCGAGACGCACCTTTTGTTGTTCCATATGACAGCCCGGCTTCTAAGAGAGTTCTAGGAATCATTGTCCACAAGAGTGGGTACAGACACCTATCAGCCTCATTCACCCATCCTGAAGGAACACAGAGGGTTTAGGCCAAAAGAAACCCCTTTGAAGACGTTTGAACGGCCTCACCAAACCCATTAACTATTCATCTCCATAAGGATGCAAAGCTGTAACCAGAGTACCAATACTGCTAATAAACATACCAGAGCCTGCTTCTCCATCAGCCAGTGCTGAAAACAGTTGTCTTTCTAACAAGACCAAGGTTAGGTGAGTTCAGCACCTGTTACAGAAAAATGTGGTAACTATCACGTGTGTTTTTCTAAAGCAGGTGTTGAACTCCCTTGACCTTACTCACATCAGCCAGACAAACGGACAACTGTTTTTCCCCAACAAGGAGCATGTGTCTGCTCTTGACATACAGAAGTTTCTGTGATTTTGAGAAAGCCTAAGAGTAAACTCTTAAATTTACAGCTTAATAGTTTAAATAAAGTGAAAATTAGCCCTGAACTAAACACCTTCTCCAACCTAAACTTGACCTTTAAGAGGTTTGTGATTGATTAGTTCTTACAAGGACACCAGTTGTCATTCCCTCTATTCCTCTTTTTTTTTCAGCCATCTGGAAACCTATAGCTGACCTCTCCCTTAAACATCTCCAGATGCACTTGTTTTTCAACCTCAACTACTTCTGAAATCCTTGGCACTCTAACCTCTGTGATACCATTCAGAACAGGTCTGGTACTTTCTGTAAGATTCGTTTCTTGGACATTTATATTAGATAGGCTTTCCTTACTTCATGCCAGTTCCTCCAGGAAGGGTAAGTAAATTTGTCCAATGCATCTGAAAATCACATACCAAGCACGAAGATTTTTATCTGTGTAGATGTTTTCCTTCTGATTTAGCTTTTATTTCCTCCCAAATTATAATTGAGCTACCCTTTTCCAGAGGGAAAATACAGTATTCTATATAGTGGCTTTCATTGAAAGTTAGTAACAGTGCAGCTCACAAAGCTTTATCCTTTTACTTTTTTTTTGTAATTTTCAGCTCCTTGGTTCCAAAGACCAAATAGTTATGCCTTTCATTTACAGAGTACCAAGTTATACTGAAAACAAACCCATTTTAAAAGTTGTATGCAACAATGAAATAATAATATTTTAACTTGTTTTCAAATCATTTGTGTTAATTAGCACTTATATTTTAGTAAGATATTAGAAGAACTGCAATGTACAGCAGTGTACAATAATATTCACATACACACATAAAAAATATAGTTAAAACACAAGTGTTTCTAAGATATTATAATAGAAATTCTGTTCCCAAAGCAATAGGATTTTAGTAAGATTAATTAATGATCTCTCATTTTTATTCTTCTTGTGATTTTTTATTTTCCCAGCCCCTAAATAGCCACTTGATACACAGAAATAAAACCATTTTAATTTCCTTGTTTCATTTCATGAATACCCACAGTGAGTCCTATCTAAAAATTGGTTCATTCAGAAAAAAAATTATTGTGAGAAGAGAATTTTACATTTTTCCATTCAAAAAAGAGGTACGAAGTTAGTTCAGTATATGGGCTGTTGGTTCCTAGGACTTTTCAAGATGTGCATCTTGTGAAAAAAAAAAAGAAATTATTTCCTACTTTGGCTATGTTTAGAAACAAAGGGAAGAAAATAGCCTTATAATTTATATACTGAACTGGAATTTGGGACATTAATACAGCATATGCAAAATTATTGTTTACTTGCTTTTAGAGTTAGTACTCATGGATTGGAAAAGGTTACTAAGCTTTCCTGAAAAGATATATAGATATAAATATATAGATATAGATGTATAGATGTGTATAGATATATAGATATGGATATAGATATATAGATATAGATATAGATATAGATATAGATATAGATATAGATATAGATATAGATATAGATATAGATATATAGATGGATGGATGGATGGATAGATAGATAGATAGATAGATAGACAGATAGATAGATATAGATATCTGCTGCTTTTTCCCATCTTTTTACTTTCTGGCATAAGGGCTAGTTGTTTCAAAAGGGAACTAATTTCTCCTTCCTGATACAGAACTAATTGTTCTATAATTACTTTTACTTGTAAGAGTAGTTACTCCTAAGTGAAAGCATGCAAAAATATAAATAGACTACAAAAGAAAAGTAGTGCATGTGTTAATGTGGTGGACTCTGGTAATTTGTCATGTGAGATTGTTATTTTCCTTCTCTTTTCCAAGCAGTTGTCTGGTTTTATGAGCACAATGTGAGGGCCAAACACACGGTAGTTTTCCTCCCTGCTGCAGGAGCAGGGCTGCTGCACTGTTTCCAAAACTTGTAGTCAGAACATTCACACTTCTTGTCCTCTCCTATTACAGGTGTGGCTTATCCTGGTCCTCTTCTTGCCACCAGATCTTCTCATTTCAGGTCCACCACCTGCCCTCCTGAACAACAGCACCTCTTGTGTTGGCACTGAGGTGAGTTTGTTCTCACATGCAGAGCGCATGAGCACCTCACATGGCAAGTGCTTTAGCTGACAGTATTTGAAAGGCTTGTATTTATATTTATATTTTTATAATATTTATATATTATTTATTTGTATTTATATACTCCTACAAAGCCAACTTGATCTCATGTTCTGTTCGGTACATTTTTGAAATGAAACCACCCAACCTGTGTTTAACTGGGGCTGAACTGCAGAGCAATCAGCCAGGCAAGGAGTAGACAGTGGATCATTGTAGTAAGAAAAGCAGTTCTCACAGTAAGATGCTGCTCCGGCCTTTCTTGCGCCACTACAGCAGAATTCACCAGTGTGTTAGTGAGGGTCTCTGCCAGATAGCAGTCCTGTCCTTGGAGGTGCTGAATCTGTCCCTGAGAGGTCAGCATGGAGCTCCCCCCTTCCTCTCAGTGAAAACAGCCTTTTTATTCACTGAAAAAGTCATGCCCAAGGACTTCTCCCAGATGTCTTGCTGAGACAAAGTCCAGTTTCCATCCTAGTTGAAAAATTAATCTATAATTTCTTTCTGCCTAAAGTATTCTTGCATGTTCTATATAATCTGTGTATTTTTTAAACGATCTGGAAAGGATAAAAACCATGGGACTTTTCTTGTCTCTTGAAATTTGTGTTTCAAGTCTTATAAAGGGTCAGTTATCTCTGCACAGAGACTGTCTTAGTGGGTTACAGATGATGTTAAAACCTGTTAAGCCTCAGTAAGGCAGGGCAGAACAGTAGGATCTGAACCTCCGTTACAGCTCAGATGGCACTTGTGACCTCTCTGTGGGGTGTCCTCATCTCTGGGAATTGCAAAGCTGCCATCTGGACTCCATTCACCCTCTCTGTAACAACACTACACAAATATAGATACTTTTAGGGACAAGACTGCTCTGTGATGAAAAAGACAGTCCTTCTGTCTTGATTCATTTCAAGGACTCCAGGGCACTTCTCCAGCTACACAGCAGTGTGCCGGAGGTGCTGCCTGAAGCCACATACAATGTGAATACAGGTATAAGCTCTCAAATGAGAAGAGACTTTACTGGTAACTGAGATTTTCTTAATCTGTGTTGCCTAAGGGTACACTTGCAGCTTTCTCCCCAGACTCTTTCCTCAGGGTCCCTAAAAACGTGCAGCCAAGAGGAACAGCATAGGGCCATGGTGCCACTTAGGTGCACAGCCTGGCTGTCTGGGGAGGACAGCGGGGGGGAGAGGGGGTGCTGAGCACTGCTGCAGGTGCTGTCCAAGCAGGAAAACGCCACCCTGCTGTGCCTGCACCATGTATCCTGAAGTCCAGACACTGGTGAGTGCCTTCTCTATTCTGGAAAAAAAGCAGACACCCAAGAGTGTTGCGGACACCCCAACAGTGGTCCTTGGGGTGCTGCACTGCTGCCAGTAGTGCTTGTGGAAGGATTACAAGATGTGACCAGGGTCTCTCCATCAGGATAGCCATCAATACAACAGCAGATCACCCCACTGTTTGGCAGGCTCTTTACAGCTCCATGGTCTGAAATTACTCTGACATGGTTTTCTGAAGCTTCATTTAATTTTCACCTTGTAATACATTTTTTTCTATTACAGCATTATTAGCCAGTCACAGTTTTTGTGTTAGGCTTGTACTAAATATGTCGTTCAGTCCTACATGAATATCAACTACCTTTGAACTATAGATTTATTTAAATAGCAGGTACAAGAGTACTTTCAAAAATACAAGGAAAATAATTACTTAGAGGGAAACAGGTAAAATTCTGTCCCAAACCAGAATAAGTGAGACGTTAAACATCTGAAACTGAGTTTTCCTACAAATATTCATCAAGTGTTTGCTTTATTGCTGTTACATAGAAGGCTTATAACTCAAGCCTCAGTCAGAAGCTCAGCCAGTACAAATGCTGGGCTGCAGCAACTGAATTTCTGGACCTGGAGTAGGCTTTTAGGGGAGGCATAAAACATTTTCCATCTACTAACCTTCTACACAACTCCTGCTACTCTAACAATTTAGACTAATAGAGCACCTGGCCCCTTCTGAGTCTCCATCTTATTAGAAACACATTGAGTCCGACGGCTGCTTGGGGAGCCAAGAACCACATTCATCATGGGGGTATCTCATCTGACATCAGTGAGATCAGAATTTGGCTTTAATCCTCCAGAATGCACACGATTTTGACACAGCAACCATGTGAAAATTAACTTAGACTGCTACACTAATTCTACTGTATTTGGAGAAGGACACTGAATGTTTCTCTTTGTCCAAAACTTCTCTTAATAACACTTTACTTTGCAGCAGCAGATAGGGCTGGGCCTTCATACCACATGCTGTCAGGAATATTATAGTCTAGAGAATGGGCTGGCTTCTTCTCAGTAAAGAATGGAAACTTGCTGCATATTATTCAATTTGTATGTTCTGATTATGTTTTGATTTTGGCTGCTGAATGGCTATAGGAAGGCAGAATAAATTTTGTTTAATGGAAAGAAAGTGTATGAAACAAGATATAACAGAAAGGACAATTGTATACATACTGATTGGTTAAAGTGACTTTTTCCTTAATCTAGAGATCTTCCAGAGAACATTTTTTATTTTAAGAACAACTTTAAATGAAGCAAGAACTTCTGGTAGAAAAGTTTTTACAGTTTCATTTTCATTTTAGCTGGATTTTGGATGAAAATTGGGTTTTCATTCATAAAATCTAATGGTATTTTGTTAATTCTCTATTGCATCAAAGTGTAGACAATGTACAATTTGTCTTCTACACTATGTCAAAACTCTGGTCTGTATGCATCAGAACTTTCAATTACAGACCTCGTTTTTAATGCCTGATGCAGGTGTATTTTAGATGTTTGCACTTTGAAGAGGTAGCTCTGATAGCTTAATTTGTAAACTGAACTTCATCTGAAAATCAAAATCTTCTCAGTGCCTTGAATTCAGCTAATTTGTTACTTCCAAAAATTTAGGATGGCACTCACAATAAATTAAATAGGACACTTCTATCTGCAACACAGGGTAAACCCACAAATGCTGGACATCCTTCCCACTTGCCTGTTACTTGTGCATGTGCATGCATGCATATATGTATCAGTTGTGCCAAAGTTGATAACTTTTTTTATATCAGAGCTTCTTTAGCTACTTAATCATTTTTGTTGTTCTGCAGATTGGGAGTGATAATTGCTGGGCGCTCTGAACAAGTTGACTTTTACCTAATTATCATAAAATCCTCTTCATGGAATATTTCTTGTGTGATAAGCATTGTTTGCAAAGTAGTTTGATATCTTATAAATTACAGACTTTTAATTAACCTTTCTTTTCACTGGCCTTTTTTTAAGACGTAAAATTAAGGAAAACAAGGACACAGTGCTAGACTTGATTATGTTATTTATTACAGAGTTTTAACAAATATTTACGTAGATGGCTGACTATTGACATAAAGATTTACATCCTGCACTCTAATTTGAGCTTGCTCTAATGATCTTATCTATAAGTGATCAGCAGGTTTATGGCATAGGAAGAAGTGGAATTTTCTCCGGTTTTCAGCACAAATTATGCCCAGAACATGTTCTTTGGCACCCTGAAAACCAAAATAGAAAAAGAATGTGTTTCTTAGTATGAAATATTACTGTAAATTGAAGCATGTTCACCCTCTGGGGGTTCTATTCTGATTTTCAGTGATTGCCAAGTATCTTTATAAATGACTGATTTGATTAGTGTTCTTCCCAGCAGTCAGGAGTATAAACACTAGAAATATGTCATTGCATATCATTACAGAGATGTGATTTTTGCCAACAAGACACAAATACAAACTGCAAATAAGAAAAAAGAAGCTTTTACTTCTTCCTCTAAAGTGTGCAACTTATTAGGACCCTCTCCCCTTCCCCTGCCATGTGCTATCCCACATATGGGGAAACTTAGTCTAGCATAAAGCCAGAGGCAGCCTTAGCTTGTCTAAATGTTATAAATCTGGAGCAACCTTCATTGCTGCCTTCTCCAGGTATTTCTTTATGATTTTGTAAATGGAAAACTGAGAGATCTTCATATCTGAACAATTGCCTACAAAGCCTGGGGCATGTAGTTCATTCATGCACTAAATACACTGGCCACATCTCACAACTTGCTTGAAAGAGCCATCCACAGGTATAAAGGCAGAATTTTTTTAAAACAAGCAAAAAAAAAAAAAAAAACCAAAATTTCACTTTGGGTCAAGAAATGGTACTATTAAAGAAACAGGTGCTACTCACATTAAGGGTTAGGCTGCTAGTGGGATCAATAGTCTTAGGTCACAACCAATAAGAAAAAGGTAAAATTCATGTCTATCTTAGAGGTCTACTCAGTAAAATATATGCAAAATATGTTAGGCTCTTATCCACAGATTTGGGATGATGCTTCTCATATCCCTTTTGGTTTTGTGGGCTATTAGCAAAAGTCCTTCCTACAACTTTTGAAACACGTGAAGAGATCCTATGTTATGGCATTGAGAAGTGGAGCAGTTTGCATATTTTTTTAGATACTATGACAAAACATTGCTTTGCATATTTTTATATTTCAAAAGCAGAGCCCCTTTCTCATCTGAGATGAGGTACATTGTTAACTCAAGGGAATGTATAGGACAGTTACTGAGTAAAATCAATGACAGAAGACTCAGTAGGTACTAAGTTTTATAGATTTCGTAAAACTATGAGATACAGAAATTGTAAGACACCACCTAAAATATATTAAAATGTTAGCATTTTATCCTGCTTTAACTTGAAAAAAAAAACCATCTTAGTATCTGTCAGTTTATATCTACAATTGTAGCTGCCCTAAGGTTTGATAGAAAAGAGGTTTTTTTGAAAGTTAGCCAAAAATATTCTTTATGGCTAGAAATAACAAAAAAAATCACTATGCATGTATGTAGATGAGAATGCAGATGCCTTTATCTTGCCTAAGTAAAGTGAAAAAAGGCTCAAATGATGAGTGAAGTAATTCTGGCAATTTGATGAAAGCCTGCAGTAAACAGGCAGATCAGTCAGAGGCAATGCCCTCATCAGAAGTAACACTGGAAGGATAATTGTTCAGAAATGGATATCCACAAAATTCTAGAAAAGACCAGCAAAGCAACCAAAGAATCGCAATGCCAAGAATTGCAATCTGTTTATATATGGATTGAATCTATTCAGGGCCAAAGCAGTTAGGTCTACATGTTGCAGAGGAGCCGAGGCTACTTCATTTTCGTGTTATAACTGTTATCCCATTTTGACTTACTAAGAACACCCATCAGGATGCTACTTCTTAGTGTAAAATACAGTACTAACAGCAGAACTTCAGCATTTGGAGTTTGCAGGCTCTTTGTGGGTTGACAAATGAGAGTGGTATGGACTAACTTTTAAAAACAGGGAGTCCCCTCAGACTCCATTTTGCCACTCTCACTACCAGCTGCCCAGTGCCTTTCATTCATGTCACCTATTTGTTTAAAGCCCACAGTGATTTTAAAGCACAAATTAAGTTTACAGAAGCAGTTGTTGAATTGGAATGCTAAAGAACATTTATTTCTCTGTTTCTGCTGCCAAGACATGCAACAACATTTTATGACTGTGATGTATTTCTCATTGCTAAAAAAAAATTAAACCTTTTTAATTTTGAAGTCATAGGTAGCACTGGTTCTACACAATGTCACTTAGTTGTAAATGACCATCAGAAAAGAAAACAAAAATTAACCTGTACAAACAGCTGTTAAAATTCAACTTCTGCCCTCAGGAGGTGATTATTTTCAGTTCCCCAGGGAAAGATCATCCTGTTGTCAGGCCTCTTCATTACTCTCTAGGGGTGCTACATGCAGCATCCCTAAAAAATTCCAGTTATGTGGGGTGTACACCAAGCTTGCTGCAGTGATGCAGTCTGACACCTTCACAAGAGAGTGCAGCCCTGCTCATCAGGCACTGCAGAAAATTTCTGCTGCACATGATCAGGTTTTCACTGCTCCCATCTTTGTGACTAAAGGTGCTACTCACTGTGAGCTGTGATTTTTCAACTTACTTTCCTGGAGCTGCTTCATTTAAAATGCTGGGAATAGATTTTTTTTTGCCAGGGAAAAAATTTATCTTACTAAACTGAAAAAATGCTGGAAAGGAATTTGTTCCATCTTTCTCCCCTCACAGTACATATACAGAGTATTAATCTTCAGACAGGCAAAGGACGATAACTAGTGTGAGCAGGCATGCACTACAGTCAACAATGATTTAATTCCATTCTAGTTCTAACATTTAAAAACATTATCCCTTCCAAATATCATCAATCAAGTCCTTGTTTAGGAAATACCAAATTAGTCGCTGTTGCTAAAAGGCCATCAGTAGATTTTTATATTTCAGGGAAATATTCCACTGCTGGTTTTTTGTTCAGATTTAGTTGTTGGCTATTAACTTTTCAGTAGGAATGTTACAAAAGGCTTGTTCAGCACATCTCTATCTTCAAACTTGAGATGGAAGAGAACCATCTGCAGAGCATAAAGTATCCTTGCCACGACCATGATCTTGCAGGCAGCTGCTCTCCCATCCATGACAGAGGGAGCTGGTTTCAGTGCCTGTGATCTCCTTCTAAATTATCAGAAGTTAATGTGGTTCACACAAGTAACTGGGGTTATTCTGGCACGTACGTAATCTAATTAAGGTTTGATCACTAAGTGAATAACTGTGGTTTACTAAACAGCCTAGTGGGAAAAAATAAATGTGTTCCATGCCGAGAAAGAATGTGCATGAATGTACAAGAATGAGTTTTCAGTTAGGAACTCTACCTTGAGTTACCCACTGAGTTCAGTGTAGCTGCTCAAGGAGAGGAAGGCAAAATTTGCGACTGTTTTCCCTCTAATCCCACTTATAGTTAGTCCTTACACTCAGTTTATAGTAATTTTCTTCCATTTCTCATTTTACAACTTACTTTTAATAGGTAATCTTGCTGTGTTTGGACAGATTAGGTATCACACAACTCTGCTGCCCATTTTGTGGCTTCCTACGTAGTAAATACCCTGCAATGAGTATCATGTGTTTGCACAGTTGAAGGAAAAATTGATTAAATACAAAGCATGAGCATTTGTAAGTATGGTTCTGTATATGATTAGCAGAAAACTCTGAAGATTTGAACAATTTTGTTAAGATGAGTGAAAAAGGAATGTGAGCAGCTTGTTAGCTGCTTCATGAAATGGCTGCTCCATTAAACTCATCTGAAATTGCACCCATTTTCTACAAAAATGTCTGGCACCTGTTTCAAGCTACATTTTTTGTGGCCTGATCACAATGTTCAGAATGCAGTGGTTCACAGATAATATCATATTTTTCTAACAGAACACTTCAGTCAGGTTTTAAATTTCAGTCAAATTCAATGCCCGTTAAAGTCAATTTAGAGAGCTTGACAGATTTGAATAGGCAGTGAATGCACGTAAATTTTAGAGAGTTCTTTGTAGAGACACTCCCTCTAACACTGCTCTTATTTAATTTAAAAACTGCATTTTCTTATCTTGTTCCAGGATAAAGCTGCTACTTAGAAAATTTTGCAGCACTCCAATGAAATATGTAGAAATCAAAATAGATTCACTAACCTGAAATGGAAAGTAACTTTCCTGGGGCAAAGAATCCAACAGATGGCAAATCATAATCAGAAGCAGTAGAGACATCTGCCTAAACCTCTAGGCTACAGTAAAATACCTTTGACCCCAAATGCCTTTCTAAATCAACTTCCTCACCTGTAACACTGAGGATTACATTACATAGCAAGGATTATGTTGTGTTTATGTCTCTGTTACCGCATATAAACATGCCAACTAATACACGTGTGTGATCAGGTAAGTCTGGGCAATGGTTTCCTGGAACAGTTTACTGTGAAAATGTTCAGACAAAGCAAATGTCAGCCACTACAATTACAGTACTAATGTAAAGTTGATTGGGAGAATAAAAAATTGAAATTTTCTAATACATTTTGATGCATTTATATTGATCCTTTGATGTAGTTGTACATCAGAAAGTCGTCTCTGCAGGAATTAACATGGGCATCCAGAAGAGGATTAGATTTGCAGCAGCATGCACTGTGGTAACTATAGTTACTCTGCTGTTTCTGCAATTTGCAAACAGTGTGCACTCTTCTTCAAAAGAAAAGTTTATGTAAACAATGGATAACCTCATCTCTTTCTCCTACATTGATGGCTTAAGACAAGGAAATTGTTTGGGGTTTTTTCCTGGCTTATTTTTGGTTTGAAATTTTCATTTCTTTATTTTTGCCTATGTTTCTTGTCTGCTTTGGAGTATCCTTTCCTGTCTACTCTTCTTCTCTGTGTCCCAATGTGTTCATATCCCTGTTTTCATTATCATTCCCCAAACGTTTTCCTCATTCTGTGTTTCTATTTTTTTCATCAACAGTTAATTTGAGTCTCCAGTAAAGTCTCCCTTCCTTTCCCATTCCTCATAATTAGTGATGTTTGCCTCATTCTCTGATCTCCTGTAGCTCTCTGTACTTCCTCAGTGGGGGTGTTCTCTGCATTACTTCTAACATCACTTTCATAGCCCTCTCACTCTCCTATGTATTTTTTTCCAGGTTCTACTGTTTCTGAATCCCTCCTTCCTATCCTAAACAGACTGAGTAGTTTCTATTCCCTGTTTTCAGTTTCATAGTCCTTGTTTGACATCATTGTTTCCATGGCTTTTCTCCCTTCTTTTGATGTGTCTTAAGGCTGTCATACCTTCTCTTCCCTGCTCTTCCTTGCTGTCTCTTCTGGTCCTCAATTCCTCTGTGAAAACACTGTGTATGTCACACTCTTCTCTACATGGCTGCCATCTCCTGTCAGTTCTGGTTATGTGTTGTGTGCTTTCACAATCAGCACATGTGGGAAATGAGATATTTTGAAGAGATTGCTGCAATTCAATTCTGAGACCAGGCACTGGAAGGACAGCACAGCTCCTTCAGTAGATAGGAGAGTGGTACTGGATGTGACAGTCTGATTTAATGGGATGAACATGAACACATCCCATGAACATATCCCATGAACACATCCCAGTGTTAGAGTGGATTTCTCTGTCCTGAACAGTTTTGTTCATGTGCCAGTATTAAGAATTTCCCAGGCCACCAATCTTACTCCAATTCTGCAAAATTTCAGACTTGAGCCCTGTGCATGCTGAAACACTGCAATGGGTGCTCTTGCACCTCCCATCCACAATTGGTGCTTCTGTGTGATGACTTTTTCTTCAGGCTTTCAAACCTGAAGTTGGCAGATTTCTAGAATGAGAGCAACTTTCACACTCAGTTCTGACAACCAAGCTTTTTTTCTTGCAGTCACTAACTAAAGAAATTCAAGGAATGTTGAACTCTTGGTGAAGCATCACAGTCCAATTCTGAAAGCAATGACAAACTGATGGCAGAGTATCCTTGCATTTTGTATTAGAGACTACACTGTACCAACAAGTACATCAAATTCTGCACACTGATCAGCCAGCCTCAGCCTGTGCATTTTCCTGCCTGGCAGCAGCAGTCTTTGACATACTTAAATACAATATACCTAATTTTGAACAACTGTGTTGAAAGAATAATGCTGTTTCTCTCCTTTGAGGAAGGTATTTCCCTCGTGATATGTCAGTGGAGCTTCCATAAAAAGAAATGCAAGTGTGTGTGTGGGCTAAGCTAAAGATTTCCTTTTATCAGTTCATAAGGACAACATATTCCAACATATCTAGCAAAAAGCTGGAATGTTCACACAAAGGCTTGGAAATGCTGTCATCACTGGGTGGAATTATCCACAGTCTGCAGTTGGCAAAACAGTTGCTTGGGCTTTGTGTCCTAGAAATAGATTTAACACAACCTGCCACTGAAAAAAATTGGATTTCACTTACCCTAACAAGGGAGAGTTTTCTCAGCTGAAGGGAGCCTCAAAAGGTGAAGCATTTCCCTGCTGTTCGTGACTGCCAGAACTGTTCTTCCCTGAAGCTGCTGCTGGCTGAAGTTCCTGTTGTAACAGATCTGTGAACCATATTATGAGAAGAAAGGTCAGATAAGCATTGATACATTTTTCTAGTGTGCTTGAATGTATCAGTAATAACTCTGAGATTGTAACCTGGTGAGCTAGACTTTGTGCAGCTGCCAGATACAGGAAAGGTTCTTCTGTTCGACTTTTATTTCAATAAATTCTTCTCTCTAGTTTCTAATATAATCAACACTGCTTTCTTTAACAAAATCTTGTTTCACCAATTGTTACTGAAGTAGGCTGCTCCAAAGCTATGTAAATGAACTTCTGACCTCTGGGGGTGATAGAAGGGAGGCAAGAGATACTTGGCCTGTAGCACTTTGCAGATATGAAGCCAGAATACTTCCAAGATGCTGGCAGAAGTTAGTTAGAACAAAAAGCAAGTCAAAAATGAGAGGGATGTGTCAGTCACAGGACCAAATACTGACAGGTGTCAAGAACAATTATCTTTTACAGTGTCAATATTCTTGGTTTACTTCGCAAAAATATTTTCCCTCTACTGTCCTACAAACAGCAATATTAGAAACACATTTTCAAATGATATAAAGAATCACAGCCGGAGCTGGTTATTCAATAAAATGTATTTCACTTAATCTGGACACACGAAATCAGGAGAGATGTTTTATTGAAAAAGCTTCTAAAGAATGAATCCATGATACTACATAGAAAAATCCAGAACTTCATTAGGACAGTAGTCACAAGTTTTCCTTAATGAGGTGCATTTGGCCACTGCCATGAGTTTACACGGTGTTTTACCAGGTGTTAAAAGTGTCAAAAATTAAACTTCAGTCTTTCCACAAAAACATTGCCAAACAAAGATTTAAAGACACACAATAAATGAAGCTCAAGATTATTATTCTTGTTTTCTTTAGCATTTTATTTCCTTTTGAGCCTGCTGCTCCCTTTTGTGTGAGTTTCAGTGTCAGATCTAGGAAATGCTATGGATTTTCATCTGTATATGGGAATGCCAACATTATAAAAAAAGATCATTTCCTGAATAAGCCAGAGACCTGGAGGGCAGCAGTCTTCCAAATCTTGGAAAGCACACATGTCCTTCCATTTATGCTACTTTACCTCTAATGTCCCAGTTTCAAACCTCAGATTGCTCTGGAGTCCCAAATCTGGAGGTCTGAATTATTCAAAACTACTGAAACACCATTCAAACAGCTTTTTTCTAGCAGTAGATGTTTTGGCATGAGGATTGGGAGCACAGCCTTACGTGAAGGAAATTCAGCCCATGAATTCCTCCCCTGGTAACCAAAGGACATGGACACGTTTATTTCCTTTCATGGGAATTCCACCAGAAGCTGCAGATAGTGCTAGTCAGAGAAGTTCAAGGCCTTTTAAAATTTTAAGCAAGATTTTCCCAAACTGTGAGATTTTAGATGTAAAATACACCCTTCATCATTGCTTGATATTTACATTCAGATAAGCTATCTACAAAAGAAAGGTGTTTTTTCTGTACAGCTTGAGAAGTGAACTTAAACTGATGTAAAAAAACCTTAAGATTTCTGAGCTTGTTCTAATTTCTAATGTATTATTTGATTCATTTTGAGAACAGCTAACTGAAAAGGTGTTCTAAATTTAAATGTCTATAAGGAAAACTGGTGACAAATATCTGACATGACAATATCATGACAATTTAAAACTGGAATTCTTCTATGTCCTGGTGGCAAAAGTGATCAAGGACACCACTGAGTAAGATCTGAGAAAATAAAGGACTTTTAGTTGGGACGTGATTCTTCAGTTTTCTGCTAAAGTGCATGAAGTTAAATCTTTTGCTATCTCTATTCAAAACAGCTTCATTTTAAGGCATTTGGATGTCTAAACATAGGAGGTAGGTTCCTAAGACAATCCTGGTGTTGTGTGCTCACCCACAGTGAAATCAGCCCTTGGAAGCTGTAAGAGACAGCCAGAAATAATCATTTAAACACAACACAGCAGTGAAGAATGTGATCACATTTACTAGTGAGAAACTAGGCTTCTCCCAGGAAAGAGTCTTGCTCAAGACATCAACAGGAGACAGGGACCCAAGCTCTACCCCTGCCCCATGTAAAGCCAGCTCTGTCCCTATGGCCATCAAGGTAGACCCATGGAAGAGCTTTCCATACACGTGATTACAAGGTGTACTCTCAAAGCCTCCCATCCTTTTTGTTTTTGCAAGTTACATCTGCAGCCCTCATCTCAGTCTGTGTATAGGAAACATGACCCTTAATGCCTTTCAAGCTAATACAGAAAGCATTTGTATCTGGACTGCAGCATAACTGCAGAAGTGTCTAACTAAGTGTGCCAGCAGAAATCCAGCATATTTCCTATTCTAACAGTCTGTAATTTGAGTGTTTGTTCTCCCAAGTGCCTTCAAATTATGCCAATTTCTAGAGATTAGAGTCTAGGCTGCATACTCTCCATGAACAGATATACAGTGGATCTCTGTTTTAGTTGGAATAAGGTATATATTTGATCTGATTGTTTATTGCCTGAAAGAGCTATTCAGCTGGCTATAAAAATCGTGGTTTTGACATGAGAATGTTCCTGTGGCATTGTTTTACATAGCAGTGGCTGAATCTGAAACTTTAGATTCTCTTTGGACAATTCAACTGTGATGTGGTTTGAACTGGAGTACCCAAGGCTCTCTTTGATTCCCTACCAAGAGAGAAGTAAAATATTATTGCATGTTTCTGATGTCAAGAGAAGTCTACATTACTTTCTGTGCAGGATCACCTTGCTACATTACAGGTACATCTCCTTCCTGGCAAGTAATGATGATTAATTTACTCTTCTGTTGTAGGAAACAGAATTCAAGCAGTTGAGCTTATAAACTTGAACTTAGTCTAAATCACTCACTGGAAAATGTTTCTGTTTACACACAGAGTGACTAAGCTGGTAAAAGTCTCCTATTAATCCAGTGTCTCATACACTGACTCAAAACAGAATCATGGGAACATCCCAAGACCTCAGCTTCAGACAATGCATCTAGAAATTAGGTAAAAAAAAAAGCATTTTAGGCGCTGAATCCCATATACCACCTGAGTGTACTTTGAATATGTTGAAGCTCTTGAAAACTTTAGATGAAATGGAGATATATTACCAAAAAAATTTTATGTGCATGGATGGATTCCTGCTCTCCTTAACAATATAATGCTGTCTCCTGATAGAAGAAAGATATAAGAAAAGATAGCTACTCCTGTACATGATCATGTAGAACTAGAAAAACACTAAGGAAACACATGTAACAAAATACTCTGGTTTTTATTATTTAATTCTTTTGCTAAATAGATAAGTTGCTGATTCGAGGAGACTGATGTGGTGTAATTGCTACTGCAGATTGAGTTCACAAGGCACTGACCACTTTTCAGACCACAATATTTACTATTAACTGTTAATAAAAATTAGCTTAATTTCAGCTAGTGGGGAATTTTATGTTTACTAAGTTTCATTTCTCATATAGTTGGAAATTCAAATTGAAGGAATTTTTTATGGTTTTTTTTTTTTTTGCTGAGTTTTTACATTTACGTTGAGTCAGACCTTTTTGAATCATTCATGAGCAGCAGCTGCAAAAAGGATGATTTGAGCTTTTCAGAGTACACTGTGAAAAATATGGAACTGCTAAACTCCATTTCTGACTGTTCTTAGATGAACTGAGGCAGAGTTTCTCCTGGAGTTTTGCTTGAATGCGTCCTATAAGATTTGTCCTAGTTTTGCCTGTCTTCAGTAAAAACAACAGTGCAACTGGTCTGTTCTTTGCCTGTCACAACACAAATGGTCCCTTGAAACAAAGACCTACAATGTCAGCTTCAGTGTGGTGTATGAGTACTGACTGTAACTCTGCTTAGTCAAGAACATTATAAAAAGAAAACTTCAGAGAGATGGAAAAAAAAGCAGAGACTTTAGAAAGAAAAGATTCAGCTGTTTAAAAATAGATTTGGTCCTATGTGAGTATTAAAAAAAAAAGCTGTAACAGTCATATTTTTAAAAATAAAATAGCTCTACTGTGCAACTTTTGCTTTATTCCAACAGAATGGTGTTGTGTTGAATTTCAAGGCTGGCCCTGGAAAGCATCTTAGGTGGCAAAGCAAAGATCAAGGCCAATGTCAATTTTTTTCTAATTTATATCTCTCCAGTGCTTTCAGAATCTGGAGGCAAGATGAAGTCTGACTGGATTTAAGGTATTATGTTCCCACATATGTGTCATGAAGAAATTTGCCTGAAACTAAGAAGATCATAGAAGAAAAATCCCTTATTCTTTTTGGCTGCGTATAAAATGTGCATATGTGAAGTGCAACTCTGGCGAGGCTTTTCAAAATCTCTTGTTTCAGAGTGATACTGATGACTGGGGTGGGTATCCCTGAGCATTAATACTGCTATCAGCAAATGACCCTCTTCTCCAAGATCACATGAATGCCACACTGTGCTGTGCTGAAAGAAGAAAATGAGATTGTATTTCACTTAAGGACAGAATGAAAGCTTGAACTGGTTTCATATTTTCCCCCATGTTTTCTTTTCCACTCTCAGTTATATCTGTATGGCTGATGGTTAACAGGGTGCTTTGCTTCTATGTGAGGAAGCATTTGTAATTGCTTGCTCACTATTTCCCATAGCAACACAATGTCTCTGTTTAAGATCCAGTGGAGATGAGCAAACAGAAAAGCCTTTAAGAAGCATTTCGTAAAAGAAGCTCAATTAAACTTAACTCTTTCAGGTGAACTGTGCAGTCAGTATTTATTCTGGTATTAAAAAAATGTCTTGTCAAGGGCCAGAATGCCCTCAATCTTTAAGCTCAAGAATGGACATATTGGGTTAGATCCATTGTTTCCTGTAGATTCCTACAGAAGAACACAAAAGCAGGGCAGGCATGACATGATAAATGCCTTGTTATACCCTTTTCCTCCTTTCCTTCCCAACTTCCTATAAGCTATACCTGAGGAACTATCTTCACTAGAAGAGGTGTCTGTGTTTTTAAGTGCGGGTGTGTACAAAGTAGTTAGATTGCAAATAATTTTATCCTTTATTTACTCTACTAATGACAAGAGACAAATCACAGTCTCTGTATTTGGTTACATACTGCACTGATAGAACATGTAAGAAAAAACAGGCACAAATCTCAGACAGGAATCACAGACACTTCAAAAGGTCCAAATCTTTTATTGGGCCTTTTAAAGCCATGGAATGAGTATAGAAGTGCATAGCATTAAAATATCTGCTCTGATGACCACATCTATTTCCCAAAAAATTAAAAGATCAAGTGAAGTGTAAATTAAGACTCATGTCAGGCGAAAGATGAAGTATCCTAGAGACATATTCAGCACATGGAAAAGGCTACAAAAACATGGGTAAGGCTACACACAGCAAATGGTTTGTGCCCCAGCCCATAAACCAAAGTATGTGCAGGACTTTGTGCACAAGTCCTGCTCTTACAGCAACATTTTGTAGAAACAGTAGCCTTTTACAACCTGCATTTCTGCAGAATCCTTTTCCCCACCATACACATTACCTACTTGTTGATAGCGATAGTGGCTAAGAACTTGAGCTAGGTAAAGAGTTCTACCTGCACAGCATTTCCTGCAAAAGATTTTGAATTCAACAGATCATTCACCAGCACTGCCAACTCTCATCACTTTTATTGTAAGACCTTCCATATATGAAGGGTGCTTCAAGCCCTGGGTCCTGGAGTCATACCCTAGATTGTATTAGCTGCAGTTTTACCTTCCTTTCCCTCATGTTTATGTCCCTCACAACTGCAGAGAAAACCTTGAAAACAAATACGCTAAAGCCTGAGAACTTAACAAATGAAAATAATTACCAAATTTTAGCTCCCATGATTACCAACCCAAACCAGCTCATGTGAGCCTTGTTCAGGCAGGTCTGCCAACACCTCACAGGGCTACAACAGCCCTGACTTTCCACCAGCCTGGTCTTTTTCTTTACAGTTTCTCCAGCCAAGAGTGCTCTCATTACTTGGACAATGGAAAACATCCTAAAGTAGTCATGTTCTCACTCTTCAATTTAGAAAAATAAAAAATTGCCACTGCTTTGAAGTAACATTTAAAATAAATGTTAGCTAATCTCTGATTACTCACTAGTAGCTTCTGGGTTTCTAATGTTCATTTTCCATTTGATAGAGATAAATTTGGATTTCAAGTATAATGATCTCATATTTCTCCTTTTAAAAATCATCATGAAACATATGGAGGTGGTTTGCAAATACTAGTGAAACATGCACTGTGAGCACAGCAGTGCTCTGTTGAAAAGGGCACTGTGTACATTAGAATGCAAGGAAGGATAAAGACTTCAGTCTGTAAAAAACAGACTATCTTTTTCCCATCTAAACTGGCATAAGAATACTATTCTCTCTCATTTCTGGTTTTAGTCAACTTTATTTTCATGGTTTGTTTCACCACTAGACCTACAGAGATGAATAGCAGCCATTTTACACATGACTTAGAGCTACTGTACTGTATCAAAGTATTTATGTAGGATATTATAATGAGGATTTTTCCTCTGCTGCAACAAAATTGTGGTTATAGACACTTTTAAAGAGGCCCAGTGGTTTATGAAAATATTAAGTGACAGCGAATGATAATCAAGGTTTTAACCTCAAAAACATTAAGTTCATGGAAACAACAGACTAATACAAAATAAGTAGTAGTACACAAAAGAGAGTAGGGAGAAAATGAAAAATGTCCAGGAATGTAGGTCTTCCATTTAAGCATGCAAGAGAACAAAAGAAAGTCATACAGAAAAGCATACTGCCATTAGTGTAAATAATTTCTATTTTCATTATCCAATCTGACAGTCTTTCTATAACAGCTACATGTATGGCATGGGATGCGTTTGGAGTAATTTATGTCATCCAACTATGTGGTTTTTGTACTAACTCCTATTTTTTTACCCAGCAGGTCAACGTGATAGACACATAATATAAAAATAACCACCTAAAGTCTGGAATCTATCACTAAAATCCAGCCACACTGACAAGGTCCCTCAGACCCGTGTGACGTGAGGGCTGCCAGCTTTACCGCCCGTGAGGTCTGGATGCTCATTCCTCACGCATCCATTTGCAGATCTGATGTGCACACGCACAGAAATGTTGGCTTTTTACAGAACGGTAAAACCGGGCTTCTCCCGGCCGGCCCACCTCAGCCAGGCCCTGGCGCTGCAGCCGTGGGTGCCGTGTGGCAGCGGGCCGGGCTGGGCTGGGCTGGGCTGGGCTGGCCGTGGCACACAGGCCATGCCGGAGCACCCGAGGGCCACAGCGCTGCGGCCCCCGCCGTGAGCCGTGCGGCAGCTGCGCCTCGGGAGCAGCGCGGTGTCCTCACCGCACCGAGCTGTGGGCGCACGTCCCCAGCGCTCAAAGGCAAATGAAGGGAAGAATATAAATTCAGAGGAATTAAAAACCAATCAAACCCCAAAACATTACAATATTCTTACTGCTGTGCGTGGGGCCGCTCCAGAGCTGCCTCTGCTTTGCCTCGGAAAGGGGCGAGCGATACAACGGGGCCCTCTCGGAGAGCGCGGGAGTCCTGAGGGACGCCCTCGGCTCTCCCCCTCTCCCTGCTTCGAGCAGCCTCGGCTTCTCCAGGCTCCCACCACTCTGCTGCCTTCGGGATCATCGTACCATTTCAAGGTATTCCATGTGTTTATTACATTCTGATTAAAACTGAAGAGTATGGTTTCAAAAGGCACAGCAGGGTCGCTGCTGCCAAGGGCGGGGTGTGCGTTCACCTGCCTCTTCCCCGCTCCTCACCAACAGGTTGGTGCTGGCACTCGCAAGAACTCTTCTTACGTGCCAACTCCATTAGTTAAAATGGCGAAAAAACCCACCTGAAAAATAAACAGTGAAAAATTAAATAGCTCTCTGTCATCCTAGTGAATTAAATTAGATCACAGCAAGGCCCAAAGTGTGCCAGAGCAGGTGTAAGAAGGGAGGTGCACAGCCAACAATAGGAAGCGGGAGGAGCGGGAAGAAGGTGAAGAGATTAAGTGTCCTCTTGAATTTATTGAGTTTCTTTGTTTTATTTTATTTTAACTCAGAAACTCTGACATATCAGCCTGGCATTGTCAGGCCTTTCTGTTTAGTCCCTGGTATGTGCCAGTGGAGTGCTGCCAGCATTTTGGAACCTGGCTCAAGCATCCACCACTGCACCTCTCTCTGCTCACAAGGGCTAGCAGCAAAGAGCTTTCTCCTTTATAATACGAAAAAAAAATGTTCCCAGGACAGGATTCACTTCTATAATATTTAGGAACAGATTTTCCCATTATGCTACAATGACTGAAATGCAGCCTGAGCCTCTTCCGTGAATGAAAACTAGAACCTGCCGCAGTGCCTAGGTGTGCACATCCCCAAAGTTTTGTTCTAAGAAACATCCTGGAGAGGAATGTTACCTTCTCCTGTGCAAGGCAACACACTGATACAAGTATCTGTAACTTTTCTAATGTGAAATGTGAATATTTTTTCTTAAAAATCGCTCAATAAAAGCTTGAGGAAAATGCTGTGCAGGAGAAAGCATTATAACCTGCGCACGGATTAACCTAATAAAGTGTTCATATTGGCATAGTATCAGAAAGCTCTTTTGGGTGTGATAAAATTTAGCAACTAATGCTGCCTATCTTTTTATGCCTTTCCTGGAAAACTGGAGAGAGCAAATACATTGCCTTTGAGCTTTGCTCTTATCCTTCCTCCCACTCCACAAGACAGAATGGGTTTTGTCAGTGCTAGAGGCAGATTCCAGAGTTTCTAGTATAAAGACATAGGGATAGCAAAATGCAGTGGTTGAAGTTTAAATCAGCAAATTTACAACAGGAAATAAAATGTATTTTTAACACTAAGGTATATAACTGCTGGAGCAGTTTACCACAGGCATGGAAAACTCAGCATGTTTTGCACTCCTTAAATTTCAGCTGGTTATCTTTATAAAAAGGTATTTTCTACTTAAGTTTTTGGAGCACCCATGGAAATTGCCAGATAGGATAGACAGGAGGTCAGGTCAGGCCAGACCATGAAAACCACTCGTTTTTACTACAAACCATCCTCTGTACCTAACAAGCCATAGCCTGAGAGGCTTCCAAAAGAGCAGCACATTTTCTAACAAAGTTGACTTGAAAGCTGAAGCTGGAGTGTGTGCTCCCTCATTCCACTGAAGAGCAGATGTCCCAAGCAGACTGCAGAGAATGGTGAATTTGGAAGAAACTCTACAGCTGAGGCCAAATACATTTAGTTCTCTATACATGACTATGGATTTTGGAGAAAGTAGTCAGTAATGCAAGTGCTATACAGTCATACATCTTTTCCTTTACAGTTTCATTTAATATTGACCACTTCCAAAAGCGTATTTGGATTTTTTTTTTTTGCCTCTATTGCCAATTTCCCCAAAGAGCAAAGACAGAGATGTCACTGATTTTAATTTCACTATGCATATTCATTATAATTATCCACTCTCAGGGTCAATGTAACCCAAAAAAAAAGAACTGAAACCTAACTTGAAAAAAACCTGACAAGTGTCAGCTCCTATTACCAGTTGACTGGAATAGCTGCACTTGATATGGAATATTTCTTTTTGTCTAATGTCCAGCTAGAAATAAATGTTCAAGGGGAAAATGTGATAGAAGAGCAATAAGAAAAAATAAGCTGTAAACATCAATACAGGATGTTAAACTCTGCAAGATCACTTAGCAACAGTAATGCAATTAAATCAATACTCTGGCATCAGTGCTATGTATTTCAGGACTACAAGTTTTGGTATTTTCCAGACTCTTCCACCTTATAGCTGCCCATTAATTACCTTCATTTGTCAGCTGGCAGTACAAACAGGGTACAAATGTTTAGTCTGCTGCTCGAGTTAATATCTCGGAGCTGCAGTAGACAGAAGGTTTCCAGAACTCTGCTGTATAATCAGCCTATGGAATTGTTTAGCTTGGATGTTTGCTAGTACTATTAACATGTTTTCTTTTTCTTGCAAATAAAGCAACAGATGAAAATGTCTCAAGTTAATACTAGCTTGTTTGCATTCTTAACAAAACCATTTTAGTCCAGAGCAGTTATTCTGCCTCAATATCAGTTTTAGATGTTCTTACCTACAAGTTGCATTTTAGCATTCAGTTTTAGGGCCAGAATGATTTACACAGTGGAAGATTTGCGTAAGCTGCCTCGTATTCCCACCTCATGAATAACAGTGTAGGCAGAAATGGAGGTGAAAGCAGGTCCATGAACTAGGCTGTTCTGTTGGTCTTCTCAGGCAGTGAAGCAACAGCATAGTGAGACAAGCAGCACATTGAATGCTACTGCTGTGCTCCCACCAAGGGAAACAAACTTGATCCTAAGCATTGGCTCCCTCAGTCACTTGGTGGGGCAGAAAGCAAAGCAGAGTATAAACATGCATATGCACAAGAGCTTTCCATCAAGCCTGGCACTGGACCAGGCTTCCTCATTGCTGTGTAAGCCAGCCAGTGCAATGCATCATCAAAACTGGAGATAGCATATCATGCCATTCCTTTTCTGAAGGACCCATTTATTAGCAGCAGACAATTCAACATTGAGAGAAATCCTAGCAAAAGACATAGCTGGGACCCTCCATCTACAGTTCTGCTGAAGTTAGGAGGTACCTTCAGCCTGTTTAGTCACTCAGCCAGGACGGTAACTGTGTCAGCATTCCTTGGAGGAGAGCTTTCCTGTGAGCAGCAGTATCAACTGCTCATAGTGCTACTTTTTTTTTACCAGCTGGAAGCTAACCGAATAGATACAGATGAGATTCAACACTGTTCCTTAAAAGACTTTTCCAGAGCATGACAGTGTGACTATTTTGATTTACACTTGCTTTCTCAGGTTTTTTTTTACACTGCAGCTCCAAAAAAAGAACAACAACAACAACAAAAAAAAGGTGGTAATTCAGTGACCTGGTAACTTTTTCCACATAAAAGCCAGTAGCAGAATTGGCATATTGACCTAGTTCCTCGTTGCAGCAGGCTGGTGTGGATGTAACAGACAGATATGCTAGGTACAATGATCTTGCAATGTTTTACAAATGTCAACTAGCATCGATAGTTAATATTTGCAGGACTGGTCTTGAAGTCAGGGACAATAAAACTATAGATCTTCACAGAAGAGAGAATGTAAGTGGTCTTTGCTGTCTGTCCATGTGGAAGTACCTACTTCATCTTGTTTGTGACAACTACTGAAGACAACAATATTGCCAGTTTACTTGTCTCTATACATTAAAGGAAAATGATGCAGATTTCTGTCTTCAGTGGTGTTGCTTCTGGCTCTTGCTGAGGCAGTCTGCAGGTTTATACAGCTGAACTTTCCTCATTTATTTTATACAGATTCTTTTTGTCAATATAAACACAGATCAAGTCTATAATGTTTTAAAAATGAGAGACAAAAGAGGGCAGCTTGTCCCCAGAGGGAGGATTTGAGCCTCCGGGTCAGACAGACTGGGAAATTTCCTCCTCGTGTCTCAAGGGCTGTTGCTAAGGAGACAACTTTTGCTTCAGTGAGGCTGTGGGATGGACTGGTTGACATATTTGTGATATTTCTGCTATTAAGAAAAAAGAGAAGCACAAGCTGTGAAGTCTTTGTCAGGATAGAGCACAGAAACCCACTTAGGAGGCTCTTTTTAGCTGCTGTTCTTAATTCTACTGACAAAAGTTGGTAACCTTACTATTTGTCTCCTTTCTTTTGCAGTCAACTTCATTTCAGATGAGAAGGAAAATATTGCTATGAATGGTAAGGAGGTACCTTACTACCAGCAAAAATCCAAGGTGAGCACAAGCTTTCCCAGGGAACAGCTCTCCAGCTAGGCATAATCCTTCCTTTACAAGTTCAGGAGGTAATCATTCCAAACTTAGTTCCATCTGCATATTCTCTATCAGTATGCTTTTACAGTAACAGGAGGTAGTATAAATGGACATGAACTTGTTTCGCCCAGATAGTGCTCCTGTGTTACTGAATCGTTTCCATGATGCTTTTAAGTAGCAGAAGTATTTGGCTTGGTTGAGAGCTTAAAATTACTATTTTTACATGTAACCTTCCAGCATTCCCAGTTTTGATTTTGTTTTCTTCACATTGACGTTTGTTTCAATAGATTTGACTTTCACATCAGTTGTGTGACTGAAGTTGCAAGACTTCTATTGTCCAGTCTATTTTTTCCCTGTGATGATCTTTCTATGAGATAAATTAATCTAGATTAACATTTCCTAAAAAGGAAAAGAGAGGAGTTTCCACTGCAGCACTATTGAGAATCAAAAGGTCATTCAAATCTGATATACTTTTAAAAGTTGTACTGTTATTACTGTTCTGATTAGAAGTGTACTGCTTCACCAAAATAGTTACATGCAGGAAAGGCTTTTGGGTGGGTACCCGTATGTAAATGCAGAGAAACCTAACACAGCTTCTAGAATAAGTTCTACTTGAATAAGCATGTTCATCTGCACTTAGGATATTCTGTCAAACCTTGTAGCAGTAAAACTACTTGGAGCAGATAAGGCTCCCCTAGCAATCTATGCCTCATCTAGGAATAGTAAATAATAAGCCCTTCCCCTGTTCCCTGAACCTAACTTTACAAAACAGTTGTACAATACTGCGGAAGGGCATGCAGGTTTTATCAATGAGTTCCATTCTCCTACCAGGTGAAGTGAGACTCCCTTCCCCAGTAACAATGGTAAGTTATTTTCTTCACTTGGCTTTGGTCCTTCAAATTCAGACACACATTTTGATCTTTAACCTTTAAAATATTTTCTGCATCAGTGATGTAAATTGGCTTACAATGTATACTTTGAATAGCACAGATCTTTCAGATTGAAGGAAAATGCAAGCATGTGAAGTAGGCAGATGGCAAAGGAGGATCAAGGAGCCTTAATAATTTCTTTTTATTGAATCTCTCTTATTTCACTGTAATAGACACCTTTATTCCCAAGTCTACAGAGAACTAAAAGCAAAACTGGAATATGGAAAGACCACGTAGAGCTGAATTGTCTATATAATTGTCTAATAATTCAATAATTTCAATAATTGTCTAATTCTTTAACTAGACATTAAAATAACTTATCTAAATAACCCAATAATTCAATAATACAAATATATGTATTTACATTTACATTTTACATGTATTTACATCTACTACTGATTCTATTAGAGGAATAAAAACATTGTTCCTTTGGATTACACAGGAGGCATAAACTATTTGGTTCCTTGATGGTCTTTTGTTTGTACTTTTATGCTTTGAGGGAAGAAAACCTAAATATTAAAGGTGTGCTAAGAAGGGTGTCAAACTGTGAAAAATGTGTCAGTTAGTACCAGCTACTATTCCTACTCCTGAGAAGGAGCAGGTCCCCCAGGCAGGTGAGTGAAGGCTCGTGACAGCTGGAGAAGAGTAAGGCTTACTTAGTGTGGGGGCTGGCTGCTTTCCAGGGGTTCAAAACTGAAGCAAGAACACCTGGAAAAACTCTTGAAATGACCTAATGTGCCACAATTTGCATGTCTTCTGTAAAGTAAAAGGCAATTTTATTGTTGTTGTTGTTACTTTTTATTTTGGTGGGAGATATAATAATGTTCTGCAATACATTGTATTTTTATGGAGCATTGTTTCATAAAATCATCACCTCCTCGATGCTGAGCTAGTAGGAAAGAATGAATTTCATTGTAATGTCACTTAGATCTATCACCAGTCAACTCTGGTTTCTTCTCACGTAATTACTCATCTCATCCTAAACTATTTATATCTTAGAAATACTCAGTTTATTTTTCCCACTCAGAAGGAATGCAACTAGAACAAATTGAAAACAAAAGGAAAAACCCAAAGTTGCTTCAAAATGAGCGAGCATGGAGTTATTCTTCTGAAAAACACTTTCAGCTCTTGATAAATTATTAACACTTTAAAAAAAGCCTAAATTATAAGAGATTTTGCAGACTTTTTGTGCTGAACGCTTTTTTCCTTTTTAAAGGTTTCTAGTAAAAAAACCCTACTTTGTTCACATTGCATTAATTCTTACTGCCTGCAGAAATTATGTTGGAAGGTGTCATGTTTTAAAAAGGAGTTTCCAGTAATTTTTCCGCAATACTCCTTTGCTTGTGGGACTGAGCTTGTAGTCAGTAATATATAGAACAGGGGCTTCAGTTCTTTCAGAGTTGGTATGTTTTACACTCTGAGTATGTTACTCAGTTTCTCTAACAGGTTCTCTGGAGAACTGCTGCAATACATGAAGCTGGGGCACCTCGATGCTCAACCAAAGTGACTCATTAAGTTGCTTTGCACATATTTAAAGTTCTGACACCTTCCCTGTTCATATATTCTAAATGTGTGGGGAACATTCTTTGCTAACAAAATGTGATTTCAGCTAAGCCATGGCAATTCTCAGCAGCTGAAGATCTCTTGCTCAGTTGTCACATATTGCTATAATTCACCTTCTCTCTGATAATATTTGCATTATAGCTATTAAAATCCATTAAAGTAAGCCATGTGCAGAATTTTTGGCTTTGCCAAAGAGGATGGCAAATAGAAGCTGTGATATTATACCTTGTGGTTAATATTGAGGCCATCTGGGCCCCAGGAAAATCAAAAGGAGTTTTGCCATTACTGTAAATGCCACGGAGTTTTCACCAAATTTTGCAACTACATATGCCTAGATATATTCAAGATAGGTTTTTTTCTCCTTTACAATGGCGTAACTATGAGAAATTTTCTCAGGAAATGTGAATCTCTCAGAAAATGAGAATCATACCCACACAATACATTCATAGCCACTGGTTAAATCTCTGATATGTTTCCATTTCCCCTAGTCCTGAGGAGGACCCTCAGTGGTGGCTCAGCTACATCAGATTCCAACCTTCCCAGATCTGTGGGACCTCACAACACCTTATCAATAGAAGATGAGATGAAAACTGCAAAAAAACTCTCTGAGATTTCTTTTCCCCATGGATGTGCAGGAGGGATGTAGCTCAGGTTCATCCTTTTACTTCCTGAGGATTCACCGGAGCCAACAGCTCCTCTCTCCAACAGAGCTGCAGAGAAGCAACTGTTTTGCTGATGCGGTCTGGGTCATGGTGCAGGAGGGTGTGCAGCAAGGCAGCATCTGTACTAACAGCTGGTGGAGAGTATCCAGGTCTACAGGGTCTTCCTTTCAAGGGCACAGCCCTCCAGCTTTCTATCAAAGTAAAATCAACCACTGCTTTGAGAATAGCCAGCTGGAATTGAGGGGGACACAAATATGGTCTTGTAGCAAGAAGAGTGCTGTGGAAACACATCTAATTCACACAAATGCCTGACAACTTTCAGGTTCTTTCAAGCATTTCAGTGCTATTAGGTATTTAAATAATGTCTGCTTATGCCTGAGGCTCCACTTCCCTTTCAGAAATAGGTCTGATCACAGAGATCTGTAAGTTCAGGAATTAACTGAGGAACGCTTAGCTAAAAATAAAAACACATAAGCTATTGTAGCCTCTAACTGGTTCACCACATAACAGACTTTCTATTTAGCAACAAAAGTCAGCACTAGCATCACACTTCACTGCTTTGCAGTCGATAGAGACTTCTCACTTCACGCAGGATATAGGAAATCAGTAATGCTAATCAAGGCCCAAGTCTCCAGGAGGCTCTACCAGTGCAAACTGGGAAGTCCAACTGGTGAAATCTCTTAGGAAACTGCATCTGTGTACAGGAAGAATGAACTTAAACTAGAATATTTGCAGAAAAGAGCTGGAAGGATCATTAGGGAATGAAAGGCCTTTTAAGAGATTTAAATAGAGCAGCTTGTTTAGTCTGGCAAAATTAAGATCAAGGGAGAAAATGAAAGCTGACGACAAATACACTGCTGAAGAGGGGTAAACACTAGGAGAAAAAGCTATTTAGGGTAAAAGACAGCACTAGCACAAGGGTACAAACTGACCCTTAATGATTTTAGAGTGGAAAAACCAGAAGGTTGCTGCAAGAGTGAAATGTTGGAACTACGACAGCAGCAGTGGAAATAAAGGGTTTAAGATGGAGTTTGGCCTTGCTATGAAAGGGACTATAACATGGGACTTTACTTTAATGCAGTTTTATCTTTTTAAGACCTAGTCTACAAACAAACACATACTGAAGTAACTCCAGCCATTGCCTCTTCAGCAGTGAGCAGGACCTTCACACAGCAGATGAGTTCCACAAGAACAATGAAATTAGTCCAGGCTTCCTCATGAGCAAGAGAAAAATGCACTTGGCTTCATTGCATTTGCAATTTGTTAGTTGTAGAACTAAGGACCAGCTTCAGATCTCACTGCATTCATAACCAAATACAAAACTAATTTGCTTGATTTCCTACAGTAAGCATTATAAGCACATAGGTTCTGAGTTTAATGATATTTTTGTTATTTCTACAACAGAGGAGAGAGAGTTGGAGGGAGAGTGTAGTTAGGGTTTTCATAACTGTTGTAAAGTGCTCATTTAAAAAAAAAATTTAGAAACATTGGCAAGTGTCTACCACTAATGAAGGAAGGACTTGTCAACAGTTCCTCGGAGCAGTTTCTCCTAGGATATGTGGTCTTAGACATCTTAAGAACTTAAAAAAATTATTTCAAAGCTACATTGCTTTGCAGTGCTGTATTAATGAATAACTTGGCAAAAAGACTTTGCATTTGCTTATGAACAGGCTAATGGCTCTTCCTAGAATTCTCATCCTGTTACATCCAGAGACTGTATCTTAGACTTCTGTCACGGCCTTGTATTCTCACAGTATTGATGAAATGCCTTCTAACTCTCTAATCAGAACAGAGAAAAAGGGTCTCTAAAGACAGTGCCTTTCTCCTGTTGTGTTGCTGACCCACAGGTGTCTGCTTGGCTGTCACATTTCCATACAACACAGTGAGGCCTTGCTTGGGTGTGTGGCTTGTCTTTAATTGACTGGCTCTTCACAAGTCTTAAACAGAGGGAAGCAAAGCATTATAGCCACATCTCTTTATTCTTTAGATTTAGATTTATGGTTTAGATTTGCTGGTTTAAAATTCCTTGTTATATTTTGTCTGATCAGAAGAAACTGTTCATCTAGTACAGTAAGTGTTTGCAGGCAGACTATAAAAGTATCAGTTATTCTCTTTCAGCATACTCAGCTAATGGGTAATCTTACTCAAAGATCTGAACTATTTATTTATAAAACACAATTTAAAAATGATCTCTGATGTAAAACACTTACTGTAGGGAGGATTTGGGCCAGTTGGATCTAGCAGCATGTAGAAGAGAAGGGGAAAACAATCCTATAAATGGATGAGATTAAGAAGACTTATGAGATCATCTTGAAATTTCCCCAAGATAAACAGCAGGAATAAGTTACCATAGAAAACAAGTGGTGATTATTTGTGCATTCAAGAGTTACCTGACTTTTTCTGAGGTACACTGAATTATGTTATTCCAGAGTAGGATCCTGTTGTGGTTAAATCTAAGATCCATGATCTAAACTGGGCTGAGTGGGAAACTTCCAAGGCCACCTATGTATTACTGGAAATAAAAATGGGGGTTCTGTGAAGATTTCCCAACTCAGTATTCATTTCTTCATCCCTTTCTTGTGCTCTAGACAGCTCAGGGGATGGCAGCCAGAAGGAAGACATGCTTAGTACTTTACTGTGGCCTTGATACAAGGAACTGGGGGAACAGGAAGGGGGCAAACCCAGAATCACTGAAGCATTTTGAACTCATACAGCTTTCCACAGAGAGCTCTATTTCTGATTGCATTCTGACAACTACTCAGACATATAGATATTATATTTTAAAGTGTTAATTCTTCCTTCATTCCACAGGAATGAAGTTAACACAATTTCACTGTAAAAATGAGCTGACAGATAATCAAAAGAAAATTCCCAGAGTACCATGGAGTGAGATTATCGTCAGGCCATATCTACAGCTTTCAGTTTGTCAAACACTTTTACAGTAGAGAAATCCTTATTTCCTCAAACCTAACTGATACTGTGATACACCTCATAGGTGTAAATTGTTACAGTTTTATGGATGGATTTGAGATATGTCATTGTTTCTTTTTTCGTTTTCTTTATCAAGTCTGGATATCACTGAGTTTTATGGAATGTGTATGAAATGCTACTTGAAACAACACCTTACATTGTGGAGAGAAGGAAAACCAGCAAAACTATGACATGTTTTGCTTTTCAAAGTGTTCTTTTGCAGCTTAAGTTATGACCCCTTTGTTTATTCATCTAGACTGTCTAAGGATATTTGCCAGTAACACAGGTTTCTAAATGTGGAAAAAGCTTCTTATCTTTTTTAACTCTCCTACCACCACACTCACATTTGTAACCAGAAAACACCAACTGGACAGGGAAACACATTCAAAACAAATATAGTTTTAATCAGGAGACGTGACTGAATAGATTATTACATGAGTTTTAAAAGGAAAATGTGGAAGTTCAGTATTTCAGATTATGTGTCCTCCCTACTTTGACTCCTTCACGTGCAGATGTTTTGCACACAAAAAAGAGCTGGCTGACCTGAAAAGCTGGGATGTATCAACTAATAACTGTATTATGAATTTAACGCTGGTAGAAAACATAAGGAATATGAACAAGCAGGTATAGAATGCCAATGAGAGTATATATTCACCTCCCTTGAATGAAACTAGTGGAAGTTTGCCTTGCCAGGACATTTACCCGTAAAAGGAAACAGTTCACAGAATCAAAAAAATAGCCATGCGCAAGCCCAATTGGACGTATCTCTGCCTGACAGTGATGAACTTTTTATGAGATAGTTTAAATTACATCTTTTAGACATTTCCTAAAAAGGAAGAGATAGAATTGTCCACAGCAGATTAAAAGATGTGTTAAGAAACAATGAACAAACAGTCCCAAATTGGACTCTGTAGTATTTTAATTTATTTGCACTTAGCACACATCTGAATATCAAAACAATAAGTAAAATTCAGCATCAATTTATACTTTGCCTGACTTCCTAGACTTTTGTGTGGGCTACAACACAGTACACAATGAGCCTGACTTTCTAAAGAAATGCATTTTGGAAATCTCAGTATGGATGCATATATATGTGGGATCCTGAAGTACTTTTGGAAACCTTGGTTTGTTTCAGTCAGAGTGAAAATAAGCAGCTAGACAGCAGAGAGAAATCCTTCTAGTATGCCTATACTCTCCCAGTGCAGAAAGGAGCCCTTTTTAGACATGAGAGAAACCACACAACAGGATTTTGCCCTGCTCCCAAAGATGTGAAAGCTCTTAAAAACCCTAATGCATAAGTAATGTCAGTTTATTTGTATAAGTGCGCATACTTATGTCTTAAAATGCATATAATGGTATAGATTGGGGTTTATTCTACAGCAGAAAAAGCTGCATTATCCAGTGGGTCAGCCACTAACTCATGACCATCTTTTCTCAGATTTGCCCACTGGCATGATGTATCTTCCAACATGCCAAGGGCTAAATGGTTATGATTTAATGTAGTAAGGAAGCTTTCCGAATGCACCTTGCAAATGCAGGTTAACAGGAGAGAAGGAGGCAGTAGGACTTTTTAAAATCCATATTCAATTTTTAGAACTACAGAGGATTCCTACAAATGGAAAAGTGTGTAATTTCTATTTTGCTTGCTGTCACATTGTATCATACACAAAGGCACAAAGGCACAAAGAAAGCAAGGCACAGGGAGCACACTTTCATCTGTGACACTTCACAAGGTACATGGTTGAAGAGACAAAGCCCACAATTCCAGCAGGGGCAAGCTTTCGGACTGTGCATAAACTGGTGTGCTCTTGGGCTTCTGGCTATGGGGTATGCCCTGGCAGCATCCTATCTGAGATCAGAGGAAGACCCAAACAGACATTCATTTTCCGTTTCTATGCTCAGTTTTCAGTAGAAGAAGCTGAACATACGTGGCAGAAGGGAGCTAGGCATGCTTTAGCTTTGTCTTGATGCTGTTCCACTGCAGGCTCTTAGCTTCTATGTGCACTGTGTCTCCATTGCTCAATGCCAACATAGTCTGAACACATTTCTAAGTTAACAGAAAAAGCCTACAGGGTTTTTAAGTTGGTATGAGGGCACTGAGACTTCATTAGGAATGCCATAGCCTCCTACAGCTTATGGGACAGTTATGTCAGAGCCAATTTTTTGTAGCATAAAATAATCCCCTTTCTATGTGACTCCCTCATCCTGACAAAATTATTTGGATGCCACCCCACATGCAGACTAATTACAGTTTCCCTCTTTTCATTCAATAACTGTAGGAAGGGAAAGTATCTTTTGATTACTCCCACATCAGGGAGCAATCCACAATATTGACTAAAGGTAAATATTTTTTATGATGCAGCAGTAATTAAGGATGTCTGTTTCTCTTGCTGGTTTGCTTTAGGAATAGAGTCAGATACTCTGTGGCTCCAGGGTAGTTTAAGGTTACAAATAACGTTAGGGCAGAGTGTCCTGTGCCTCACTTAGAACGACTTAACCAGAGAGTCCTTTCATGGTGGTCTGATTGCACCTGTTCACACTTAACTGATTCTGCACAAATCTGACCTCGGCTAAGGTGCAGGGAATTTCCCTCTGTTGCTGGCCACGTGTTGTGGTAGTTCTTGAACTGTGATGACAGCCAGGCTATTCTAACTGCTCTCCAGACACAGGATGAGATAGTTCTTGTTCCCCAGCACAATTCCAAAAAGAAAAACGATAATAGTCAAACAAGTAAGTTAGATGCCTTGCTTGTAATCCTTGAATATTAGATTTCCTGAAGCCATCACTATACCATTTTGCCCTCTTTTCCAGGTCATGTAATCATATTGCCTTATGGTTGATGATTGTTCAAACTAAGAGCAAAGCCTAGATTTTTTTCCTTTAAATGGTACTGTTTTTCATAGGAATTTAGAGAAAATATGAACTTAAGGCATTTATCATGGAAATCTTACACAGTCTGTTGAACATAGGTATTTATAACAGCATGTTGTGTATAGTCTAGTAAAGCACTGCAGTTCCATATAACAGTACTCCTTAGATACCCCAGCTAATGCTCTTAGGCTAAGCATTGCCCTCCAAACATTTTACCTGTAATTTTTTTCCACCTAATTTGGCAGAATTTCACCCAGTTAGATGTACAATCTCATCTTTTTTTTTTTTTCTTTCCTAGCGATGTCAGTCTCAGAGGTGAAGACATTAATTTGCCCAAGCTCATGGCACAGACCAACTCTGTGCTAGAGCCAACAGAGCCTAAAAGTTCAGGTTAATGCTGTAGTCAGAAATCTTTCTCTTTGCCTTTGCTCTTTCTGTTATCTTGGTTGTCTGCCCTGGCAGTGCCAGGGGAAATTCCCTCCACTGTGCCAGTGCAAGCACAACTATCAGTGTTGGAAAGCATGCTACTTTCAGGATGAGAAACAGTATTCCTCAGTGTGCACTTCTTTAGTGTGGTTGGGCTCTCCACAACTCTCCCACAGGGTATAGGGCTCACTGTAGAACTCTAGTGAAAAATTAGCATATTTGTGGCTTACATTTGAAAGTAATTTCATATGCCAAATGCAGCAAAAGCAACCCTGCGGATGCAGAAGGTCACCCTTTACGGTTGGTTTGTTAAGTTGCTGTCTCCATCTGCATTTTTCTAGTGAGAGCAGTTTGAATGATGTAACAAGTGATGTGAAGCTTTTCTGAATTTAGAAATTACTTGATGATTAAACATAAATACATGAACCATGAACTGCAGATATGTGTATCTGCCAGGAGAGGAAATAGAAAGATTATGACTAAGTATATTCTCACAATTTTTCCAACACCCTAGATAAAATTTACTAGAAATTAAGGTGGACAAAAAATGAATATATCCCCAGAAGTTCTTCTGCACTGCAGTACAGTGCTTTGTCAAAAAAAATAGGTGGAAGCCCTGAGAGACAGGGCTAACATCCTACAGTGTCACTCAGAAGTAGAAAGGATTGGCTGGCACTGTTTCCTATGAAGAGAATAAATATTAGAAAACAAATAAGCCATCCAGTTATTACATTATAAAATAGATGTCAAGGATAACAGTTTGGGACTCCAAGCATTTAAAATTATTTCTTTTGATTCTGATACTGCCTTTAGACAGGTTTCTAAGGAGCCTGGTGTAAATGTTTTCAGTTAAGGTGGTTTTTTATTCCAGTTGTCTAAACATAGTGCCAATGAGCATGTGTTTCATAATATTATTGTTGATGCACATTTTTCTTTATAAGTGTGCACCACATCTGCAGGCAGCTAATGAGGAACTTAGAATTTATCCTATGCTATAATACAGAGTGCATTTTTAGTCCATGTGGATCACAACCTGTTGGGGATTTGAAGATTAGGGGACAGCCTTGGTTGTAGTAGTGCAGAGACCGTGAGATGGACAAATTCTGGATCTAGAGAGGAGGAAGACAGGCAAAAGCAAGCTCACAGCCCTAGACTTCAGAAGAGCAGACTCTAACCTGTCAGAGATATGCTCAGAAGAAACCCAGGAGATAAGAGGGATCCAGGAGAGATGTTTTATTTTCAAGGACTATCTCCTCCAAGCTCAAGGAAGGTGACTTTCCCCAGGGTGAATCTTGAAGGACATGCCATTCTTGGGCCTAGATCCTCAGGATATGTGTTTGGCACCGTAGATGGTGTTACTCTTCACATTCCCAGTGATGGGCCCATTCTTGGCTGTCTCCTGCCATGAGCACCCACCAATGTGTCTGGCTCCAGCAGATATTCCAACAGATAGCTCCTGAGGACCAAATGATGGTGAGTAGTTTCCACTACAGCTGGTTGTGGCTCCGGGTTGGGTCTGGGCCTGACTTGCTTTCTTGAGGTGCAACTGAGCTGACAGTATATACGGAGATGCCTGGCAAAATGCAAGGAAAGGCACAGGTCTGCTTGTCTTTCATTAGTGCCTGAGAGTATCTTAGAGTGTCATGTGGCAGTCTCTGGGGAATAGCTGGGGACTGTGACCTCAAACCACTTAAGAGCTGAAAGGAGGCCACATGAGACGGACTGGTGAAAAATCTATTTTGGCTAAGTGCTGACGTGGTATCTAACTTGGTGAGAATTTTATCAAAATATAGCTACCCTTGCAATATGTGGATGCAACTTTCTTCTTGAGTAGTATTGTTGTCCAACTTTGTCAGTTAAAACTGCAGCATTTCTTAATAAGGCAGTTAAGTGCCCTGGAATAGCATTAGCAATTTGCTAAATGAGCAAAAGGGTTTGACTTTTCTATGCCAGATGGTTCCATCTGATGTAGCAAAGAAGGAATGGCCCAAGGCCCTTTCATTTGTACTGAACCAAAATCTAATGGTGTGTTAGATGGCTTTTGTGACCAATTATGACTCACTGAAGATAAAATTAAACTTCATCTCCCAGATCAAAAGGATTACCCACAAAATTCTGCCAGAGATTGTCAGGGTTGTTAAGTGGGACCCCATCCCATCCACTGGCTCATGAGCCCCCTTTAAACTCAGCCCAGGGCCTTCAGTCCCTGCCCTGCCGATGCCACAGGAGTGCTGGTCTCCACCTCAGCCACGGCTCGTGTTTCACCCCGACAGGAGGTTGAAACAGAAAAAACATTCCTAAATATGTGATTATCTTAAGAAGCAAAGGAAACAGCACAGGCTACAAGTCACTCATCCACAAACCTGAAGTTCCATTTTCTCCGAGCACAAGCTAGAAACGTCTTGGGCAACGAGGAAGAGAAGTAGCCTGAACAATGTGTAGGGTCATACTACAAGGTACCAATGAAAGAGTATTCTCTTTGCTGTAAATATTCTGGGAAATTTATTTCTCTCTGGGAATACCCTGGTATAAATCCGAACCCATTATTTTATTGGAGCAATGTTAATTTATACAGGAGACAATCAGTCCATTTATAACTGCTATAGGGAGAAATTAACTTACAATATTCAAAAGTAAACAGAAAGTATTAGGTACTTCCTTGATTTTCTAGCACCTGTAAAACACTAATTGGTTAGTGATGGATCCAGCCTTAAATCTGAAGTCAGAAAACCTCTTTAAAAAACACATAAAATGGAAGTGTTATAGGAAACAGATGTATTGCTGTACTTCATGTTCATAGGGAAAACCAAAAGGATGCAAGCAGACCAGCTAGGTCACTGCTTATTTAATTTACTACAGCCATTTCTTTCTCTCCTTGGAATGAAGTCCAGTGTGTTTCTTAGCTTCTTGCATCATCCAAACTTTATTTGGTCTCACTATGCCAGATCCAGCACCTTCTCTGCTAGGCTTGCATCTGGGTTATTTACATCAGACATATTAAACTGCTGCTTCTGGCTCTGGTCATGAATTACGTTATCAGAAAGCGAGCCACCCAAACTGTCTCTTCTCTCACTAATCTTAGCAAGAATGCAAAAAACCTGAGCTGGTATCTCCAGTGTTTTTCTGATAATTGGCCTCAGTCTATTCCTGTTCTTTGTTGAGAGTTTCCTACAGAAACTAGGTAACATCCTTCAGCTCTGGTAACTGGCTTCCTTAAATGCAAAAAATCCAATCAATGCAAAAATGAAAAAGGATGATAAAGTAAAATCATAAACAGTAATAAAGTAAAATCATATCATTTTACATAAAGTAAAATCATAAACAAGGTTTTGACTTGTTTATGACTGTCTTTGGACTTATTTTTTTCATAATTTCTGCCCTTTTCTGTCACATTTATATATTGCCTAGCTATTTATACCCATTTGCCAGCAAATCCAGATGATGTTATCCTGTATACACTTTGTAGAGGTATGAGTAAACAGGTGAAATGAAATAGATATCTTCAGTACTCTGAAGTTTCAAGAGTATGAATTCAAGCTCAGGGTTTCTGCTTGCCTGCTTGTCAAGCTGCTTTCCAGCCTACAGCTGAGATCTAGCTTGGAGGCTTGTTTTGCTTCTCAGTGTCTGGATTTGGTCCTTCTTAGAAATGGGCAGAGATCCATGTGGGGTTGTGCACTTTCCAGTGTTTGACCTGCTCTTTCCCTCCCACGGACACCCTCAGCACAATCACGATCACCTGTTAGGCTGGCAGGGGAACCAAGACAGGAGTTCAAGGGTTCTTAAACTGGATGACTATTGTACTGTGGATGGCTCAGCTTGCAGGATTGTACAGGTGTGAAACTTAGCAAATACTCATGCAGAAAGTAGGCATATGCCTCTGCTTTCTTGTTGGCACCTTTACATTACTTCTCTAGGCCCCCAGTGTAGATTTGCAGTCAGCAGAAGTGATGGGGAAGTGGTTTCTGACACACTAGAACAATAGTGAAGCTGCTGTGGAATTTTCTGTGCAGTTAGCACACTTTTACCATGGCTACAGAAAACTGATAATAGATCCAAGGCAACTTGTATATATCTTTATATTTATCTATCTCCAAGGCCAACTTGCAGCAGGATCTGGATTTTCAGGAAATTGCCTGCAACTCTGTAACTCCTTCTTGGAAAGATTAATTTCAGTTAAGAACTTTATCAAGGCTTCAGGAGGGCACAACTTTTCACAAACCAGAAATTCAGATTTTGATCTCACAAGTTGTATTTTGACAGATGAGATGCCAGATCAGATTACACAAAACAATATTTTACAGAAACCGTGTAAGAACAGAAGCTGAGCACATTTTAACTTTGTATCTTCTAGGCCTTTACATGTAAGACTGAGCAAATCTGAACAACTCAGGGATCCACCTTCAGAGGCAAGTAACAAGAAGGCTTTAATGAAATATGAAATCTGCTTTGCCAGTGTAAAAGCCCTGTTCTTGACATGAGGAAAGATTCTCCTCCACAACACAGTAGATCTTCTTGCCTGAAGTGATGGTTATTTAGTTCAAACCACCCACCCTCATCACAAGACTTAAGGATTTACAAATTTAGAAGAGCAATGACATAGAAAGGATAATAGAGACCAAAAACCCTGTAGTAGTGGGACACTTTTCAGCAGTCTAAGCCAGGAAATGAAGCATAAAACAGGAAAAACTACATGACTGCAACAGCTGTTATTAGAATCTGGTTTTGCTTTCTAGAGAATACTTTCTTGGAAAGTCCTGCAAGATAATGATTTTCCATTCAGCAAATACTTTTAATGTTCTAATAATGGTATTTGAAGCTGGTTTACACAGAAAATGCATAATTTCCTATTTCACCCAAACTTCCCCTATGCTAATGAGTGACAGATTTTTCCAGTGAAAGTTTTGGCCTAAATTCTCTTAAGGTTCTAAATCCCCAGGTCCCATAAGAAATATGTGGCCAAGCAGAGCCGTGAACCTGCTTTCTAAAACAGAAAAAGCGCTACAGTCACCACCATTCTTCTTGGATCATGAATGCACTGGAAATTTGATCCAGGCTTACACACAGAGAACATGAAGTTAAAGGCAATTAAACATTATCTTAAAACCAAACACAGTTCTTAGGCATTCTAACATCTCCTCATTTACAGGAGTAATAGGTGAGACTGTGCATTAATGAGACACACAGCTACAATAATAGATGTGTTTAACCGGAAACCAGGGGAATGACTGTGTTCCTAAAACATGCTGAAGGAATGTTATTATTTGGCATTGACACCCTAGAAATGTTAAAGATAAATATATTAAATCATCCACAACTTACACTTCACTGGGCCCACTGTATTACTGTGCTGTCTCCAATTACTTAAAATCAGTACATATACCAGAGGGTCCTATCTGCTTGGAGTTTGCCCTTAAAACCTCAGGAACTCGATTGAATTGGAAAAATCAACTGAATTAAGTTAAAACTGATTTGCCCCTTGGTCTCATATTTTTGCAACTAGTCTGTTTCATTACAGCAGAAAACAAAACTTGTGTTTTGGGGAGACTGTGTAGTGAATCACAAAGACATAGTAATTTAAAGGGTTTTTTATTGTATTGCACAAGAGATTTATGCAATCAATGTAGGTACTGTATTGAAGGATCCACGTTTCGCAAACATTGGCTGTTGCTGCACACATCACTAGCATTGTGAATAACCAGTGCCTTCTTCAAACATTAAAATAATCAGTTGCAAGTTTAAGCATGTTGTGGAAATACATGAAGAAAAAAGCAAGGACTATTAATACATATTTCTTTCCAAACACACAAATACACAGTTTTCAGAAGAGCACCAATAATGCCAAGCAACTATTTTGATGAGATACTGTATGTGTAGGCTCTGCAGTAAAAAGCCAATATGCACACAGAAAATATATTTCAACTTTTAAAATAATTTAACCATAATATCTTGCATGTGTCACCTGTTTACAACATATCATTTCATATACAATGTCAGGCCCAAGCCTCAACTTGTGTAAATTTGTGCATACTCATTTAAAGCAGCTGAGACTGTGGACCAGGTATTCAAGCTGAAAAAGCCTGCAACTGTTCACATATAAATTCAGAGTGGTAGTACAATACCAAAAAAGTATTAGGGTGAATTTGTAACAGAAATGGTACTACGGAAAATGAAGAAAAACACTATCAAACCCTCAAACACAAGGTTCTAGAAAGAGGCCTACACATAAAATGGTACTGCAATAATTTATAAAAGTGAATAATTAACATCAGTCTCCTTTCTGACATTTAGAGATTCTCACATATTCAGAAGCCTGTAGAAGTGAACTAACCAAATGTCACAATCAGTATCATTCTCAAACTCTGTTTCTTAAGTTTCTGATCATTAATACTGGTACTTAAAAACATTTTATATTTGCTGAAAATGATTATTACAATTTACCTTCCTGATATGAGAATTTAGTGTAATAAAAGTCATGAAAAACAATAGGTAAAAAAATAGTATTTTAAGAATATTTTTAGAAAACCCGTCAAAGAACTGCAAATACAGCTGATTTTTAAGCGTCTACTTTTGAACTGTGGTCTTTTATTTGTTTTTAAGCGAATCACATAGACAGTAAGGGAGTACCAGTTCTAAGGTTTATTCTTGTCCATTACATTGAGGACCTCATCCAAAAGTGAGGGCCCCAAGTCAAGTTGTAATGAGAGAAGAGAGCCTGCAAGATCTGAAAGGGATTCTTCTGACTTAGTCTTGGTCAGTTCACATGAGAGCCGACTGTCATCCAATAAATCAACTGTTTGCCAATCAGAGCATCGTTCAGAAAAGCTGGATGAGTGACTGTCGCTGCCATTAGTAAAATGTGAAGAAGAACCATTCTGCTCCCATATGTCATCTTTGTATGTTTCTTCAGCCTCCATCTCTTTACTTTTCTCCTGCAGTTTTTCTTCTATTACTGGCTCACAGCTAAGCCTGGGATGTCTTGATGACCTGATGGATTCCTGCTTTGAATTAAATGTCACTGGTGACAGTAAAGGCAATGTAAGGGCTTGAGAACCACCAATGGCGGGAAGGGAAATAGCATTTTTGAGCACTGGTGATGGAGTTTCTGTAAACATGGATTCAGAAGTGCTGTTTGCCCGTAAGAATTCATTGTAGACACCAGACTGGCTAACTCTGGTTTCACCTTCATTTCCAGGCAGCAGCTCATAGTTGCCCTGCAAAAATGAGATGTCTCCAAAAACATCATGTTGTCCCTCTTTTCCAATGTGTATGGTATGCCGAAAATCTCCAAGTGGAGGACTGATCATATCAGGAGACAAGATATCCCTTAGTTTGAATTTCTTCCCTTTCTTATTGTTAGCGGCTTTCAGGTAGATGGGTGTCTTGGCTGGCATTTTGCTTGTAGTTTCTGAAAGTAGTTGTTAAAAAAAAAAAAAAAAAGAAAGGGGAGGAAAGGAGAAGCCTCAGTTATTCTCAGGAGAGTGTTCTCAATGTTACATCATCAGCTTGATCCACTCTTGCACACAAAGTCTTTTTCTTCTCATACAGAGAACTGTGGAATAAATGTCACCCACGTCAGCTCTTCACAAGGTAGAGCACAAGTTTCAGGGTCAGTTTAGCAACCAAATGCCCTGTTACTTCCAGAACTTGAGAAAACCTGCATGGGATACAAAATCAGGTTATCATTAATTTATTTTTCATGGTTCATTCAGTCTTGTTGTTAGCAGAAACCAAAATTAGTAATGGTACTGACAGTTCCAGCCTGCAGATTAGCTTTATGATGTTGCTTCCCTTCATTAGGCAGGATAAAAAGAGTTCAGATTAACAAGGGCTAGCTAACCTTTCTCTGACTTCATAGCTTTTTTTGAAGTCAGAGTTTTTTAGACACAGTTGCTGAGCACAATTCATTTGATAAAGATTACTGTTTCAATCTTTCTTCTCCTTATTCTGGCATTCAAAATGCCGGCCTTTGAGAGAACATGCAGAACCACTTAACAGTCAACAACATTAAGCTTTTGGTAGATCCAGAAAGACTGACAGAGTCATTCAGGAAACTGTTTTGGAAATTGAGTAGACTCCCTTGAATTAGATACCTGAGATACTCCCAAGTTAGTGTTGGAACTCTCAGAAACTGTCACCAATAAAATTTCCAGTAACTGTGCCCATTAAACAGATAGTTTTAGGTACTTAAAAAAAGAGCTAGTCCAAGTCTTCACAATTTATTAGGAACATCCAAATGCAGACGCCTTAGAGGAGACTAATTCTTGTAACTACAATCTTTAGACTACATGAATTCCTCATAGCAATTATAGACTAGCCCATGAATTATGCAGACCATGAGGCCACAGTGATTCAGAGTTGCTCTGTGCAACCAAATGAAACAGTTCTTGCAAACCATGTTGTGCTATTAGAATGTGGTCTTTGAAAGGCCTGATAGAGGGCTAACAGGCTCTTAGGTCAACAAGCTATGGAAAAACACTCTTTGTTAATACTTTAATGGTACATTTCTTCCTTACAGTAGCAGTTCCTAACCCCTGGACAATCTCAGAATAAACGCATTTTTTCTCCTGGATACTATTATTCTTTCAAGTCTATGCACCACAGATTACTCCTCCTCATCAGCATACTCAGCTACAAATCTGTCACTCTTTGTCCATCACCAGGCTCACTCTGTGAAGCAGCTTGCAGGTTTCATGCAGAAAGTCTGTTCTATACAGTAAGTGGAGGGAAGCTGTCTGTAAAAAGGGCTACTTTAGCTGCCTTTTAACCATGCCCTGGCAGATTTTTTCCTTCACCAAATTAAGTCCAGTACAAATCACCAGGTTTAAAACTTAGTACTATATGGCTACACACCCAGGTTGTCAAGAAGTATGTAAGCATTTTAACAAATCCTTTAACCGCAGTAATTAGTTCCTGCAGTGGGATACTCAACTGTGCATCACAAGGGGCGCTGGGAATCTAGCCAGGTCAGGGGTTTGGTTTTTTGATTCCCACCAGGTATCTACTGCACTTTGATAATGTTGAAACGCTCTCCTCCCCAAAATACATCAGATGTAAACAGATGAAAGTTGAAATACAAAATAAGCTCCATGTTCAATAATTTATGAGGGCCTTTTATATTTCCATCTTCAAAACTGATCTTACAATTGATTGCATCAATCAATTAAAAGCACTTCAAAGCTCCCTTCTACACAACAAAATGGTAATTCATTAGGATCTATGGTACAGTAGGAGATTCCAATTACATTTACTCCATGTCAGTACAGCAAGATACAAAAGTAACTCCTAAATAAGATCTCTGCTTGTGCCACATGCAACGGGAACAGAACTGATTAGTCAAATCAACCTTGCCATTTTAAACTCTAAAGTTCACTGCATCATTTCTTCCCCTGATTATCATTCTGCCCAAGCAACCCATTTAACTAAACAAAATGTCCTCAACTGTATGGAGACGAGTATTATCAAACAAAGACAAATGGTGAGGTTGTTTTATGTTTATTTAGTGAACTCAGCTCTGTCTCACTTCCCAGAAATAATAGGCCAAATTCTCTCTGTTTCTAATTTCTCATTCTTTAAGGTCTTTTAATCTGGAATGACAATGTAGTCCAAAGTCCTGCCTGTTGGTCACTAGTTTAAAAATGAAAGACAAATGCTAGTTCATTCAAAGCTTTCATGGCTTCCACCAGTTAGAATGTGTATCAAAAATTGTTATCATCAAACTCCACAGCGAGGTTTAAACAAAACCTGAAGGACACAATGAAACATCTGAACATCAGGAAATACTAAAAATAAAATGTAAAATAACTTTTAGTATAAATAGGCCATTTTGACACACAAGAAAAGCACTGTATTTTATTTAGCTCATAGCTCAGGGGGAGAAAAATGCAAAAACTGAAGGCAGCACAAACTTTTGGGCATCCAGATCTCCTTTAGTTCTTGCACTTCGACAGAGCCCCAGTAAGGGGCAGTGCAAAACCACACTACCTGAGAGGATGCTGCAAGAGACTCCACTATCAAGAATTATAATCCCTCTCTGTACAGCAGTCCCTTTAATTGTGAAGGCCTTGCCTTCCATTTGGCCAGTGCAAGAGGCTTTACATTTGAAGATAAAAAGTTACACAATTACATGCTTAGTGCAAGCATTGTTTACTCTGCTGAAAACAAAGGCTACTCTTACTGCAGATTTCAGTAGCCACAGTATTGGAAATCTGTAAATTACACCTTTTAAATAAAAGAAAAGGGCTCCCTTCTCAAGGGACAAGGCTTCCACGTACAGCATAACATGGCTTCAGAGCAACTGAATGTTGTTTCTGCATACCTATCATCTTTGTCAACTACTGCCTAAAGGAGTACAGATTTTAAGCAACTTCAAACAAATAAATCTGGAAATATTCACTTAGCCTAAAATACTATTTTTACTCACGTTTAATTTACAACTAAATAAGGAAGAACCCATATCAGTATATAATGTAGTATGCATATGTAAATAAAGTAGTTCTTTTAGTAAGAAAAAAATATATAAATTAAACTTTGGCAAATGAAGAAAAGCTTAACAAGACTAAGCCTCCAGCTCAAATCCTAGAAAATTTAAAAATGAATCCACAAAATTTTCACAAGAATTTCAACAAAATTTAATGGAATCCCAAGTGCACATGGGCTAAGAGAAGGAACACAACACACTGCAATCTTGATAGCAGGCCACACAGTAAATTTTGCCTTGTCTTAAAATGCGACCTTTTTCTGATCTTAGTGCTAAAAGTGTCTGTTTTGACTAATTTCAGCTCAGTAACAAAATGATTGTACAGCCAAATTGGAAAGCTGAATGAGAAATTACCAGAAAACCAGAAGTCTACAATCCTGGAATGCCAGCCTACAGTGGAAAACCCTAATTTAAGAGAAAAACAACATGAAAGGGTTTTTATTCCAGTTCAAAAGATACCCCTCTCCTAACAAGATCTAAGCACGAGCCAAACCATGGATATTTCAGACCAGTAAAAATTAAAGTTTTAGTTTGGCTGTAACACTTGCTCATTTTCATTCCTATCACTTCACACTCTCATGTAAGTGTTTTGCTTGGTAACAAAGACTAATATTTTTAGAGGTACTTCTCAATCCGCCTTCTGTCCACTCAGCAATCATCACCTTACACACAGCTCAAAGTTTTCCATGGATGCCTTAGCTTATTCCACACTCCATTTTAAAAGGACAGACTATCAGCAAATATCTCAACAGCTAAGCTTGCAAAGCCAGAGACAAATAAGGGTCAAAGTGCAAGCTTTTAGTTGTGCACATATCCCAAGAGATCCAGCTCCTTAAGCAAAAAATTACAGCAAGAAAACCACATTTCCACAGAGCAGAGCCAGAAGCAAGTGTGAATGCTGGGAAGCCTACGAGCTTTCTACAGGGCAATCCCTTGCAAAGGCTCTGCCTTACACATCACTGACTAGAAGTATGCGAAACTCAGAGAAACACCTTTCCAAACCATAATTTTAAATATCATTGAATTATGTTGTGGAGCAAGTCAGTAGGAGAAAACTGAGTTTGTACATTATTTAAATATCCAAATGAAAACACAGTAACATAACAAAAGACAGACACAAAGTACACAATAAGCAGCTGCAACTTTCCTACAGGATGAAGTGTCTACAAGCATAGAAGAATTAGGCTTTGGGGCTTCATTTTAGGTTTTTGAAACCAGTAGCTTTCAGCAGTACAAATGAACTGTTGAGAACATCCTTGTCAATGCTGTTACTTTCACCATGCCCGAAACAACATCAAGTGTAAAACACATTTTTACTGGTTTTGTAACAGGGGCCTGAAGTCATGCAGTCCCAATTCCTGAATGCTAGTAAAACAAACTCCCAGTTTAACCAAGTCCTCAGGTACAAGAAAAGCATCAGATGATGCACCACAGCGCTTACCTCTCGTGTTCCTGAGCACTTAGGTGTCTGTATCAACCATCAGACTCTGGAGACAAGAGGCCACAACTCTGTCCACTTCTAGACCAGGCCACCAGCTCTCCACTTACAGAGCCACTACCTTCTAAGTAGCTTTAACCACATGAAGTGCTAACACTTCTCCCTCCAGATTGTTTATCTAAATTTACTTTGTTTATAAGAGGCCCAGCCTTTGAATTCACCTGTATTAAAGTCAACTTTCCTTGATCAGGTTAGAAGTCCTTGTCTCCTTTACCTCTCCTTTCATCAAAGAATTGGCATCTCTCTGATTAAAGTTACAGTTTTACTTGATTTATAAAAACAATCAGGCTAATCGCACTTCAGTTCAACTAATTTTCTCAAGCTGCACTCAACTGGCTCTCCTAGATACAATCTAAGCTATTTCATCCTGTTATCACATACACTTTTTAGAAAATGAAGGAAAAAATCCCAAATCATTCCCACAACTACAGAAGCACAGGTCAAGAGGAGACCCTATGGTAGAGCATTCTTTGATTCCTGAAAAGACACAGATGCCTTGTGCTAGTTGTGGAAGGTGTTTGTCCATCCTCCTCTTAAAATTCCCTATACATGCAGACTACATACATCGGTTTACTTCACACAGGTTAGTTATCAGAGAATATGCACCCAAAGTCTTCCCTGTTCCAAACAGGGTCCTCATTAATACAATTAATTATTTTATGCATCCTAGCTGGGGAGAAATAATTTTTAAAAAAAGAAAGTAATTATTTCTTTAACAGTTCTCTTTGAAAAGAAAAGTGAAATGTAAGAAAAATCATGTAAGGATACATTTTAATTTCCCTTGCTATAAAGCACTTTTTCCACGTAAATCAAAGACAAGTAGTACATTAGCTGTGAGCCATCCACCTGAAGAAGTGTTAATTGCCACGAAGTATAAGCACAGACAGGGACAGTGTCTTTCTCTCCAGGTACCTTCCATTTCTCCAGCACCCTCCTTTTTTTCCCCTCCCTAAAACCTAGGTTCACAAAGAAAGAAAACACAAGTTCCTGAAATGATTTTTAATTGTTGACTCCTTTAAATCTTGCCACCCTGCCTAGCACCCATTCAAGTAGATTGAACTGCAGTAAATCATGCTAACCAGGGAACACTTTCAACTAACTTTAAACCACTTAAGTACTTGTGTATTGAAATGAATAAAGTAATTCATCTCTTTAGGAGGCTTTATTTTAGTTTGTAGGAAAAAGAAATAAAAGAGAGCCAACCTGGTTTGGGGAAAAAAAAAGTCTAATTTGAGCAACTGTCCCCAGTCTCCAGTCATTATTTTGTTCTTTACCAGTCTGAGATTACAAATGCCCTTTATCAACCAGAAACCTTCATCCTTGTTAAGGTACTTGAACACTAACTGAGCTGATTCTCAGTCATCCTTTTTGATCAAAGTGAACAGGGGGAATTCCTCATGTGGTCATAGTGGGGGCATAATTTTAAGCCTTCAGATATGTCTCTCCCTCTCTCACTTTTGAACCACCTCAAGTTTTCCAACATCCTTTTCCAAGCAGATCAGAATTAGTGACAATATTTCAATATGATTCTCCCTAACTGCATACATAAAACTAAAAATCACTTCTTTCTTCCCATCATTGCTGTGTTGTTGTTTATAAACAAGATGATACTTCTGCTCTTATTCTCACCATTTTACAACAGGAATTTTCCTGTCTTTACAGGGCAGCATTATATTACAAACCGTTTAAGAATTCTTGTGCTGGTGTAACAAAAACAAGTTCTCCAAGCAGAATAAACTACATTGGAAAAAGGAGAATTTGTTATCACTGCCTTTTATTGGTTTAGAGTGGGCATCCCCATTTTATTTTTTTAGGATCAGTATAAACATATATTCATTTAATCAACAAATTTTGCCAGCACAGCCTGTGGTGGTGCTCATATTACACTGTCTACTCATTAGGGAAAAAAAAGCGGCTTTCCAAATTATCATTCTCCAGCAACTAAACCGGATTTATATCCTTCAGAATAAAAAGCAATGTTATACTTCAGAAGATAAAAAACAATGTTATACTTCAGAAGAGTAACATTTTATTTCAATGTGCTCAAGCTGTGAATCAATGTATCAGCTAAGCTTTGTCCATGTTCCTCATCAATGTAATTCCCCACCAATGTCCATCACCTGCAAATTTGTACAACAATTTTGTACTTAAAAGCTGATCATAAAAATACTGTGCAGCCCAATACTGTATAAATAGATCTTTGCATTGTTTCAGTAGAAATACATCCCTCTTTGGCACTGACTTATTTCAGACATTTACTGCGAGACTCTAAATGCTTTGTCGACACTGTAGAGGGCTAACAGCTTAACAGTCTGGTTGTGATGCAGTATGAAATTAAATGCCTTACACAGTCTGTTTTTGCAACTGTGCTTATGACCATACATTAGAGTATCTTAAATAATTCCCTTTTTTTTTTTACCAAGCATTTTTTTTGCCTTCCAACAGGTTTGAATCACAGCTTGCTTTCAGCCTTGAAAAGTTAGCATATTTTCCAGAACAATAAAAACCTTCCTTTCTTCTCTTCTCCAGAGACAGGGATTTAATGAGCTCACTGTATTCTGTTGTTCAGCTCCATGGACTGAAACAGGGCCCTCTTTATTACCTTCTCCATAGCTTTGTTGGCTGGTACATTCATATATACGGACTTAATACCATAGAGTTCATTGGCTTCCAGAACTTGGGTGAGTGCAAGACGATGCAGATTTAGGCAGAGGTGCATGTCAGTACAAAGTGCAGCACGTTAACCAACGCAGCCAGCAAAGGTGAGGTTATGCTACATCAGACAGACTGAAACAGTCACACATTTCCTCCTACAAAGTCACAGACCAGATGACCAAAAAGAGCTGGGAACCATAAACCCATAAGCCACAAGATGGACAGGCTTAAAAACTTGTCCATCAGTTCTCTTCAGCCACAGGGAAAAACAAGAAATGGGACAAAAAAATAACGTGCCGCGTAAAAGACTGGCTGACTGTTCTGGATGAAATCTCACCAGCCCTTTTTGATGTCAGCCAGCACCCTGATCAGTTTAAGTGGATGATGAATCCACACTCCACACCCTTTGTAATTCTGAGCAGATTAGCATAGATGGCTTTCTCTTTTGACACAGAGGCTGTAGTCCCTCAGCCCAACTCTGCTCTCAGAGCCGGTTTAAGAAGTACCCACCGTGGATTCCTCACTCCTCAGTGCAGGTTCCTGGTTCTGCACAGCAGTTCCTTGTACCCTCCACAGACAGACAGACCTACAAGCCACACTTCAAACTGGTCACAGCCGCAGTTCTCCCCACTGACTCAGCTTACAGGACAGGCTTAGCAACAGCTGCAGCTGCCCAATGGCAATGCTTCAAGAGAGTTCAAGCCCAATATAACTTGCTGTCAGAAAGGCATTCCCTCCTTCCCCCCTACTGTGCGCACACACTTGACCCCTTACAGGCCAGTTCAGCACACAACAAGGTGAAAACTAACTAGGAAAGGAATACAAAATATCACAAGGCTTGGAGTGACACTGCTACTTTCAGCTGTAAAAAGTCCTTTCTAAGCTGTCTCTTGAGACATCACTCTTAGAAAGCAAGGAGTTCTGACAGAAGGGATGGGCAATCCTTAACCAACTCTTCTGCAAGGAAATACGACCACGGAATTAAATCCAGATTTTATGCACTTCTGATGCAAAAGTGACTTTGTAGCTTCACTTGCTTCTGCCTTAGGGTTCCCAAGACTGCTGACATAACGAAATTAAACTTTTCGAACTAAAGTTACAATATCAATACTAATTTTTGGAAAGCATCTTTAGCCTAACATTTCCTTAACTGCTAGCTGCTGACAAAAGGCAATCTAAAATAAAAGGATCCTGCAAGGTTCCAATTAAAAAAAACCCCAACAAGCAAACCCACAAAACCCTACCCTGAACTCCTGACCTCCAGTTCTCAAATATGCTTCATCTCTAAGTCAAATACTCCTTATCATCTCCTTGAAACACACAAGTGACATAGGCATATCATAATCACCAGTTCTATTATTCAATTCTTAGAGTGTTTCACTTTAAATAAGTATTGATCATCTTTAAGTGGCTGATAAACTAGTTTTAAAACAAACTTGAAAGTCAGAGAGCCCTCTATATGCAAAGGCTAACAATGAGGTAGAGATATAAAGATACAGAAAAATATAAAGTTGCACGGGACTTATTATTTTTTATTACATAAAAGAAGGATGAATCTTCTGCTCTGTTGCAGTTCTGCCTCCTCCAGAGTTGAATGGTCATTAAGATGAGATCAAAGACGATGGGGCTGGGGTAGTTGGAAGAAGGAAATGCTTTAATGGATTAAAAAAATCTTCACTGAATTGCTTTTTTGGTCCAACTCATGCCCTCTTAAAGGAATGGAGCTAAAATCATGGCGTAAATAGGGTTTCTAAAATTTTGTCATCTATTTTCAATTACAAGTATATTGCTAGTACAACTAAAGTAATTGGTTTATCACCCTTATATGAAACAAAAGGGAAAAAACAGAAATTACATCTTCACTGTGAGTTTAGACTATACCTCTAACAAAACAATGCCCCTGCTTGAGGGCACCATTTGAGCAGAGGTAAAAATCTGGACGAATAAGTGACAACTGGAAGACATGTCATATTCTGGTGCTGTTCTGCAGCATGTCAGTGACACCTGCAACATGCCCCAGCTGACAGGGATGCACCACACTGGACAGCAGTGCAGGGGTCCCCACTTCCTCCTGAAATCTCTCTGCCACAGACATTTGGTTCTGTTAGATTGAGGTGCTTGTACTCAATTGATCAGGCTTCTTTTTTTCTGGAACGTATCAAGCAAGTAGTATCAGGGTGCATTCACTCTTTCTGCCAATAGTCATATTTCACATACTGCTCTTAAAACCTTGCAGAGTTAATGAGCTTAATTTGAAAGAAGTTAATATACTCAGCAGAGGTATACTGTCTAAATATTCAGAGTGCACAGTGGCAATTTGATGCTAAAGCTAGTTTACTGATTAGCAGCTGATATTTCTTTCAAACTCTAAATCCAATGTATTTAATTAAACTGTTCAAAATACTGCTGTCTCAAATCCCACTAAAGCTGCCTTCTCAACACTCAGGGTTTACCTCAGCCAGTACTCAACACCTATCTTCCCATTACTGTAGTCATATTTCAAAAGATAAGTACAGCTAAAAGACAAATGGTGAATGAGATGACAGCCTCTGTATAAGAGAAGACTGGACTTCGAGGCTACATGTGCAGGCAACATGACAGAATCAGTAAATGGGTCAGGGATGTTGCATCCAGTGAACCCAAGCAGAACCAGTGCACTGCAAGTCAAGTCCTGCCCTCTGCAGATTTCTGGAAAAGCATTTTGCAGACATTCATTTTCTCCCTGCACTCTGCAGGGGCTCCTGCTTAAAGCTTTGCCTTGAGACTGCAAGGGAACATAAATCTCTCTGTTCAAAGGTCAGTATTTCAAAGTGCTCCAAAAATGGACATTTTGTTTTCCGAAGTAGTGTCAAGGGAAAGCATATTGGCGGCAAAAAGAAAACTTGTAGTAGGCAGTCACATTAGGGTAATGTAATCATGACTCACGCTCCTCACCCATTTCCTGACTAGGGCTGTGCATGATCAAAAGCAAGCCAGCCACAGTAATGCTGCCGCTCGTTAATGTTAGCTGGCCCGAAAGGATTACAAACTACCAGAAAACAAACTCATTGCAGAGTATCCTATTTAAAGCCTGGCATAAATCGACACTGACAAACACGGTGGCGTAACACCAACCAAAACAACAACTTGCCTTTGTTGCGAGAAACAAGTTACAACTTTTTATGATGAGTTCTCCTACCCAGACAAACCCTCTCACACACCTTTAAAACGCTGTAAATCCTTGCGGTGCCTAGGGAGAGGGAGGGAAATGTTCAATTACTAGTTAGTATCTCAAGAAATGCAAGATACAAGGACCTTTTGAAGAGGATCACACCAAACTCAAACTGCTATAAAACAACTACCTCCTCCCCAAAAAGGCTGTAAAAGGACACACACACGGGCCAAAGCACGAGCTGGGCTTAAGTGGCTCTCACCTTATAAGAAAATGCACCGCATAAGGCAACTTTTGTCTCAGTGTTCTATCCTGTTGGGCAGCCTGAGTGAAGCGTGCACTTAATGATGCAAATTGATGTTCATTTGTATAAAGAGTTCTTCAGCAGAAAACAAATTTCAGATCCTTGTTAGGACCTTGGTCACATTTAATTTGTTCCAAAGCCCACATTAATGAAAACCCCAAAATTAATCAGGTATTTCAGCAGAAACTAGCCTAGACATTAGGTAACAGATGCCAACACCCAGCTGCCCCTCTCTGCAGCCCTCACAGGTCAGATAGAATCACAGAATCGTTAAGGTTGGAAAAGACCTTTAAGGTCATCAAGTTCAACAAGACAACTCCTTTCCCTCCTTCTTACTTCAGACGCAGAGCCCCACCTTTGCAGGTCTCTTTCACTCCTTTACAAATGCCAAGTAACTGCTAAACATGCTCCTCAGTACCAGTCACTGTATTCCATATGGTACTTCCAACAAGGGAGATCAAAGGGGACAAAGATCCTGAAGTTGACCATTAAATATATAAGCCATTGACAAAACCATTGTCCATAGAATTAAGAGTGATCAGCAGTGGCATTACACTCTCAGGATACTGAATAGCCCTGCATCAGGCATCTGACACACAAAGTCAACCCAAATTTAACAACGATCTGGCTTTTTAGCACTGCCTCATCTTACCTCCCAGTAATCTCATCCTTTTGCCCCTTACATTCCATGGAGTACTGGGGGACAGATGGGAGATGCAAAGCGTTGCACAAGGTAAAAATTATGTTTAGGTCTGACTAAACCAACACCAGCTAAATATACTGAGCCTACACTTTATCCACTTTATACTTTATTCCTACACTTTATTGTTGGAATTACAACTCAGTAATTACTCGGAGTTGAGAGAAGCAGGTTCTGAAACAGAGCACACGTATACCAAGGCTTTATATTGCATTGTGACACTTGCTGCTAGACTGTTAAAGCTCTGTTTGGTCGTCTTGTTTATACAACTCCAGCAGCCAGAAATGAGGTGCAGCAATCCCCTTGGGCATGCATGCACCTCGGTACTGACCAAGAACGAGCTGTTACCACATGCTGCAAGTCGTTCAGGTACCAATTCATACAACTGATATGGAAGGCAGTGGCATGTAGGCAGAGAAATAAAAGAGCATAATTCTGGGACCTACTTTCCTGTGTAAAGGGCATATTTATTTACTTAATCCTCTAATAAGTAGGTAAGATGAAATTCTACCTTTCCTGTAGGCTATTTAAAACAAATTTCTAGTGGCTCTTGCAAGCTCCAGGGAGTCAAAATTCAAGCCATGGAAAGAGCAATACGTTGCTTAGTGTAGTTTACCATTCTTCAAAAATTTAAGGAAAGATGACATTGTAGAGCCCAGGGTGCACAGCTACAGTGCTGACAAAAACTTCTGCTCAAACGCTGGGGGGAAGAAAGAAAATCAAGCAAAAATGAAACACAACAACAATAAAACAAATGTCACAACACCATCTCAGAAAACAAAACCAATGTAAAGATGGTCAGAAACCAATCCACCTAAATAAGTGGCCAGGTATTCCTCATTTTCTTGGTGTAGGCAAAGGAAGAGAAACTGAGGTCAATTTCTTTGTCCTGAGTGCAAATCCAAATCACATCCAGCAAAAAACCCCACAACATGTAATACTGCAACAATGCATCAAGACTGCATTTATTTAAGGCACAGCGTGGAGTCTCTTCTCTTGTCCATAGAGATGGCCTCTACAGAAACACAGAGAAGGAACAAACTTTAACTCCCTGAATTACAGATGAGACCGTACACTCAAGAAATTCAAGAGGGAACTTGCATCCGAGTAGGGCATCAACATCTCAGTGTTGCTGCTTCAGTACTGGACCAGAAGAAATTAATGAATAACGTAGGGCCTGGTCCAAAGACTCTCTGGATACAGCTCACATGGGAAGGAACAGAAATACCATAACCAGAACACTTTGAAACACAGTCCCAGTAAAAGACACAGTAACATCTAAAAGGAAGATGTCAAATGGCATTCATCCTTTCCCTCTGTACATGGATGCTACCTGGATTCACCAGAGGTATGCTCCTTCTGGCTGCAGAAGCAGTGGGGCAGCATACCTGGGCTTCTTCCTCAGAGCCCAAGGAAATCCTTACAGGAGGAAGGTATTAAATTGTTCACCAACAGCTACAAAGATCCATTTGAGAAGTAGTTCATCAACACCCTTATTGCTACAGTCATAGGCTTCTTAAGTTAAACCACATCCTTGAGGAAAATGGGATTTTGCTGTTGTTTTAAATTCATTCAGAACACAAAGCACTAAATAGGGTTTATCCTACAAAAATTCAAATTAAATATATATCTTCTTCAATAAAAATCCAGCCACAGATACTGCTGTTAAACTCTTGCTGTTCCTGAAAAGACCATAACCCATTCACTTTCGAGGACAAAAGTGGGAAGGCAGAGACAGTGTAGAGAAGAGAAAAATGGCACAAACAACAACGAAAAAAAAAAAAAATCTGCACCTAGTCAGTAAACGAAAACTCTCCAAATACAACACATTAGCAGCTTGCAGTAGAACAGTTAATTTTTTACAGTCACCAGCTTTCCAGGTTAATGGCTGCTGATTAAGTTCACATTCCCAACAGTGAGTATTTCAGACTGAAACAAGGCAGACAGTTTCACTCTGGGTGCCAATACAAGCTGAAAGAGCATTACACTTTGGAGCAAAATCTCAATTTTAAAAACAAAAAATTGTGAATACCTGAAAAATCCAGAGAGACTCTTAATCTGACTTGCATTTGGACTATTACATTCCCACTGACTTATCAGCCCACAGACAAACTGAGTGCTGCTTTAGAACTTGATAATCAAAGGCTAATAAATAATAGAACTTGATAATCAAAGGCTAATAAATAATAAAACTCCCTTAATACCTCTTGCTAGTCACCTCTCTTATGCAGAAGATACAGAAAAAAATTTTACTTGCTTTTTCAGACACCAAAATATTTTTCTTGAGCTTTCCACTGAAGTCCTGATATTTGCTATGTACCTGGAAATAGCCATTTGCTCCTGGGTCAAACATTTTTCTGATAGCTTTAAAAACAACTAAGATGAACTTTTTGAGTCACTAGTTTACATCTTTTCTCGTTTTCGCTTCCAATAGTAATTGAATCAGTGTAATTACTGAAGGCTATAACTACTGCAAATCTGATCAGAATCGAAACTCTTGCGTTACTAAATAGATTACAAGATACAAAAGTGGTACATCCGCAATGGAAGGACAGGTCTGTACAACTTGCAATATATACAGCTCTTCTTTCAACCCAGCACATCCACTGAAAACCAAAAGAATATATTTTTTTTTTCCTGTCATGGGATCTCAGAGTAGATCAGTCATGACTTCCTATACAGCAGCTTAACACGCCTGATTTCATAGGATTTTCTCCCCATTTGTAGGCCCTAAAAGGTAGTGTCACTCCCAAGTCAGACTAATGTTACAGTGAGAAATTGTAAGTTTTTTTCTATGAGCATTACGACTCGTGTGAGCTTTCTGCTCAGCAGGACTTGTAGCCTGTATTGCCAGTGGATGGTCTTTAAACTCTTTGCCTTCAATTCTTCCATTTCAGTTGGCGAACTACCCTAGGATGCTCTGCACTGGAAGACAGAGAATCAAGGGAAAAACTAAAAGGTAGATAATGAAAATGAGGGACAGAGTGACCTTGCTTAACTGTGTCCTGGTTTCAGCTGGGAGAGAGTTAATTTTCTTCCTTTTAGTTGGTACAGCACTGTGTTTTAGATTTAGGATGAGAATAATGTTGATAACACACTCATGTTTTAGATGTCACTAAGCAGTGTTTACACAGAGTCAAAGGCTTTTTAGCTTCTCACCCCATCCCACCAGTGAGTAGGCTGGGGAGCAAAAGAAGCTGAGAGGGAACACATCCAGGACAGCTGACCCCCACTGTCCAAAGGGATATTCCCCAGCATATAGCATCATGGTCAGTATATAAAGTAGACAGAAAGCTGGCCAGGGGCCACTGCTTGGTAACTGCTGGGCATTGGTCAGCAGGTGGTAAGCAACTACACCGTGCATCCTTTGTTTTGTACATTCTAATTCTTTTATTATTATCCCTTCCTTTTCTATCCTATTAAGTTGTCTTTATCTCAACCTATGAATTGTACATTTTTTTCCCCCAGTTCTCTCCACATCTCACTGGGCAGGGGGAGGAGTGGGCAAGTAGCTGTGTGGCATTAAACTACCTGTTGGGTTAAACCACCACAAGCTGGTATGTGAACATTAGCAACCCACTTGAGTTTTTTAACAGCAGCCAAGTCATGCATTCAAGATTAAAATTGAAGACTAAATAATATAGGCCACAGTTTCAGGAGGGAAGACTGTGCTCAGAAACAGTAATAAGAGGCCCGAAGAGATAACCAGGCTGAACCTCATCCTCTTGAACTGTATTCATAAGGGGCTACTGCAATTCTCTACTCCATGAGAAGGCAAAGGTCCAGTCATTCTGTATTTGGCCATCAACCTACCCAGTTCCTGTAGTCACAATTGCAGGAGGATATCACTAAACAAAAAGATTTCCAGAAGAGCAACAAGATACTATCACTTACATTTCATGAAATCATAGAGTCGTTAAGGCTGGAAAAGACTTTTAAGATCATCAAGTCCAAATATCTAGCTTCAGTTTGCTAGACTGAAGCTAGGCAAAGCAAATAAGAAGAAAAATGTAACTTTTTGTAGCAGCAAGAACAATTTACTCTGCCTTTTGGTAGATTCTCTGTTACTTGATTTTTGTTGGAGTTTTTTTTTCCTTTTTTTTTTTTAAGAACTGACTATTGTCTAATTCAAACAATTCAGGCAGAGCCAGGAGTCATACTGACACAGAAGTGCATAACAATTCAGGAAAGGTCTACAGCCTGTCAAAAGGCAGGTTCTCAGTGGTCTGTTCTGACTTTTATCATTCAGGATATGAACAGTATTTCCCCCTAAATTCATGGAATTTCTCTTAAGAATTAAATATTTTGAAAAGCATTTTTATCTAGGGAAAACCATACTAATTTTTTAGAGCCTTTCTGCCCATGGATTGTGTTTTCTCAGCCATCAAGATGATTATGAAGGTTGAAAGGACAAATCTCCTGAAGCTATCAAAATAGAGCTCTCTTCAAAACTGTTGTGTTTGGAAAGTTCTCATCTTTCAGCACAAAATAGAAAGAAAGAAAAGAAGTAAATCTCTGTTTGACACTACTTCAAATCCTGCACAGAGAACCAAATAAATTCTTTCCCGTCAAATTGCCATAAACAGTTTGAGATCTGAAAGATTTAAAAGCTGTTTCTCTTTTGATGCCTTGCAAGCAGAAGGGCACAGATTTCACAGCAACTTAGCCTATTCAAAATGAAGAAAAATGTAACATTTTCAAGTACAACTGTCTAACAAGGGTATCTCAGATCCATGACTAAGCAGAACCCATGTCCAACTACCAATACTCAGTTCTGAAGAAAAGCAATTAAAAGAACGTCGTATGTGGCTTCACACACTTTTACTCAAAGAAATATGAAACAGTTGTTGCATTTGAAAATATAACTGTAACTTCTTTTCAAGTCACACCTCCTATTTATTGTTACTACTGTAAAACTTGACTTTGGGACCACATTTGTACTTTCAGGATATTTATCCAAAACTTACAAACTCTGAAATTTGAAAAGCCCAATAACTACTGCCAGCTACCCCACCAAACGGATTGAAAGAACACATGAATCAGAGCACCTGAAAAATCATCTGGTACCATTTTAGTCACAGCTCTTTAATGCACACACACATGTACACGCAGACAGCCGCTCCTACTTCCGCAGATACCACTTTTATTACAGAGAGAATACACACAATTTCTCAGATGATGCCTTTTTAACATGTCCACCTACACTTCAGATGTCTTGGAAGCTTCCACTTTAAGGCTAATTTGCTGTTTATCAATATCAGACACTGACATTTAAGTCAACATTTTCTATCCTCTTCTGCAGCCATCTGTATGTTTATTGGGAGGATTAAAAGGAGGTGGGAGAATTTTAACTGGAGTCTTTAAACTGTTTTTCTAATGACACAAAACAAAATTATCTATTTCTATTCCACTGCTGTACCATAATGCCCTTTACTCCTATGGACACACAATCCATCAAAATCCACAAAATGGCTAACAAGTTCTGGCACTTCTGTACTTTTAAAGCTAGTCCTGACCTTAAATTTGTACCTGGCCATGTATCTTTTCCTGTCATTCTGAATTACCAGGACAGGCAATTTTGAGGTATTAAACTGTGTAATTTTTACAAGATTCAGTAGCTTTACTGTCTGCCACCTAGAATCTTCTGAAATCCTCCCTATTAAAAATGCCAGCTCTCATGCTTACATTGCTCTATCCCCACAAACAACTCAGCTGGCAGGAATAACCATCAACCCAAATTCAGATGAATGACAGAACATCTGCATAAGAACCAGTGATATGGAATCAGGAGATGGAGGACAGCAGAAGTTCGGAAGGGATTACAATTTATGCATAGGTGCAAGGAACAAAGACATTTAAGCAGGCTTGATGCAGGAAAGTTAGTTGAAATCTAGCAACAAAAGTAATTTCATGTTTAGATTGTTCATTTGGGCATTGAAGCCTGATTCTTTCTGTGCAGATTCTTCAGTTTTATGTAGATCATATCTTTGTATTTTCAGAGATTACCTGAATACACTTAAAGATTTACTCTTGAATGGACATCCTGTTCATAGCAAAGGCAGTGTCAGAAAGCTTCAACTTGTCTGTTGTTGCTTCATTAGATAATAATCCTGTCATTTCTTCCTATACAGCTGTCAGAGCATGTCCCAGTAATCAAAACGTTACAGCATGCCACAAAATACCTTATTTACAATGTGTATGCCTCTGCCAAAATAGAGGCATGGTTGTAGTCTCAAGGTAAAATAACTACTGCGATTAAAAGTGAAATTAATTCTCAGACAAAAATGTGAAAACTGTCCACATCATAAATTGCTTGATTGTTCATCACTTTCATTTGGAGAAGCAGGTTTTATTTTTGTCCTCACAGATTCCTTTAGGAACTCCCACAGATTCATAACCTTCTTGGACCATTGCTATTGTAACATTTTTCTTTGGGACTAGAAGTAAGCATTTTTAAAGTACTGTACAGTACTTTAAAGTACTGTAAAGCTGTACAGTCCACTGCTATAAAACAGATTACTTTGTTGTCTTCACTGTTGACCTCAGGGGATCTTATCTGAGAGACTCCAGAGGCTGAGATGGGTATTCATAATGCCTGAAGGTACACACAGACAAAACCAGAAGAATTCGAGCCTCCCTCTCCACTAAAATCATACCAAGCAAGGTGGGAAGGGACACGTGGAACAGAGCAGCTGCCATACAAATTACTGGTCTGCTCAGTCCGCTATTTTGTTCCTAACAATAGATTTTCTATTCAGTCTGTACAACTTCTGTGTACACTGATTACTCTGCATATTACTAACGAGAAACAAGTTAAAGCAGATGTGATAACAGTAACACGCTGACCTTTTCATTTAAGGCTTTCATCAAACTGACTAGATGCTGCAATTGCCTTCTAGGCAAGATGACCAAACTGAGCGATGGATTACTGCAAATGTGTATTATTGTAGCATCAAAGCCCTAACCACAAGCCAGGTATCTAGTACACTAAGAATTATGCAGATATAAAATGACAACAACAAAACCTCACAGGAGACTGTTCTTGAGTTGTTGCACGTTCTGGGACAAGGAACACTTTGCTCTACAATAGAATTGTGAGTGCTGTGAGCATCGCTTCCCTCCTATTTCACCTTTCCACTCCAACCGTTTGGACTGAAGCAAAGTACAATCCTGTATGCCATATATACAGCCTAAGCACAGGCATGCTACTCCATTCTCCACTTCTATATTCGCATCTGGGTTTTAAACATTCAAGCAGAAGAGACCTCCAGATGCACTTACACCTTACCCTCTTATGAACCGTGGTTATTATTCCAAGGTCATCTGCTGGAGGAGCCATGGGCAAGTGAAGAACCAGCTTACACCTGATGAAGAGCAGTAATCTTTTGTATCTGTGTAACATGTGAGCTGCATCTGACATGCAGGACAATCAATGGCACTATTCTGTACTTGTCCCTCTTTCACTCACCATGTAGCTCTCCTACTGTTCAAGCCTTCCCTAAATTGGGCTAACCCCTAACATCATTTGCAGGAGCCTTGCACCCTTAAAGAAGGGAAACATCAAGGACTACACAGCCACATACCATCTTCCAAATGAATACAGACAAATCATGGAAAAGCTAAAGAAAAGCACTGTGCAGAGACCACAGTGCTGGGGAGAAATGGCATGGCTGGCCTTTACATCAAATTACAAAAGACAGAACCTGCATCTTCCTTTGTTTCACTCTCGCTGTGGCATGTGCAGCCTTTAGTGTCAAGAGATGCTTTTGTTTTTATTCTTTGTGGTTACAGAAACATGTACTCTCAAAGAACCAATGAGTCACATTAATGCTTCAAATAACAGGGAACTCATAAAATTTCAACTGATTAAGCTATCATTTGAAATCTGAACATTGACAAGACTGATCTCACCATTCCCTGAAAATAAATTTTAACCAGACTGAAACTATGCTTTAGTTCCCAAAAGACAGTTTATCAAATAATCAAAAAATAAATACCAAAAATTAATATTGATGGCCATTCCCCAATAGAATTAATCATGAAAAGCAGTGACAAGAATGTCTGAGCAAGAAGGTGCTTCTTAACAGTGGTCTGACACATTGAGGACACATATTTATGGTGTGCATCTTGAGCACAGTGAAGGGGGAGAGAAAAAGCCAACCAAAATATTTACCCTAAACTCCATCACACCTTGGACTAATCTTTGCACTAGTTTCAGATCTAATTTACTCAATCTCATGAATAAACAGAATTACAGTCAAACTAAGCCAAAATATGCACTGAATCATTAAGTGAGTCAAAAAGGTAAAGTCAGAGGTTTCTAAAAAAATACATGGACCTTCATGAAAAAGATGTATGTAAACATACACAATTCAGACTTTACTTAAATAGGACTAGAGATACACATAAGAAAGACTAAAGAATTAAAATTGTTTCTGATCACAATATGTTGATGGATAAAATTTAAAATGTTACATTTAAGAAGTAGTAGAACAAAGAACATAAAAAAAATTGTTCTGGTATCATAAGGGTTTTTAAGGTTCTAAATTACCAAAGTAATGAGATTTTTTTTTTTTTTGTAGAATTTAAAAGCTTTCTGAATTAGAAGAATCTACTAGTGCTGTCATACATTTCTTGAGAATATAAATGAAATATGAGCAAAAATATACCAAAAAAAAAAGCAAGAACGTAAATATGGGGCAAAAGCCACCAATAACACTGGGATTATGTTCCTGTACATTACTTGGTACTAGTGCATCACTCAAGTACTAGAAAAAGCAACCACACCAAAAAACCTGTCTACTACACAGGAACTGACCTGCTCGTATGGTTTGAGACAGCCACCTTCTTATAAGGAACTTTACAAGAATAGGAGAAACAAAGAAAATGTTTATGAAAGCAACAAGATCCATCAGCCTCTTCTTCACTAAAGGCTTATTATTCATTCTCTTATAGGGATCAGGGTTTCTCCTTGTAAAGCTCATGACTGAGAGCTCTGCTGGCCAGAAAGCTGGTTTCACAACGTCTCTGGAGAAACGCTTCAGAGATGCTGACTGTGGTGGCAGCAAAGCATCTTTGATCTTCCTTGCAGAGTATCACTGAGAATTACGAACCCCATAATTAGAAATATCATATGTAGAGCACTAAGGTTACAAACTCAAAGAACACAAAGTTAGAAAATCCCAAGATTATATTACTTGTGCAATCATTATTTGGTTCCTTCACCATCTGCACCACCCAAGAGGACTAGGACAGAGCAAGACCTTCAGCTTTAACCCAGAATTTCAAACAAATCCTCTCTTTTTGCTACTCATCACCTAATTCACCCCACATACTATTCAAGGCAAGAGGGCTATGAGAAATAACATGACCATAATGCACTTGCATATGTATCACCATTTTCTACAGGCTTTTGCCAACTTATGGATACTTGCTTTTGCCAGAATAATATGCTTTAGGGTTTTGGGTTTGCTTGACTTTAATTTTATACTGTACATTTTACTGTACTTCTTAAAAAGTTAACAGGAAAAAAATATATCAGACTAATGGTTTGCTTTTATTTACTATTTTTATGGTAGTGCCTAATATTGTAATAGGAAAAAAGCCCACATTTGGAGTGAAGACTCAACACCTGTTTCCTTTGTTTAAGCCACAACACAAATCCTCAGATACACATAAAATTTCTACAGTAAGATAGTGAGAAAGGGGACTTGAAACATCTGGTATTTCAAAGGGACAGAAAAAAAAAATCACACCAAGCCCTACGTTTTAGATCTTCCAAGCAAAGACATGAAGCAGTATTTATTTTTAGAAAGCTCTAACAGATTACTTAAAAAAAGAATAATTGCCATTTAAATGCACCTAAACAAGCTTGCAGACCTGACTAAGCAAGTCATACCTAGTTTCAGCTCATCACACGCACTCTTATCGCTACAGGTCAGCTGCTGCTTACATGTAACCACAGAAAAGTTCACTTAGTTCATTTAGAATGAGCCCCAGCAGAAAAACTCACAGTATCAGTTCATTTGATTTCTTATCCAACTTGTTCCCCGTTGACCTTTATCATAGAAATCAAAGCAGTGTATCAGATTTGGTGAGCTTTTATCTATTATTCAGTGCAAGTAAACAGCAGGAACACAACATTTACATAGTTAAGGTGTATGTTGTTGTTTTACCACACACAGTGGGGGTTGAAACCTTTAAAGTGGCTCCCTGGCATTCATGAGATACTAGGTCATCAAGTTCTAAGAGTATTGCGCAACTTGCTAATTTCAAAGATAAGTATAACCGTAATTCAAATTACTTGTGCTAAACATACATTTCAGTAAAATGGTCTTGCTTTAAAAGCTGCTAAGATCATGACGATACAATTTAGTTTGAGTATTCAAAAACGACTTTCAGATTTTCAGAGCTTTAGGTACTGAAAGTTCTATTTGACTGTAGGCTCAACCCGTAAATGGCCTGCAAATGGCTTACCTCTCCTCTTTAAAAAACAAAGACACAACACAAAAGGGAGTAAAACATATTCAGCAGTTCACTAGCCTCTCAAAAGAAAAATCTCACAGTTGCTTACAGAGATTATTGACTAACCGTACTGTTGCGGACTTGACTAGAGGCAGAACCACTTTGTTCTGTACTTGACTATTCCACAAATGTCAGTGAAACCTAAGTAAAGGTATAAATAAATCTTGTCACCCCGGCCAACTCTGTCCACTTGTAATCATCTCATTTTCTCTTGGCAGTGTGTTTTCAGAGGCTTTACTGGGTCTTGATTTAACCCTTGAACTATGAGGAAGAAGCTAGTCTTGTCAACCAGTTCCAGCTGCTGACCTTCCCAGCAGTCACCATGCTGGATCAACATCCTTGCTCAATTATGAATGTAAATTATAAATGTAAAGACAGAACATTGTAAAATATTGTAAGCAATGCTTATCTGCATTAAGTCATCCAGAAATCTTTTTTATTTTAACACTGCACTAGAAGTATGTCTCTTCTTCAGCATGAGCTTTACCTGAGTTTGTATTCAGCAGCTGCACCTCTTTCTGCCATTCTGCTTCACACAAAAGCCTGTACTCTGTCGGTGGTGCTTCAAATCTGCTCTCACTGCTCCACCCAGCCACATCCCTGAGCACCCGCGAGCCGCTGTCACTGCCCAGTCACTGCTCTGCTTCGTAATGAGAGGAAATCATTTAAAAACAGTCCTCCACCCAACACCCGAACAATACTTCCCACATCCTCGTCTAAGTTCAGACTGAAGTTTACTGGGGAAATTCCCCTTGCTATCACACAAACAAACAAACAAACGCCTTCAGCCAAATGCCATCCCTGGAAGCACTGCACCCGTGGAGATACTGTGCCTATTAGGTACAGACCACCCAATTAGTTCCGTTTTCCACTGGGAGAAGGAGAGTTCTCCATGAGCTTGTTCAGATCTTGAGAAAATGTATTTCCTCTGACTTGTTCATGACAAGAGGGAGGAAAAAAAAAAGAGATGGTTTTGTTTGTTTCCAAAAAAAAGTAAAATTTGCATGCAGGAGGGTGAAAACCTGTCGTGTTTTGCATCATTATGAAAGGCCAAACAGGCACCAGGTGACCTGATCCACAGCAATGCTGTTAACTAGGGTGAGGAACAGGGGGAAGAACTGGGCAAACAGCATTGTTGAGCCTCTGGAACACAGCTATATTGGCAAGTACAGGAGAACCTGATGGCAAATTCTGCATGACAGCAAGGAATTTTTTAAATGCAAGTTCCCTTTTCTGCCTCAAACTATTTCTCAAGACTTGGGCAGATGACCAGAATTTCTTCTATAAGAAGCCATCTAGCTTAGAAGACTATAAACCAAAGCAGCATACCTAATTATGAAAAGCTGAGAGCAAAACATGTTTTGCCATGAACCGTGGCTCTTGTTGGTTACAGTAAAGCTGATATAAGTGGTTTGGAACTGTTTTAGACGCCTCTTTCAAGTCAATGTGACATTTAGCCACAGCAGTCAAACAGGGATGGTGCACAGCCACGCTGCCTCAGGGAAAGAGTGGCTCTGAGCTGCCTCTTAGGTGATATCCATCTCTTTACTTTCTAAAATTCACCCAGGCCACCTCCTGGTGATTCAAGCTGGCTTTACCAATCACAGAAGAGAGGCAGAACCACAGAAGTAGTTTCTGCAGCCTCATTTTTACTTCCGTGGGTGTACAAGGTGCTCCCCAGAGAACAGTAACTGTGATTATCTTTAATCTAGGAAAAGATAGGTCCCATTGTTTCCTTCACAGATACCGTTGGCTTATGCTGAGGCCAGGAAAAATCATTCCCTTCAGTACTGTCCTACCGACCAAAGAACCTGCTCAGTTCCTCTCCTTTGCATGCTGTAATGCAAAACAAATGTTCAAAGCAAGCAGTGCCTTGAACATAGGAGTTCTCTTTTCTGAATGTTTCTGCTGAAAGACTATTTTTAACATGCCATAGAGCACACGTAAATCTTAATGCTAATGCTAAAAAAGGCTGAAGCCTTTCAGTACAAGACACTTTAAAAATAAATCCTTGCAACAGTAATCACCTGCTGATACATGCTTTTATGTTTAGCCAGCTGCTGAGATGCCACATCTGTCACTTCTTGCTTCCAGAAATGTGCTTTCCTTTTCTGTAGGGAAGGAGAAAATTCTGCTTCTAGAATTGCGCTATCATGATGCCTTTTTTGGTATCACTGTCATTCCTCTGAACATCTGAGCCACAGCACATGGATTATAAGATTTCTGGTAGTGTGTATCTTAAGAATTGTTCATCTTTAGATTTTCGTACCTTAAACCTTCTGATTTTTTTCGTCTACACTTTGCTGAACAATGTTACATCCTTACAATCTATATATAATTCAAAGTAATGGACTATGTGTGAGCCCTTGCCTCCCTCCCCCAGATATTCTTCAAAGAAAAGTAGAGATCAGGATCATATTTGTTACATTAAACATTTCATAATAAGTCTTCTTATTTTTAAAACATAGCAACAACCTACAGTGATGCAAGTCCTAAATTAATTACTTCCTCTATCTTGGTCTCTTTTAAATTTCAACTGAAAATAAATCAAGTCCTTCTCATTAATCAACAGCCCGCATTTCTTCATCAGCAACCCAACACAAATTCTCAGATTTGACTGCCCGACTTGAACTCTTAGCTCGACAAGCAGCATCCCACGGGGCACTGACCTGCTCCCAGAGCCGTGCTTGCCCTCGGTGCAGCCCCGGCCCCGGCCGGGCCGGGAGCAGCGCACTCAAGCGCACGGTTATTCTTAGCCCCCCGCAGGAGGCGCGGCGAAAGGGGACACACCGCACCAAAAACAGCGCAGCCTGTTTCGGCGGGGTGTAGGCTAGGTATGCCTTCTGCCTCCAAGGCAAGGGCAGAGAATCAGGTATGCCAAAATACTCTGGGAAGGGAATTTAAACCGATTATAGGGGCGAATTTCAGCTTGGAATTTCAGCGATGTAGAAACACCTCGAGTCGGTCTAAGCGACAGCTCGGGCATGAAGCCCCCGAGCAGCCAAACACAATCATTAATGGGTACTCTCTGACTACCCCGAAATGCGTCCCCTCCCTCC